>JANAVB010027196.1:6351034-6766034 GCA_029216955.1 Iris pallida | reverse complement strand
CGACTTATAACCGAATGAAAGTTGGTGCAACAAGAGGTTGGCGCAACCCAGTATGGCACAATCCACCTTCGCGCACATCAGAATAACTGCTAAAACAGTTATTTCTTGAACTCTATAAATAAAGTTTCCAGTCATTGTGAAATGATCAGATACACAGAAGAGTAAGACCGCATCTCTTCACCAGATTCGAATCTATCAGGGATTAAATGTAGCCTAACCTATGTCTGCTCTTGTTATAATATTATGATGACTTTCCTTTAGGAGCAGGTAGTCGAATAGGAGTACGTCTATCTTTGCCCCTATTCAGTCCGGACCTGAAGTTGTAATCCATTTTTCGGATGATATTCTTGGATTGTTGACTATAACGACGTAGTTGTATTCTTTCATGATCATCATTTTCAGAATCGTCGTCGAGTATAGTTCTTTGGTTATGTTCTTTGTTGAAGAGAATTTGATGCTCATTGTTGTTTCACGGAGGAACTAAGAAGAATAAACTTTGCACCGGTTTGTATACGACCTCATCTTGGAAAGGTTGAATTGCTCTTAAGGCAAGAGGTTCGAAATTGTTCAGAATTTCTAAGTAATGTCGTGCATAAAAGTTGACATCAATATACTACGAAGGAGACACTACTTTAGTGATATTTTCAGTCTCAACAGTTACAATAACATTTGTGACCTTGGCTGGAGATGCTGCCAGGTCGATAACAAGAGGAGGAGAAAGAGAATCGGTAGACTCGTTATGACGGAGGTTGATAACAAGAGGCTCGGAAGAGGTGAGCTCTCTTTCCTCCACTTTTTTAGTAGAAGGAGCGAGAGTGATGGTCCACATCTGAGAAAAGGAAGGACGAGAGGTGAGTCCTTTGACTGGAATCACTAAGACGTCATCCAGGTCATCCTTTTGGTCTTTCTCAGTGTCCATATCCAACACGACCTTCATGTACTCTTGTTTGTACATTCTGGAATTCGTATAATAGGCTTTGACACCTCAAAAAGGATTGGGGTCAGCAACTTCCTTCTTGATCTCTTTGTTTTCATTCACATATTTAAAGCATTGGTGGAGCATGGATGGCACAATGTTATGTTCATGCAACCACGGCCTTCCTAGTAATAGGTTGTAGGAAACGTAGTTGTCAATCACGTAGCAAGTAGCTTTTGTATAGAGATTGCCAATTTGTATTCTCAGTCGAATTTTTTCCAGCGGTTTACTCTTCCCAGAGTTGAATCCAAGAATAGTTGTAACCGCTGCTGAGAGACTGTAGACTGGAATCTTTGGAGAATCCAGTAAAGACTTCGAGATTATGCTGAGTACAGACCCTAGATCGACAAGGATACGATCCACCCTCATCATGTCAACGTACCCAGTAAAATAAAGAGGTCGATCATGCCGATTGTCCTCTAACAGTATGTCATCCTGGGTGAAAGTGATGTTTGGCATGATTTCCATCACACTATGACATTGAGGGCATGCCATAGGTTCTTCATCCGACTTCTTAAGATATGCAAGACAAGCATCATCTTGCATCAGAGTTTCGTTTAGTGTTTCTTGAGTTTTCTTCCAGCAACGAAGGAGCTCAAAGATTGCTAATCTTGCTGGAGTATTGGTCAGTTGAGCCAATATATCAAAGTTATTTAGTTTTTGAAGATCTTGCAGTGGAGTTATCTTCTTCAGGTTCTTGTCAAAACGAACCTGCTGCTTGCCTTTATCATCTGCTGTCAGCTTAGAAGGACCCGAGTCAGCTGGTAGAGCTGATATTGGAGGAGCATCATGTGCAGGAGGGGGAGTGACTTCATTCTCTTGACCATCTGGGTAGTCTCTAAGGTAGAGTATACCAGATCTAGTACCGGTCAAGACTTCTTCTTCAGAAGCATATAAGAGGGAAACTATGTTACAGGTCCTTATTCGTGCTTTTCTCTTGGAGGGCTTCTTTATCTAATGTTGTGTGATCTATCCCGAATCCTAGTCCAATACGAGACCTATTGTTTTTAAGTTGTAAAGTTAAGGGTATCGGAGACCCCTTTCCATTGTTCAAGCTAGAAGCTTTTTGAAAGTCATATCCCATCTTTATCATCAACTCACGAGATTGCTGACTATATCAATGGAATTCGGGCTGGTAGTTTTCTTCTGATGTCAGCGAGACAGTATCCGAAGAAAAAGGTATAGATGCTGACGGAATGAAAGTATTCTTCAAAAGAGGAACACGACATTCAAGCGAGGAGTGCTCACTTGAAGTCATGTTGCAGAATTTGTACTTGGCTGACTTCTTTGATTTGATAAAAGAAACGGTTGCTTTATGTTCAAATTCGTCGACCAGGTCGGGATGAACCCATATTATTTTGCCTTTAGCTGTTGACAGTGGTACCAAACCATTATTTTGTGCCAACAAAAGATTGACAATCTCTACAGTTGCCTTAGGTATCGGGACAACACCGTCAGAAACTAGTTGTGGAACGAAGTCTCTGAATTGTAGGGAGACGACGTTGGCTGTCACCATCTTCTCTTTCTTTTAGAGAGTGATTGCTTTAGCATTGATTAATCCTTGGATCTTTTCTTTGAGCACATAGCAAGCCCTGGTTGGGTGTCCCAGATACCTATAATATATGCAATATTTAGGATTATCAGTCTTTCCTACTTCATATGGCCGTTTGATTTTTGGCAGTTAAAGTTTATTACTTTTGATCAAGCAATCGAAGATGCTCATGACGTCGTTGTCGTCGAAGGAATACTCTTCCTTAGGTCATAGTGCTGCCCTCTATGGAGGTGCTATTGTTGTAGATGCTGACTGACCTATGTTGATGGCTAAGGCCTCTTTGCCTTTGCGATTATTTTGGTGACTACAGCTGCTAGTTGTGGGATGCTTATCTTTGTCAAGATTAGGCATTGGAATGCCTAGTTGCCTAAACTTCTCAGCACTGTCTTCTTCTGCTCTGGCACTTACTATGAAGGAACCCCAATCTTCAAATTGTGTAGGTTTCGTCCACATGCTAACGATAGATAACAAGTTTGATTTGCATGTATTTGTCGTCAATGCGTCCGGAGTACCTAGAGGCATTTTGAGTGCCTCCTGTCAGAAGCACTCAATGAAATGTCTAGCTGTTTTATTTGGCTTCTGTTTGATTTTGGTAAGGCCGGACATAGTTATATCATGAGTTCCTTCATAGAATCATTTCAAGAACATCTGCTTCAATGCTGCAAAGGATGTTATACAACCATCTGGTAAGCTTCGATATCGGTCATAGGCAACACCCGCTAGACATCCAACAAAGACTCTGGTAAGTAGAGCATCGTTCCACTAAAGGTGATCAGTCATCATCTCAAAGTGATTGATATATTGACTCAGAGATGTGCTGTCGTCGAATAACATTATGGTCGGCGGCTTATATTTAGGTAGGAATGGAACTTTCTTCCACTTTGCAGGACAGGGTTGCTTAATCCCTAACTTCTGTAAGCCTTTTTTCTACATAAAAGCTTTAAACTAATTTTGCATAAGCTTGACCGCTTCGAGAGGATCTCTTGATGCTTGAGGAGCAACATATTGATTCGAAGGATTTGGAGGTGGGACTACATGGTAAGCACTACCCCCAGCACCAGAATGACTTGGAGTAGCATGTGCTTAAAGGTGTACGACCTCCGGGATGGTAGTGTTTGGAAGAGGTTGTACTCCAGGACCAGTGTTGCTAGGCATGGAACCTGCTACGTGCTCCTGGATTGAAATTGGATTCACAATCGGTGGAACAACATGTTGTGCCATGATTACTACATGTATCCCTGTAACCATGTCAGCCATGGATTTTTGGTTGGCCTCTAGAGCAACGATTCTTTGCTCTTGGCTAGCAGAACTGTAAGTATCTTGCTCTTCGTTCGTCATGTAAGCAGATACTTCTCACGATATAGAAGATGAGCTAGTAGGTAGGATGGTCTGATCAGAGTCTTCGCTATTAGCATCGAAAGGTAGCAGACTGCTACACCTAGGGTTGGAATCGGGAAGATTTCTTTGACCAAGGAAGTCTCGGTTGGAATCAGGAAGATTTCTTTGACTGAGGTAGTCTCGGTTAGAATCAGGAAGATTCCTTTGACCGAAGAAGTCTCAGCTTCTTGACCTTGTGTTTTGGTAGACCCCTTCAGTAGAGTCTGGGATTTGACTGCGTATTTGTCGACCTGAAGGTCGTAATGAATTACGTCTCGGGTGTCATCTACCCCCAGTGCTACGAGATGCCATGTTAATAGAAGCAAATAGCAGCTCATCTTCATCTACCAAGATCACATTAGGAGATTGAGAGTGATCGAGAAATCGAAGGTAATTCAAACGGTTGAACACCACTCGCTTTGCTAGCTTGCAACAGCACTTGATGTCGACTTCATGTGAATGACAACGATGTTTGTCATATGTGATCATGTCACCTTCAACTATCAAGATTATTCTAGGAAAGCCAGGGTAATTCAAACAGTCAAACACAGGCCATTTGATTGTCTTACAGCAGCACTTAATTACAATCTCATAATACTGGTTACAGTGATGTTCAGTCTGTGGAGTCATCATTGTACGGGATGCACTCGCGTCTTCCTCTTTTGTATAATAAGTTTGCGGAGATCTGGTATAGTAGCTAAAAAAGAAGAAGAAGAAGAAGAAGAAGGCATACTCTGCCTAATTACATTAGGAATATGATGCCTATTCCTAAATTTTTGAGTTTCCTGCGTGTATAGGGCATTACTAAGTTCATTAGCATAGGTTAGTGGATCTTGGCTCTTTGAAGCCCTCACTACACTTGAATTAATGATTGGCACAGACTATACTGGAGCCTTTTGGCGCACCATCTGACTCATTTTTGTTCAATGCCTGTTGAGATAGGCGCGCATGTCAACATCTGGCCCTACTTGGCTGTTGGTCTGTGACACTTTCAATCTTCCATGTTCTGTCCTCGATATGAGCAGGGTAGGGAAGTTATGGTACTGGCCTGATTGGCGCAGAGCAGTCTGGCACCAATCAAATTTTTTTGGAGTAGGCAAGATGCCTTGGTGCTCTACGCGCATTGGCACAACGCGTTTGGTGCGGGACCTATGGGCAGAAGGAAGTAAACTCTGAGCAGGACCTACTTTCTGGGAAGTAGAGTTCTTGTTTAGAGATGCTTTGGCACTAATTGGCACATAGGCACAATTGAGTGAGTTTTCTACCAAGTCCAGGACTGGGGAAGAGTGGGGAATGTCCATACGGTGCTTTTTCTTATCTTGGACAGCAGCAGCAATAATTGGCGCGACATTGGTCTTCGGAGTCCAAATGGCGTATGCCTTATTTTGAGTAGGAGAGGTGGTGGCACGCTTGGCAGAAGCGCACTTGGCACACCCGATGCCAATCATTTCTTCATAAGCAACTTAGTCAAACTCGGCGACCAAGGTCTTCTGTATCGTGCTGACCGACGTATCATTGCATTGAGTTGTCACCTTCTCATCAGAGGAGAAAGTCGTCCCCAGTAGAGTCGTTATTTTGTTTGTAAAAATAAATGTTTAACTATAAACTAAGAAAAAGAAAAGAGTACAAGAGTACAATTAAATTTTAGGAAAGTACAACTGTAGGAATATGATCAGAAGATGATCACTTTATCCATTGGAATATGCGATGTCGGAGAAGAAAAACTCTTGAGCGTGCTGCTGAAGCTTGGTCAGGAGATTATGACTATTAATAATGCTTTGAAAAGTGATTTTGAACTCCTTTTATAGAGTTTTGGAATAACTTTCAAGTAGTTATGACGATTGGCGTGCAGTGTAAAACATGGCTGATTGTGCACTATTTGGCGTGCAATCGCCCAATCGTGCGAATGGTTAGCTTAACTGCCTGGGACACATGGCATTTTGTGAGAGAAGTGCGTTTGGTCGTGGGCAGTGTTGTATATGCGTTCTTCGAAATTAGTGGCATGCGCGCCACGTCATCTAACTTCTTCTGGATGATGATTGATTGATTGGTGCCAATACATGAATGGCGTGATCTTTTGATTGGTGCCAACTGTGGAAGGCAACAAGTCCGTGAAGAATTTTAATCACTTCGTGCCATCGATAAATGGCGTTGAGAAACAAACGGTCTTTATTATGGAAATTATGACAATATCTTTTCGAGCGTCGTGCGCTCGAGATTCGAAGAGATTTTTATCGACTGTCGTGTTGTCAATCATCAAGACTAACAAATTAGCTTCTTAGGGAAGATTGCAATGTGGCAGCCCGCGCTATCTGAAGGTGCCGCTATTTGGGTTTGGATGCGATTAGATACTGTGCGCCATTTGATAGATAAGTCCTAGCGCTATCTGTGAATAGCGCACTGTATTGTCTTGTTTTGTTTTAAGCTTCAACAGGGAGTCGTCGTCCCCAAATAGCAAAGTCTGCCATGGAAGTTCCGAAAACTTTAAATGGCCATAAATTGTGTTTTAGGGTGGGTCTAAGCATTTTAAGAGATAATTTCCATCAAAAACACCAAAAACTCTAACTTTAAAACTCAGATTTACACTAAACTATCCATTAAATCTGAAAGCTCTAAGAACTAAACATGTAGAGAAATTTTAGATGTATAATATAGGCTAGTAATATGTAAGGATCAAAAAAAATAAAAATGGTAAGTAGTCACTCCATTTAGTGCAAGGTATACTTGTTTAGGTAGGTTGGTGGGAGGAAATGGAATGAAAGTGAATGAGGTGAGAGAGAGAGAGAGAGAGAGAGAGAGGGGGGGAAGAGTATTTATATGGAGGTGGAGGTGGTTCCACTTAGCCCTAACCCGAACCCTAACTATGCTAATCCATTCTATATGTCATGCTACATTATAAAATAATTAATTAAATCTAGGTCACAACACGGTCCAGTGATTTTATTATCCAAACAGTGAACCACACCTACAACCAGACATAGACAAAGGGTAGCACAATATTCTACGACGAGACACTATTCAATGTCATGATCAGTGTAAATATATGATACATGTGCACGTGTATAAATACCAGATACCATATACAGGATCAATACAGAATAAAATACATATACCAGGAATGAAGAGTGACAGCTAGAGAAGTCATGAGTGTTGTAAGCCAACCTAGCATATCCATTTGGGCTATTCAAAGCCCTTGTATTCCGCTGTGCTATCAATAAAGTGATTCTTTGGTATACTTTGATTTGTCTCAGTCCTTTTCGCTGCAAATGTATTGAACTTGAGACAACCATTTATGATTTTTATCAACTTGTCTTGCACGAGTGCAACTCCAGACTCGTACGACATCACGTCTAGCGAGCACGATCGACTCAACTGAAACCAATGCAAGGATGAACGTTTTTACAAGTTGGGACGTGACACATTGAACATAATATCATTTCTTTAGTATTTTAGTTTGATACTTCAGGCACAACACTTGAGAATGAATCAATCAGTCTTTAGCCAAGGGGACAATTTATGTTATTAAAATCTAGCCAAGCTATTGTGTGAATGGGTTTACATTCAAGTCAATAAATATCCTGATCAGAGACAACTTCTTGGATCTCAATTCCACCAAAAAAGTTGCTTGTGTATCAAATTCGCAAACTACAGAGGCACCAGTGTATATAATAATTTCTTTGGTGTCTTATGAGAGATTATGGAGTTGACATATAATTACAATACAGAGTTTGCTAAAATCGTCTTATTCATGTGTGATTAGTTTGATTACATACAAGGACAAGGTTGAAAATCGATAAGCATGGTCCTATGGATATAAACTATCGATAAAGATATCAAGGCTATAAATTGTTCGTCCTATCAATTCAGGCTCAGCTCGAGTACTTCGTAAGTTATCCTAAGCAGAGAATGTCGAGGTCGGATTGGTAGGCGGTTTGCAAGATTAAAGCTAGAAATGCCTTCATGGTTGACGATATAGTCTATTCATAGGACGAGCTACCTTATAACAAATACAATAGATGTGGACTCTACATAAGTTAATAATTTTGCTTCTAAATAAGTAGAAGTGGTAGAATTAAAGGAAGACAAAGTAGATGAAAGTGAAGATAAAAAGGAGAAAGAGGAAGACGAAGAAGATAAATTTCCAGATGATGTTTAAAATTAAATTTCACTTGTAACATCTCACGTAGAACGCGAAAATGTAACCTATGCACTTGCATTAATGTTAGATCCATTTAGACTAACTGGTTGCTAATGTTTTTTTTGTCATTTTACTTTATTCATGTTATATATACATGTGCATTTCTCCTATCATCATATGTTGTTCTCAGGTATGATAGGGCAATGTGGATCGTTCATCTGCGACAGTCTATTTCATCCAGAGTTCCTCCGGTACAAGGTGATCCATCTTCGAGATTACCTTCGGTACTGTGTACTAGGTCGGGTCCCTCATCTCCGAACACTCTGGTATATCGACCAGCCACATCTCCTACTGTGTCGTTCCTACGTAGCACTAATGAACAATTCTAAGATCGCAGACTACTCATGAGTCTAGCATTCTTTTCGTTATCGCTACCATTAAGACGGAGTAGGAGATGGATGAGATCGATCCGGTTGAGCCATTGTATCAAGATGATTCTTCATGTACTCCTCTGGACGAGGGGAAGATGGAGATCACTTCTTGTTGTCGCTAAAAATACAAAACAACTGGTCTGATAAAGAATTTCTTGTCACTTAAAAATCTCTTTATAGTATTTTTTGTTCATTAGTACACAAATAGTACGATAATTGTTAGTCCCGAGGCATGGATATAAATGGAAAATAGGAGTTCAGCAAGCCTACAAAGTAGGTGCCACAAATAAGGAGTTCAGCAAGCCTACACAGTAGGTGCCACAAATGAAGAGTTCAGCAAGCCTACATGGTAGGTGCCACAAATGAGGAGTTTAGCAAGCCTACACAGTAGGTGCCACAAATGAGGAGTTCAGCAAGCCTACACAGTAGATGCCATAAATGAGGAGTTTAGTAAGCCTACACAGTAGGTACCATAAATAAGATAGATCTCAAGAACAAAGTTAGGCCTCCCTACTCAGTAGGTGCCTTAAAACCTGAAGAACAAGTTACAAAGAAACCGAAGAAGAAGAAGAAGAAGAAGAGGAGGATTAAATCTGCTTGGGTGTAAAAACACCGTTGCTCAAAGCAAGAGTCGCCACTATACGATCCGTTTCCAGGAACCAGCAAGTTCAAGAGAACTTCTGGAACGCTCGTCAGTCAAAATTTGTGACTTGAACAGGCTTTCTGAACTTTACGGACTTCCTTAACTATCTTCTTTTGTGCCTCTTGGAAAGGAGACAAGGGGGCTCTATTTATAGAGTGGAGTGAGGCCTCACCATCTCTCATATCCGATATGGGAGTAAAACACCAATACTCTAAAATAGAGTTTGATGTTTTACATCATCCCACAATCAACATAGTTGAGTGCTAGCCCACGCCTTCCCTCCGAACACTCCCATGCATGTACGAGACAACCTGAAGTCCGTGTCGAGTTCGAGCTCGTACAAAAAAAATCAACTTATGTCCTTGTTAGAATTAATCATTTTCCTCTTAGTAAAATTACCCACATGGTTTCCTCCTTAGGGTCACCACCCCATGTGCATATCCCAACAACACATACTCATATATATGTTGAGATAACTCATGGTGCTTTTCCAATATGGGACTAAACTTTACAAAGCATGTTGAGAGCAAGCTCTCTTCATGTCAAGGAGCAAGAGTACCAATAATCCCCCATATATCTCATCATATATATGTGTCTAGGGTTGAGCGTTCCCCACAGTAACTGTCCATTTTGTATTAGGATAGATGTCGCTGACGACTTGAATCTTCCCGCATGGGTTAAATAACAATACGATACAAGAATGTACTATGCCTTGAATTCTGCACCACAATTGTAATTTTTTCCACTCACAAAGTGTAGTTACATGTACTTCTGGGTGCACATTAAAGGCCATGTGCCAGCCTGGTTTCGGTGTATGTATTTTGGGCGTCTACAAGTTTACCCTCAAGAGACGGCTTGTATCTCTATCCATACACTCTAGGTGAGTTCTTTTAAAGAGTCCTTGGCATGACGCCTTGCGCTTTCGTACGGTGCTACGCTGCTATGATATGGCTTAAAGTCGAGGCTTTATCCCTAACTGGGTACCACATCGTAGAGTTATACTACTGTAGCATAAGGTCACAAGCCTCTTTGTAGTGCCAAACTATCCGGCATGAAGCCTTGCGCTTCCGTGCAGTATTACGCCGCTATGACATGGCTTACGAAGTCGAGGCTTTACCCTACCTGGTACCTCTTCGTAGTGTCATGCCACTGTAACATAAGGACACTGGCCTCTTTGTAGTTCTGTCTACCACTCTTCATTTATAATATACAGCATTAGGCTACCTGCCTATAAGCGGTGCTATGCCGTAGTGACATGGCTTGTTAAGCCGAGGCATTACCCCTACCTGGGAATCTCATTGTGGTGTCACCCCAATATAGCATGGAGTCCATGAGCTCCTTTGTACTGCTGTGCTATCGTGCTTCCTGTAAAGCACAACGAACATTCACTCTGTCTGAGAACTCATTAAGGCGTTTAAGCCATCCTCTCCACAGGACATGTTCTCCGCAGAGAACTATAGTAGACAACAGTGGTTATGGGTCCGTATCCCTTCCATGTCCCTCAGGACTATGTACCCACCGTTACTTGATATTTTTCCAATCAGTGGTACTCCCTTGAACAAAAAGCTTGATGCCTAGTAGATTTCTTTTTGAACTAATAGCATAAAACTTTATGGTAGGATTATACAGATATAATATTAGAATGCCTTCAAGCCTATTTTTCTTGCTGTGTCATCGACCAGCTGGCGCTTGAGGCCCTTTGTGAACGGATCTGCCAGGTTCTCCTGACTCCGAACATCAATTACAGTAATAGTTCTCCTTTTAATGAGATCGTTTATTGCTCTGTGCTTCAGCCACACAGTTCTCTTCTTCCCGTTGAAGAGGTCATTTGAAGCTACTGCTATAGTCGTCTAGTTGTCACAGTATATCGGTACCGCCGGTATCTGAGCTCCAACCACTGGAAGATCATACATGAGCTCTCGAAGCCATTCTGCTTTATCTGCTGCAGCTTCTAGTGCATAGAACTCAGATTCCATGGACGAACGAGAGAGTATAGTCTGCTTCTTCGCCTTCCACGATATAGCAGCTCCACCCAAGAAAAAGATGTATCCACCTGTGGATCTCTCGCTCTCCACCTCTGAACACCAACTAGCATCACTGAAGCCTTCTACTAATGTCGGATACCTGCTGCAGTGCAGTGCATATGTCTGAGTCTTCTTGAGATATCTCATCACCCGCTTCACAGCTTTCCAGTGCTCAATGCCCAGGTTGCTTGTGAATCGACTCAGCATTCCCACGGCGAAAGCTATGTCAGGCCATGTGGCAGTAGTTGTTGTAATGACCATAGTTCGTATTATATATTTTGGTATACGTGTACGTATTTTGACTCGTATTATATGTCTTCTTGTATGGTTTATTTGGCATTTTCATTTTCTTGGTTCGGTTCGGTTTGCTTGGTTCAGCTGGTTTGGTTTTTGTATATGGACCACCTACCTACCACCACCCTCACTATTTATATCTCACCTAATTTTTCTCTCTCCTCATAACTCCACAATTACTCTTTCTTCTTCTTCTTCCTCCCTGGCGTAGAGCTCTACCTACCCTATTTTCCTGCCGGCAAGTGCAGCTTGCTTCACGAGAGAACTCAATTTTATTGCTTTAATGTCTTCCTATCTCCACTTTTTGCTTCTTTAGTACTTAGCACTTTTGGATTCCCTGGCTCATTTGTTGTAGATCTAAGTTTATTTCATTTTCGGAATTCTTGGGTCTTAATCTATTTAACCTTGTTATTTTCAAGTTTTGATGGTTCTATGTTGTAGAGAATTTTATTCCACCCCATTTTGATGGAAGTTCAGATTCTGACCTCGGATGATGGATTTATGGAGCTTGGAAGCATGGCCTTCATGGTTCTTTTTCTCGGAAATTTAGAGAAGAAGAATAGTGCTTGACCGTATGGATTTTTCATCCGACAAGTTTCTTCCCCAGCCGCATAAATCTTCCAGCCGCAGGAACCAATTTCTCGGCCATATGGACTTTTTATTCCTTCAGCCGCATGAGACTCGGATCTTGAGCCGCATGCTTCCTGATTAATTCGGCCGCATGGACTCGCAATCCCCTTTGCCGCATGGCTGAGATTGACTCCGAGCAGTATAAGCCTTTTCCCCTCTAGCCGCATAAACTTCTGATTCGTAGCCGCATGGACTCCTTTTTCCTGGCCGCATAAGCCCAGTTCCCTTCAGCCGCATGAACTTCTTCTCCCTCAGCCGCATGGACTCGATCCCCTGAGCCGCATGGGATCTATCCCTCCCTCCCGACCGCATGAGTTTACTTTTCCCCAGCCGCATGGCCCTCTGCCGCATAAACTTTCCCTGCCGCATGAGCTTCCTGGCCGCATGAACTTCTCTTTCCAGCCGCATAAGCTTCCTGGCCACATGAGCCAGTCTCGCCCTTGCCGTATAGCTTGGATTGACTCTTGGTCGCATGAACTTCTAATCCCGAGCCGTATGGCTTGCTTGATCCTCCAGCCGTATGAGACATCCTCTTTCGAGTCGCATGAGCCCCTGGCCGCATGCGCCTGATCCTTGCTGGCCGCGTGAGACCCGATTCCCTTCAGTCGCATGAGACTCATTCCCTCTCAGCCGCATGACAATCGTATGCGCCCTGAACCCCCAGCCGTATAGCGCTTCCATAGCCCTTGTATTTTATGTTAAATTGTTACTGTTATGCTCATGTCTTATGGCCCTCTGTGTAACTTGGATCCCTTGATAGAATGCTTGTACCATATAAACTTTGCACATGCACCATGAACACGATAGCGACCCGTCAGGGTGCACTCTTGACAAGTAACATGACATGATAGTGGCCTGCCGTGGCGTACTCTTGACAAGTAAACCGGACATGATATACCTTGATAGTTGTTGCGATGGCTAGCATGACATGAGAAGAACGAATGACTTGGACACCGTGGACGATTGTGTTTGTACAAATGAACCAGTATTGTCTCACATCATGTCTAGGGAAGGGATCCCTGAGTACCACGGTCAGGGGTGCCTACAGAAATTGACCCAGGCTAATAACTAGAATAAATCAGTATTCATGAAGAGAGTTCCCAGCTACAGGCAATCCCGTTATCTGGGCGCGCTTGTAGATTTGTAGCCTGCCGACGAGTAGGGCACATCTCCAGCACACTGTCATGTGTTGCATCCTTCTTGAACAAATATTCGACCTGGATAACCTGGATGGTCTGCAGGGCTTGTGGCTGTTGGAATAATCTTATTGCATCTTGCTAGTAACTAGGCCTGTGATAACCCTAGTTAGTTAAAGTATCAAGCCGTACTCATTGCTTGGCCGTGATTGATTGAATGGAGTCTAACCCAGTCTAGTCTTGTCCTGATTCTGTACAAGATTGTTACATAACCTGAATGCTTGTGATTTACCTTATTGATAAATGATAGGAAGCCAAGTTCCGTTCAGATGAAGAGTTACAACCCCGGCCCTTGTTTGGTTTACGGGTTATAACTTGGTTATCTGAATAGTTCCATGGTTATCTTATCGTATATCATCATGATTGCCTATACTTCCAGTCTTTTATTATAATTATATTCTTGTGTTAATTGCTGGTTTTATTTCTTAAGTGAAGCCTCATTTATGGCACTTGCTCTTTCTAGGATCTGACCCAGCTGGTTTTGTATGGCCAGAAACCGGAGCAGCTCCAGAGGATCTATCGACCTACCAGCCTGATAGTGACCACCAGGCGTAATCCGGGCAACGAGTGGGTTTCCCTTTTGTTCTCCCACTTTATTGTAAAAATATTCTTTTGAGACATTTAGCCGATGAGCACGTGTTTAGCTCGATTGTACTTTACTTACTGTCTGCCTACGGGCTGTAACATGATTGGCAAATCCTAGGGTTGATCATGTATGACTAAAACTCTTTCTAGTCTTGATATTTTGTATGACTAGCTTCATGATCATCCAAATATGTAATGTATGGGACGTCTTACTATTGTATATTTGATGTTCTGACATTTTGTAAAATATTATGCTTGCTCGAGATTGAGACAATTGGCTTGTTTATGACCATAAGAGACTGATGGCTTGTAGTTAAACCCTCATATATCTAGACAGCCGTGACCGTATAGCGAGGTGGATTGCACTTCAATATACATAGCTGGCTATGTATGCCTCCGCTCTCCAGTATTCTAGTTCTGGGGCGTTACATGGTTTAAGTGGTGGCCCATGCAGGTCTTATAAATCAAGATATGTGAGGGTTTATCGAATAGATGTCTCAATCAGTACTCGCCCTTGATCTCTTCTCGTATTCTCTGAATTCCTGAATTCTTGACCTGATCACATGCTTGTATCTTTGATCTGTCCTGGTCCTTCCTTATTGTTCTCTATGTCGTCTTCTTCAGCGATATTGTTCCTGGTCCTACCGATCGGCAAGGCAGAGCACCTCCCATGGACCAGCAGCAACCTGGAGATCAAGTCCAGCATTCAGGAGTAGCCTGTAGAGTCATACATACTGGAGGTCAAGAGCCACCAGTTCAGCCCGTTAAGCCTGCAGAGCCTGATAATGGCACATTGGTGGGTCTCATCAGGAAATTGCTAGCTTCTCAGGGCCGTCGACGAGATGCCTTGCACCAGGTAGTGACAGATGCTCTGACCAGAGGAGGTCATCAAGGTAACAGTACGGCCAACAGTTTCAAGTACTTGAACCCTCCCTTCTTCGATGATAGCGAAGATGCTATTGCCGCGGATGCATGGCTTCAGGACACAGAGGTGATTCTAGAAGCAGCCAGGACTCCAGAAGACGAGAAAGTAGCCGTAGTGCGCCTGCAGTTATTGGATCTTGCCCACAGCTGGTGGGCGGCACAGGCCGTTGGATTAGTGGCACCTATTGCCTGGACAGTATTCAGAGAGATATTCCAGACCAAATATTTTGATGCTGTAGCTCGGTATGATCTACAGACGAGGTTCACCAATCTGAAGCAGATGGACAGGACGGTCGACGGATATACGGCCGAGTTTTCGAGACTTAGTCGGTTTGCTCCTACCTTGGTGGCGATCGAGTTCGACAGAGCCCAGCGGTTCCAGCAGGGGCTCTATCTAGAGATTTTATTGGCAGTAGAGCAGTTTGAGCATCAGACTTTCGATACAGTATTGAGGACAGCTAGGAGGCATGAGTATACCTCCCAGAGGATCGTGGATAGGACCGGGGGTCGGAAGCGATCCCATAGCCAGATGAATCAGTCTTCAGCACCAGCCCTGGCAGCTAGGACTTTGACCATTGGAGCTCCGAGGCGGACGGCCTCAGTGACATCGGTTCAATATTCGACCCCGACGTACCCTCAGCAGCAGAAGTAGAAGCACCCTTCCGCAGTGGGATGTTCACATTACGGAAAGCCAGGACATGTGGTAGCAGGATGTCGCAGGGCGCAGAAATTTTACCTGTCTTGTGGAGCAGCAGATCACAAGATAGGATCCTTCCCGAATAGGGGTAGTTCATCATCGTCCAACCATTCTAGTCCTTCGGTGAGAGGACCAGCACCAGTCCAGCAGAAACAGTAGTACCCGTTGCCGAGGCCCTTGCAGCCTCAGACTCAAGTATTTCAGCAGCAGAATCCCCAGCAGTATGCACAAGCCCAAGCCCAGATTCAGAATAGGCAGAGAGGTTTCCAGCAGAGGGGACCCGCACCCAGAGGGCATGGTCAGGCGATGGCGATGACCGTAGAAGAAGGATTGGCACCAGGTGAGGTAGTGGCAGGTACTATTCTCGTCAACTCATTCCCAGCATCAACATTATTTGATTCTGGTGCATCGCATTCATTCATGTCTGTACGATTCGCGACACGGATAGGATTGAAGCCCGAGTTTTTATCAGTAAGGCTTAATATACTTACTGGCAACGGTCTTGTGGGAGTAGATAGAGTGTTTTCCTCGTGTCAGATCGTAGTTAGCGGTAGAGAGTTTTTTGCTAGATTGATAGAGTTTCCGGTGGCCGACTATGATGTGGTCTTAGGGATAGATTGGTTGAGGAACCAGTATGCTAGAATAGACTGCCATATTGGCCGGGTTGTTTTTGGCATTCCAGGCGAGCCAGAGTTTTTCTTTTCTCGAGGCGAAGTTGAACCTTCTCCTCCAGTATTGTGGATGGCAGTAGCAGCAGTACAGTTATCCCGAATAGTCGAGGAGTTTCTAGATATTTTCCCAGAAGAGCTTCCAGGGATGCCGTCAGAGCGAGAGATTGAGTTCACTATAGACTTGGTCCCAGGGACAGCCCCAGTGTCAGAGAGAGTCTATAGGATGGCGCCGTCAGAGCTAGAAATATTGTACAAGATGATTGAAGAACTCAGGACCAAGGGATTCATTCGTGCAAGTGGATCACCTTGGGAGCCCCGATACTTCTTGTGAAAAAGAAGGATGGTACATCCAAATTATGTGTAGATTATCGTACCTTGAACTCAGTAACAATCAAGAACAGATACCCTCTCCCGAGGATAGATGACTTGTTTGATCAACTCAAGGGGAAGAAGTATTCTCGAAGATTGACTTGCGGTCAGGATATCATCAGATCAGAGTCAGAGAGCAGGATATCCCGAAGACAGCTTTCAGATCCAGATATGGACATTGGGAGTTCCTTATTATGCCATTTAGAGCAACCAATGCACCGGCTGTATTCATGGACCTCATGAATCGTACACTACCAAAATACAGTAAATTAGCGACGGAACATTAGCGACGGATATTATCCGTCAGCGTTAGCGACGGCTTTGTGGCAACTAGCCGACGGAGTACCGACGACAAGCCGTTACATTTTTTACTTTATTTTTAGGGGAAGAAAATGTCGCTCATCTGTCGCTAGGACGTCGGAGATATAGCGACGGATATTTAACCGTCTCTATGCAGTCGATTATTTGGCGGGAATTGTGGGAAGAATTGGCGGGACCGTTCTTCGACTACGTAGCGACGGATATTCAGTCGGCAAGTATCAAAAAGAGCGACTAACGGGCGACGGATAAAAATTCGTCGCCCGTCCGTCGCTAAATATACGTTCCAGACTTAAATTGAAACGACGGGGGGAACTTTTTGCATTCCCCCCAAATTCACTCTCTCTCCTCTCTCTCTCTCCCTCTCTTTTGCATTCCCCCCAAATTCACTCTCTCTCCTCTCTCTCTCTCTCCCTCTCTTTCTCTCTCTTCCGCGGCTGGAAAATCGATCGGCGTCGGCGTCCTCTCCTCTCTCTCTCTCCCGAAGGTAATCCCCTCTCTCTTTCTCTCTCTCTCTCTTGATCTCTCTCTCTCTCGATGTCGTAGGGACAGCGGGGGCGACGGGCTTGGGGCGGGGGCGACGGGCTTGGGGCAGAGGCGTCGGGGGCTGGGCGGTGGTGGTGGGCGGGAGGTTGTGGGTGGCGGGGCTGCGGGGGGCGGTGGGCTTGGGGCGGGGTCGTCGGGGGCTGGGCGGTGGCGGTGGACAGGGGGTTGTGGGTGGCGGGGTTGCGGAAGGCGACGGTCTTGGGGCGGAGGCATCGAGGGCTGGGCGGCGGGCTTGGGGCGGGGGCGTTGGGGGCTGGGCGGCAGGCTTGGGGCGGCGGGCTTGGGTCGGGGGCGGCGGAGGGCTTTGCTTCTCAAATTCTAGTTTTAATTAGGTGTTTATATCGGCTAAATAATGTGTTATCAATATTGGGTGTTATCCATTAGTTTGGTGGTGTTTGGATTAGTAAATATGAATATGGGGTTTGGGTTCATGGTGTATGTTCACTGTCTCAAGGACAGTGCGAGTTCTTCGTCTGCCTTCTTTGTTACGAATATCCTTGGGACATTCGCTTCACCAAAGTCACTGAATAAGTAAAGTTTTTCCTGGAAAACCGACCCTTAGAGTGTATCAGTTATGTGCTTCAATATAGATGTATATATCTATACATCTAACTGTGATATACATATGTGTATGTGTGCTTTACAGAGTGAGGAATGAAGGCAGGCCTACCATGCCTATTAGCATGCAGGACGGCTTGGGGTGTAATGTGTGAGTGTTGGCATGGTAGGAAATATAGGTAATGCTAGTGTAACTAGACTATGGTAGTGCTTGCTAGATAGTAAGGACACTCTAGTATCCTAACCAAGTTAATTTTAGCCTAGATATTTAGGATATAGCTCCCATATCCTAGAAGTGGACTCTTGCAATTTAGAAATAGATAGACTGACTCAGTTTGATTAATTGACCTATAATGACTCTAAAACTTGATTTGCTGCTGCAAACATACAACACCACAAAAATATTTTCTGAATCGTCAAGTTGAACCGTGTATAACATGCTCGACGCTTAAGAGGAATCATTTCGACTTAGTGGACTATTGAAGAATCGGTATCGGACTATCGGTATCGGTATCGGTATCGAACTATCGGACTATCGGTATCGGTATCGAACTATCGGTATCGCTAGCAGACTATCAGACTATCGGACTATCAGTATCGGTATCGAACTATCGGTATCGGTATCGCACTATCGGTATCGGACTATCAGTATCGGTATCGCACTATCGGATCCACCAGTTAGATGATTATATACTAATTCTGTTTAGTTTGTCTTACTATACAAATTTTTACATCCAATCTGTGATGGATCGTTATTTCGTTGATCGTACATGGATGTACAAACGACAACATGAGAGCAGAATAGGTGTAAGTGACAATTTTTAGGCAGCCGTGGAAGTGTTTCTTAAGTATGCCATGAGCAAAGCTCAGTTTATGGACGGTAACAAAATCAAGTGTCCATGTCGTAATTGTCGCAATAGACGTTACGAAGAAGTGGTGAGTGTAAGAGATCATTTGACCCGTAAGGGTCTCGTACGTGATTACGGCATGTGGTTATCGCAAGGTGAACTATATGCGGAAATACAGGTTGCAAATGCTGCTACTTATGCTTTTGATGATAATGCTGCAGCGGATTTTGTCGTCGATGACGACGAATTCTCTGTTGATTATGGAGACGTGCAGAACCTTGCACGAGATATGGTATACGATGCGGCAGGGCCTAATTTTGATCCAGAGGATCCTAATCCCGAGGCGAAGGAGTTCTATGATATGTTTCAGGATGCTGAAACTTCTTTATATCCTAGTTGTGAGCCACATTCCGTACTGTCAGTGACGATGCGGTTGTTGAACATAAAATCCGATTTTAACTTGCCAAAACTTGCTATGATCGGATTACACAACTAATGAAGGAGGTGTTACCGAAGGAATCAAAAGAGCTTCCAAAAAACTTCTACAAGTCGAAGATGATGGTCCGACAACTGGGACTGGGGTACGACAAGATAGATTGTTGTCGCAATGGATGCATGTTGTACTACAAGGAGAACGAGGATATAGAAAGTTGCAGCTTCTGTAATACGGATCGTTACAAGCCAGTCAGGGGAAAAGGAAAGTCAACTAGAAAACGACGTCCTTACAAGTATATGCATTACTTGTCGATCACGAAGCGCTTGCAGAGGATGTATATGTCTCAGAATACAGCAGAACACATGACGTGGCACAACGAAGAACGCACAAAGGACGATGGAGAATTGTCACATCCTTCGGATGAAGAGGCGTGGAAATATTTCGATTTTTGCCATCCAGATTTTGCTGCAGAGCCTAGAAATGTACGCATGGGGCTATGTTCTGATGGCTTCGCCCCTTTCGGGCAGTCGGGATCTCAATACTCCTGCTGGCCGGTCATTCGGACCCCTTACAATCTGCCACCATGGATGTGTATGAAGACTCCTTATATGTTCTTGACAGCTATCATACCGGGTCCCAAAAATCTGACGAAGAATATCGATATATATTTACAGCCATTGGTGGATGAGCTGAAACAGCTGTGGAAGATCGGCGTCACGACCTATGATATTTCCAGGAAACAGAACTTTCAGATGAGAGCTTCACTGATGTGGACAATCAATAATTTTCCTGCATACGGTATGCTGTCGGAATAGAGTACTCACGGCACCATGTCTTGTCCGATATGCATGTAAAATATTAAGGCGTTCCGCCTTAAGCATGGACTTCTTTCTTTGATTGTCATCGTCAATTTCTGCCCGCGAGTCGTCCTTGAAGAAAGAACAAGGACACGTTCAGAGCTGAAAAACAAGAATTTTCTCATATGCATGCCAGATTGTCGGGATACGATATTTAGGAAGATGTAAAGGACTTGTCCACTGTAATGGAAGATCCATCGAACAATTATGTCGATGGGTTCGGACAAACCCATAACTGGACCAAACGGAGTATCTTCTGGGACTTGCCTTATTGGAAAGATAATCTTATAAGGCATAATCTTGATGTTATGCATATCGAAAATAATGTGTTCGATAATGTCTTCAATACCGTCATGGATATTAAAGGAAAGACGAAGGACAATCCAAAAGCAAGACAAGACATTGTCGAGATATGCAAGCGTCCTTATCTGAACTTGATACAAAGGGGAGCTGTTGGATAATTAAGTAAGCCGATAGCACAATACACATGGAGCAAGGAAGATAGATTAATAATCTGCAAGTGGGTATCTACTTTAAGATTTCTCGACGGCTATGTGTCGAATTTGTCTAGATGCGTTGATCTCAATGAACGCAAGCTAACGGGAATGAAGAGTCATGACTGCCACATGTTTATGGAAAGATTACTGCCCATTGCTTTGAAAGAGTTGTTGCCTTCTGCTGTATGGGTTCCGTTGGACGAACTATCAATATTCTTTAGGGATATTTGTTCAACTAAGTTGACTGTGCAATACATGGTTGAACTTGAGGAGAAGATTATCTTAACAATTTACAAGTTAGAGAAAATATTTCCTCCTGGCTTCTTCGACAGCATGGAGCATCTACCGATTCATCTAGCATACGAAGCCCGTGTCGGTGCATCTGTTCATTATCGATGGATGTACCCATTTGAAAGGTACATAAAAATTGATATAATTTAAGTTGAATTTTAGTAGGTTTTAAAATTCTTTCTTAATTCTCAAGATAATTTGTCTCTCTAAATACCTACACTATCTAAAGAAGAAAGTTGGCAACAAGGCTCATATAGAGGCTTCGAGCGAAGCATATCTTATCGAAGAGGTGTCAAACTTCTACTCTATTTATTTCGATACTCATGTTAAGATAAATTGAAATAGACCTCAAAGGAATGACGAGGACGTTGAGGATGGAGGAATATTCAATGTAAGGGGCAAGCCTGTTGGGACTAGTAAAAGACGGTGGTTGACAGACGACGAGTATGATGCCGCTCACCGATATGTCTTGTTAAACTGTGACATACAAGAAGTGAGAGATTTGGAGAAGTAAGTCACTACACTTGCACTCGTTATAATCTCGAATTTGATGAAGTAAGTAACTACACTTGTATATTCTTATTTTCTCTAATAGTGTGTTTAGAGATGAAGTCAAAATGAGGACACCCGATATTACCGATGAGGGACTTCAAAGAGAGGTTGATTGTACATTTTCGTCACGGTTTCGCAAATACGTAAGTAACTAAAATTATAATTGAGATTATAAATATATAAAATCTAAAACATATAAATTATAAATATTTGTTTACAGGTTTTATTGCCTGAAACAACACTCACTCATGAGAGTGTTCGTTATCTGGCATTGGGACCGAAGAAGCAAATAAAGACTTGGCCAGGCTATGTCGTTAATGGCTTCAGGTTTAAGTCAACTCAGAATGCTATAAATGTCGAATTCATCAATGACGGCATCAGTACCAAGGATTTCGGTGTTTGCATAAGAGGCACCATCTATGACGACGAGCCGGACTTTGACTATTATGGAGTGCTTCGGGATATTGTAGATTTACAATATACTGGCCCATATGATATGCATATTGTGATGTTCAAATGTGAGTGGTTCGATACGATACCAAATATCGGTTGGAGAATCGATAAACAATTTGGATTTGTCGATATAAATCATCGCAGGAGGTATAGAGGGTCCGATACATTTACGATAGCAAATCAGGCTGTTCAAGTCTACTATACAAGCTACCCAAGGCGTCGTAGAGATCGATTTGACTGGTGGACAGTATGCAAGATTAAATCTAGAAATACATTCAACGTTGGAGACCCAGCATACCAAGAGGACCAGATCGAAAAGTCCCAATACTTGGGATAACACTCGGATACAATGGATGTTGAAGATATTGTTGAGGAAAATAGAGGGGAGGAAGAGGTTGATACACAAGACTTAGCTGTCAACTAGGAGAGAAAGAGGCATCTTGTCCCAAATATTGAGGCAGAAGAAGAAGAAGAAGAAGAAGAAGAAGAAGAAGAAGAAGAAGAAGAAGAAGAAGAATTTGATGGGGATGAGGATACAGATGAAATCGACGATGAAGATAAGGATGAGGATGAGGATGAGGAGGAGGAGGATGATGATGAAAACGAGGCCGAGGATGAGAACGAAGACGATGATTAGGTTAAATATTGTTGTATATTAAAAACACTTTCAGTTACGTAAATTAAGTTTGACCTCATAAAAGCAATTACGTGAATTCATATTTTTTTATTCGATTATTTACTTATTGCAGATGGCACTCCTAGTCTTTTTCGTCGCGGCGGCACTCGTCTCCCTACTGGTGGTATGTATATTTTAGTTTAGAATTTTATATTCATTTACACTTTTATATTGTTAATTATGTTTATGTGTTCTATTTACAGGTCATGATGGCTGGCCGTGGTCGTGGTGCTGGTGGTGGTCGTGGTGGTGGTCGTGGTGGTGGTGGTGGTGGTGGTGGTCATAGTGGTACTGGTGGTCGTGGTCGCATCCATTCTTCCCGGGATGTGACCCCATCCAGCGACCCCGACCCGGAGAGTACCCCGGGCAAAGACGCATCCCGCCGTCGATCGACCACTTCATCGAGGCATGAGTCCGGATCTGCTAGCGGATCCGTTTTGCTATCGGAACCACCAGCAGCGGATCCACCAGTGGATCCCCCAGTTACTGCACAGTGGGCCCCGGAGTACCCCCATACTCGGTTCCATCCGGTTACTGAAGAGTACATGCGCGGACCCGCGGATCCTCCGACGACACCAGAGAGGCCGAGAGGCGAGTTCCGACGAGAGCTATGAACCGCGGGGACCTCGTAAGTAAATTTAAGATAATTTATTAAATTTCTTTCATTTATTCAAGTTAATAATCCAGTCATTTTTTCTTTGTAGGTTTTTTCCGTTTAATATTGCCAGGGCTCTTGGAGAAATTATCAGGGCTAACTTCCATGGTCCCTACCTCAACTTTTTGTCGGTGCCCCCGAACTTGAAGTACGCCTGGCTCAATGAGTTAAGGGTATATATCTATATCTTCTGGTTAATTATTAGTTACTCTTTAATCAACCATTTTTTAAATTACGTGATAATTAAATTTCTATGTTAGACGACGTACTAGTGGCCCCCCATCGCGAGGACGCGATCTGAGGACCTACAGAAGCGCTGCCTCGAAGAAGATACGGGATATGATTCATGACCTGAAAATGGGGCATACGAGGCCGAATTGGATCCGGCAAGAGTATTATGAGGACCTCTTAGATATGATGGATACTCCTGCGTACAAGGAGAAATCGGAGAAGGCGAAGGAGAACCGTCAGGTCGTGGGGCTTCATACGGGGGGATCAAGGCCCCATGCAGCGACGCTTGCAGATCTGGTAAGATACCGTAAATTTATTTCACTATTAAATTAGGTATTAATAATATACGGAGTTAATTAAGTTCTACGAAAATTTCGTATGCAGGCCCAACGAGCGGTGAAGGAGGGAAGGGCACCAGAATCGGTCACCATGCACGACGTGTTCCAGCATACGCACAAAAGATGGAAGGACGAAAGCTTCGTCGACGTGAAGGCCAAGGAGACTGATGTAAGTACTTATGTTTATGAGATTTACGTTAGAATTAAAAGTATTCAGACTATAACTTAGGTAAACTTAGGATTCACACTTAACTTAGTAAAACATAGGATTTAGATTACAACTTAGGTAAATCTTATAGTATAAACACATTCATTTGATAGGCTGCGTATCGTGAGGCCCTTAGTCGGTCTCAGTTAACTGACACCGAGGATGTCGATGAAACGACGCCCGTCCGGTGCCCTCTTCTTTGGCCGCTCGCAACGACTTGTTCGTAGATACCGTCGGCGGCTTTAAGAAAGGGCTCCTGTACGGAGTCGGCTCCCTAGGGCCGTTGCACATGGCGACACAGAGATTTCCACCGACACTGCCTCCTCCCATGGCTCCGACAGACGATGACGTTAGGTCGCAGCTTACGCAGGTGCACGAGGTGGTGTCGTCCTTGCGGGACCAATTTGCCACGTACTTTCCGCCTTCGTCTGTTGTTGCCCGTCCGTCTGCTGATGGTGTCGGTCCGTCTTCTACTGGTGCCGGTCCGTCGACTGCTGGTGTCGGTCCTTCTTCCGTGGGTCATCTTTCTTTCAACCCTGATGCCCCTTTGGTACCGCCTTCGACTGTGACGGCACTCTGGATCTCATGTTGCCAGAGCAGCTAAGCCGACTTTTGAGCAGTGTCTACGACGGCTTACCACCGTACCTAGTGGAGGAGTATATTCATCGGTCGCAGCAGGGATTACCACCACCGGAAAATCGAACTCCTCCTCCTTCTTCTTAAAATATTGTAATTAAGAAAATTTGGAATAATTGTGGCAATTTTGGATTATTTGTGCTATGATCGGATTATAACGACGGATATTAGGTTACTCTTCAGGATAATTGATGTCTATTTTCTATTAATTTGGTTTGGTCTATGTAATTCTTGGATAATTGGTGTGCATTAAATTCGTATGTGCATATTTGGTCTATATGATTCTTGGATAATTGGTGTACATTATATATTTGGTCTATGTGATTGTTGGATAATTGGTGTGTATTATATATTGGTTTGGTTTATGCATATTTTTGTGAACAGGAAAAGTGCTGCAATTTTTTTTAAAAAAATCTCAGTAAGCGACGGATTAGTGACCGGTTAGCGACGGATATTACCAGTTTCCGACTAATTTTCGACGGAATTTCCGTCGCCAACTGGAAATTTGATACTGTTTCCAGGTAGCGACGGGTGGCCGACGGAATATTCGTCGGCATGGTTATGGTGGTATATACTTCGATAGAATAGCGACGAAAAAGCCGTCGCCAAGGTGACGGATAATCAGCCACTAATCAGTCGCTCTTTCGACGGCGTAGCGACGGACACTCCATCGACAAGGTTCTGGAAATGTTGGACACTTCCAGAACCATGGCGACGGATAATCAGCCACTAATCAGTCGCTCTGTCGACGGCGTAGCGACGGAATGGCGACAACTCATCCGTCGTCATGGTTCTGGAAATGCTAAGCATTTCCAGAACATGGTCGACGGATAATCCGTCAGTATGTCGTCGCTAATCCGTCCTTAGTTAGCGACGGCGATCGACGGAATAGCGACGGAACAATACACTCTGATACGCTATTACGACGGTTTACCGACGGACCATTACGTCGCTAACGTCTACATAGTTCAGTATTTAATACTTGAAATGGACGAAAGCCCGTCGGAAAATCGTCGCTAATGCTTCGTATTGTGAAGTCGACAAGCCGTCGCTATTCCGTCCCTTGACGACTGCTTAGCGACGGACTGTTATTAGCGACGAGCTGATTGCCGACAAATTATTTTGGCCAAGATTCGTCAGTGATCGGTCGCTAATACTAATTGCTGACGGATGGGCGACGGATCTTGTCATCGCTAAATCGACATATTTTGGTAATGGTATCCTCATGCCATATTTGAATCAGTTCGTGATTGTGTTCATAGATGGCATCCTGGTCTACAGCAAGAGTGAAGCGGAGCATGTGCAGCATCTCAGAATTGTCCTCCAGATTCTCAGAGAGCACCAGTTGTATGCCAAGTTTAGTAAATGTGAGTTCTGGCTCGATCGCATTCCGTACTTGGGTCATATCATCACCAGAGGAGGAGTAGAAGTGGATCCCCAGAAGATCATGGCTATTGAGACGTGGCCAGTACCCAGCACAGTTGCAGAAGTTCGCAGTTTCCTTGGATTAGTCGACTACTAACGGCAATTTATTTTAGACTTTGCTCGAATTTCAGCTCCATTGACCTAATTAAACTGCAAGGATGTGCAGTTTGCTTGGACAGCAGAGTGTCAGAATTCTTTTGAGAAGTTGAAGCGAGGCTTGATGACGGCTTCCATTCTCATGCTTCCAGATGGGACCGGGAGATTCTCACTATATTGTGATGCTTCAGACAGAGGTTTAGGATGTATTTTGATGTAGCATGGAAAGGTAATAGCTTATGCGTCATGCCAACTTCTTGATCATGAGAGGAATTAACCAACCCATGACTTGGAACTGGCAGCGGTAGTGTTTGCACTTAAGCTTTGGAGACACTACTTGTACGGAGATAGGGTAGAGATTTTTACCGACCACAAGAGTCTGAAGTATGTTTTCACTCAGAAGGATCTTAACATGCGTCAGAGGAGGTGGCTAGAGCTACTTGTGGATTATGATGTCAACTTGCAGTATCATCCTGGGAAGGCCAACGTTGTTGCACATGCATTGAGCAGGAGAGCATGAGTTTATTTCCTTACAGCACAACCAGAGTTGTTAGCAGATCTTCAGAAAATGGGTATAGAAGTTGTCCTTCCTAACAGTGTGGCATTGATGGCCAGTATGCAAGTTCAGTGCACTATAGTCGAGAGGATCCGGATGGTGCAGTCAACAGATTCTAAGCTTCAGCGACTCAGAGCAGAGTGTGAGACAGGACGAAGACCAGAGTTATGCATTCATAAAGACGGTACACTTCGACATGGGAAGCGTCTTTGTGTACCCAGTGGTGATATCAGACAAGAGATCATGACCGAGGCTCACAGTTCTCAGTATTCGATTCATCTGGGTGGTACGAAGATGTACCGTGATATCCGTCAGCACTTCTGGTGGAATGGCATAAAGAGGTTGATAGCCCGATTTGTCTCACGGTGTTTGGTTTGCCAACAAGTTAAGGCTGAACATCAGAGGCTAGCTGGACTTCTTCAGCCCTTGCCAATTCCAGAATAGAAGTGGGAATATATAACCATGGATTTCGTGACTGGATTACCTAGGTCCCCGGCCGGTAGAGATGCTATCTGGGTTATAGTCGACAAGCTCACGAAGGTGGCTCACTTTCTTCCATTCAGAGTTGGTCAGTCGACGGCTCAGCTAGCAAAGATGTACCTCAGGCAGATTGTCAGATTTCATGGTGTACCAGTTAGTATCACCTCGGACAGAGATTCTAGATTCACGTCGCACTTTTGGCACAGCCTGCAAGAGAGTTTGGAAACCCACCTCCAGTTCAGCTCAGCTTATCATCCGTAGACAGATGGTCAGTCAGAGCGTACCATACGAACCTTGGAAGATATGTTGAGATCTTGTACATTCGACTTCGGTGGTTTATGGAAAGATCACCTGCACCTGGTGGAGTTCTTGTACAATAATAGTTTCCAGGCCAGTATCCAGATGGCACCGTTAGAGGCACTATATGGTAGAAAGTGCAGATCCCCGCTAGCATGGGACGATATTGGAGAGAGGCAGCTGCTCGGTCCGAAAATGATTACTCAGACAGTTGAAGTGGTCAGAAGAGTCAGAGATCATCTTCACGTTGCACAAGATCGCCAGCGTCATTGGACTGATTTCTATCGGCGCCCTCTTAAATTCTCGGTCGACGACCATGTATTCCTGAGGATTTCGCCTAACCGTGGCGTCATTCGTTTTGGCATATGGGGAAAGCTTAGTCCTAGGTATATAGGGCCGTTTGACATCCTGGAGCGAGTAGGAGATGTGTCCTATCGTCTCGCTCTTTTGCCGTCGCTAAGTGAGGTGCATGATGTCTTCCATGTATCCCAACTACGACGGTATATCCCGGACCCGAGCCATATCCTGGATCATTCGGAATTGGTTGTTAGTGCCAATCTTTCGTATCAGGAGAGGCCCGTATCTATATTGGATCGGAGAGAGAAGATACTCAAGAACAAGACTATCAAGTTAGTCCGTGTTGCTTGGGGTCATCACTCTTTGGGTGAGTCAACATGGGAGCATGAGGATGATATCCGATCGTGATATCCCGACCTGTTCGACTCGTGAGGTATAATATCTTCCTTATGCCTTACGCTCTCAGTTCCTTGCTTGGATGAATGATTGCTTGATTGATTGCCTTGCTATAGCTTGCCTGTGATTAGTATAGCTTGTCCTTGCCTCTCTAGCCTCTTGATTAAATTCCGAAGACGGAATTCTTTTAAGTTGGTAGAGTTGTAATGACCATAGTTTATATTACGTATTTCGGCATAATTGTACGTATTTTGACTCGTATTGCATTTCTTCTTGTATAGTTTATTTGGAATTTTTATTTGCTTGGTTCGGTTCGCTTTGCTTGGTTCAGCTGGTTTAGTTTTTGCGTATGGACCACCTACCTACCACCACCCTCACCATTTATATCTCACCTAACTTTTCTCTCTCCTCATAACTCCACAATTACTCTTTCTTCTTCTTCCTCCCTGGCGTAGAGCTCCACCTACCCCATTTTCCCGTCGACAAGTGCAGCTTGCTTCACGAGAGAACTCCAATTTTATTGCTTTAATGTCTTCCTTTCTCTATTTTTTGCTTCTTTAGTACTTAGCACTTTTGGATTCCCTGGCTCATTTGTTGTAGATCTAAGTTTATTTCATTTTCAAAATTTTTGGGTCTTGATCTATTTAACCTTGTTATTTTTAAGTTTTGATGGTTCCATGTTATAGAAAATTTCATTCTGCCCTATTTTGACCTATGGAAGTTCAGATTCTGACCTCGGATGATGGATTTATGGAGCTAGGAAGCATGGCCTTCATGGTTCTTCTTCTCGGAAATTTGGAGAAGAAGAACAGTGCTTGACCGCATGGATTTTTCATGCGGCAAGTTTCTTCCCTAGCCGTATAAATCTTCCAGCCGCAGGAACCAATTTTTCGGCCGCATGGACTTTTCATTCCTTCAGCCGCATGAGACTCGGATCTTGAGCCGCATGCGCCCTGATTAATTCGGTCGCATGGACTCGCAATCCCCTTTGCCGCATGGCTGAGATTGACTCCGAGCCGCATAAGCCTTTCTCCCTCCAGCCGTATGAACTTCTGATTCATAGCCGCATGGACTCCTCTTTCATGGCCGCATAAGCCCAGTTCCCTTCAGCCGCATGAACTTCTTCTCTCTCAGCCGC
Source organism: Iris pallida (assembly GCA_029216955.1). Taxonomy (NCBI): domain Eukaryota; kingdom Viridiplantae; phylum Streptophyta; class Magnoliopsida; order Asparagales; family Iridaceae; genus Iris; species Iris pallida. The sequence continues at coordinate 6,736,742 of JANAVB010027196.1, read as the reverse complement.
ATGGACTCGATCCCCTGAGCTGCATGGGATCTATCCCCCCTCGACCGCATGAGTTTACTTTCCCCCAGCCGCATGGCCCTCAGCCGCATAAACTTTCCCTGCCGCATGAGCTTCCTGGCCGCATGAACTTTCCTTTCCAGCCGCATGAGCTTTCTGACCGCATGAGCCAGTCTCGCCCTTACCTCATAGCTTGGATTGACTCTTGGCCGCATGAACTTCTAATCCCGAGCCGCATGGCTTGCTTGATCCTCCAGCCGCATGAGACATCCTCTCCCGAGCCGCATGAGCCCCTGGCCGCATGCGCCTGATCCTTGCTGGCCGCATGAGACCCGATTCCCTTCAGTCGCATGAGACTCATTCCCTCTCAGCCGCATGACAATCGCATGTGCCCTGAACCCCCAGCCGCATGAGCCAGAGTCGCATGGCTCTTCCATAGCCCTTGCATTTTATGTTGAATTGTTACTGTTATGCTCATGTCTTATGGCCCTCTGTGTAACTTGGGTCCCTTGATAGAATACTTGTACCATGTAAACTTTGTATATGTACCATAAACACGATAGCGACCCGTCAGGGTGCACTCTTGACAAGTAACATGACATGATAGTGGCCCGCCGTGGCACCCTCTTGATAAGTAAACCTGACATGATATACCTTGATAGCTATTGCGACGGCTAGCATGACATGACAAGAACGAATGACTTAGACACCGTGGACGATTGTGTTTGTACAAATGAACCAGTATTGTCTCGCATCATGTCTAGGAAAGGGATCCCTGAGTACCACGGTCAGGGGTGCCTACAGAAATTAACCCAGGCTAATAACTAGAATAAATCAGTAGTCATGAAGAGAGTTCCCAGCTACAGGCAATCCCGTTATCTGGGCGCGCTTGTGGATTTGTAGCCTGCCGACGAGTAGGGCACATCTCCAGCACACTGTCATGTGTTGTACCCTTCTTGAACAAATATTCGACCTGGATAACCTGGATGGTCTGCAGGGCTTGTGGCTGTTGGAATAATCTCATTGCATCTTGCTAGTAACTAGGCCTGTGATAACCCTAGTTAGTTAAAGTATCAAGTCGTACTCATTGCTTGGCCGTGATTGATTGAATAGAGTCTAACCCAGTCTAGTCTTGTCCTGATTCTGTACAAGATTGTTACATAACATGAATGCTTGTGCTTTACCTTATTGATAAATGATAGGAAGCCAAGTTTCATTCAGATGAAGAGTTACAACCCCGGTCCTTGTTTGGTTTACGGGTTGTAACTTGGTTATCTGAATAGTTCCATGGTTATCTTATCGTATGTCATCATGATTGCCTATACTTCCAGTCTTTTATTATAATTATATTCTTGTGTTAATTGTTGGTTTTAGTTCTTAAGTGAAGCCTCCTTTGTGGCACTTGCTCTTTCTGGAATCTGACCCAGCTGGTTTTGTATGGCCAGAAATCGGAGCAGCTCCAGAGGATCTACCGACCTTCCAGCCCGATGGTGACCACCAGGCGTAATCCGGGCAACGAGTGGGTTTTTCTTTTGTTCTCCCATTTTATTGTAAAAATATTCTTTTGAGACATTTAGCCGACGAGCACGTGTTTAGCTCGATTGTACTTTACTTACTGTCTGCCTTCGGACTGTAACATGATTGGCAAATCCTAGGGTTGATCATGTATGACTGAAACTCTTGCTAGTCTTGACATTTTGTATGACTAGCTTCATGATCATCCAAATATGTAATGTATGGGACGCCTTACTATTGTATATTTGATGTTCTGACATTTTGTAAACTGTTATTGCTTGCTCAAGATTGAGACAATAGGCTTGTTCATGACCATAAGAGACTGATGGCTTGTAGTTAAATCCTCATATATCTAGACAGTCGTGACCGTATAGCGAGGTGGGTTGCACTTCAATATAAGTAGCTGGCTATGTATGCCCCCGCTTTCCAGTATTCTGGTTCTGGGGCGTTACAGTTGCATTCATCAAACTCCCGATAACGCTAGAATACTCCAGCTGCCTGACGCTTTCCCTCGAATTTGGCTTCAGCTTCTGATCACACATATATGGCATATCGATCCCTGGAAGATCCTGATACCCGTAGCGTGTGAGCATCTTCTCAATGTAATGAGATTGTGACAGTGCCACTCCAGTGTCTGTCCGGATGTTCTTTATGCCCAAGATGACATCTGCATCCCCCAAGTCCTTCATACTGAACTTGGTTGAGAGGAACTTCTTTGTCTCCATGACATTGCCTATATCCGTTCCTAGGATTAGCATGTCGTCCACGTACAGACAAACGATGACTCCTCTTCCATCAGCGAACTTCGTGTAAACATACTTGTCCGTCTCGCTAACTCTGTAGCCATTTGATATAATAACTTTGTCAAACTTCTCATACCACATCTTGGAAGCTTGCTTCAAACCGTACAATGATTTTACCAACTTGCAGACTTTGTCTTCAAAACCTTTGACGACAAATCCATCTGGCTGTTGCATGTATATCTCTTCGGTCAGCTCGCCATTCAGAAATGTCTTTACATCCATCTGATGTATCACCAACTTATATATTGCTGCTAGAGCAATTAACATTCTGATGGTGGTCATCCGCGCTACTGGAGAGTATGTGTCAAAGTAGTCTATCTTCTATTTCTGAGAAAATCCCTTAGCTACCAGCCTGGCCTTGAACTTGTCAATAGTTCCATCTGCCTTCATCTTCTTCTTGAAGATCCATTTACATCCGATGAGTTTTGCTCCTTCAGGTAGATCTACTAACACCCGTATGTTATTAGAGGTGATAGAGTCATACTCGTCATTCACTCCCTCATTCCAGAAGATAGCATCTCTGGTCTTCATCGCCTCATCATAGGTAAGCGGATCTGCTTCTACATGATAGGTGACAAAGTCATCTCCGAAGTCCTTTGGTCTCCTCACTCGTTTGGCTGACGGCTCTTCGAGTTCTGGTTCAAACGTTGTTTCATCAACAACAATTTTTTCTTGGACTACGACATCGTTGGAAACCTCAGCTTCCTTTGCACCATCATTATTCTCCGAAATGTCCGCAAGAATAATATTTTTGTGCCTTGCAAACTTGTCTTCAAAGTACTCCGCGTCACGAGATTCGATGACATGGTTAGACTCCAAGTCAAGAAATCTTTGAGCGTCCCTCTTCTCTGCATACCCAAGAAGATCGTCTTCGTAGTCCTTGTTCTGAGTTTCTGAATCTTTAGATTCGGAAGTTTTACGTATGCCAGACACCCCCACACTCGAATTATATTTAAGTTGGGTCTGACTTTGAACCAGAGTTCATGAGGAGTAATATCAGAAGTTGCATACGACACTCTGTTCAGAATGAATGTGGCCGTCAATGCAGCTTCTCCCCAAAAGTACTTTGGAAGACCCGCAGTTAACAACATTGAGTTCATCATCTCTGTCAATGTTCTGTTCTTCCTTTCTGCTACTCCGTTGGACTGAGGAGAATACAGAGCAGTAGTCTCGTTGATGATTCCATGTTCTTTGCAGAACGATGTGAAATCATGAAATCGATATTCTCTGCCTCGATCACTCCTCAACCTCTTGAGTTGTTGTCCAGTTTGCCTTTCAGCTTCAGTCCTGAACTCCTTGAACTTCTCGAATGCTTCGTCTTTTATTTTTATCAAGTAGACGAACGCGTACTTTGAGAAGTTATCGATGAAGGTTATGAAATACTTCATCCCGGCCTTCGTGGAGAATTGTTTGAAGTCATAGATATCGGAGTGCACCAACTCCAGAAGATCTGTGCTTTGATTGACCCGATGAAAGGGTTTTCTTGTGATCTTAGTCTAAGCACACACTTCACATTTCTCCACCTTTCTCCCACATTTGGAGATAAGTCCTAGACTAGACATTTTGTTTATCCTTTTGCAATGGACATGTCATAGTCTATTATGCCATAACTCAAGAGTATAAGCAGAATTGGAAATTGCATTAATGTTCTCTGACTGGGTTACAAGCTGGAGTTTAAACATTCCTTCAGTATGGAAAGCTTTTTCGAAGTACATTCCTTTCAGGGACATCACCATCTGGCCAGCATTGATGTCCATCCTCAGGCCTGCGTTACAGAGTAGGCCTCCAGAGATCAGGTTCTTGGCAATCACGGGAACATGCTTTACACCTTGAAGCGCCAGAGCTTTCCCGGATGTCAGCTTCAGCTCCACCATCCTGATCCCTTGAACTTCAGCTTGTGCCTGGTTCGCCACCATCACCTTCTCAGAGGTTTGCTGGTATGTAGTGAACCATTTCTTGCTTGAGCAGACATGGCAGGTGGCACCAGTGTCTACCCACCAGTCAGAGTCAGCCCCCACCGAAGTGACCTGAGCAATTATAACAATACCGTCAGTAATCAATGAAACCTTATTAGGCTCACCTTGTTGTGACTGCTTTGGCTTGGATCTACATTCACTCTTGTAGTGGCCCTTCTTGTCACAGTTAAAACAAGTCACATTGGACTTGGGCTTCTTCTGTTTGAAAGATGCTCCCTTCACTTTCAGATTAGTGAAGTCTTTCTTGTGGTGAGAAGCCGCCTGCTTCCCCTTGGAGTCTCTCGTCTGCACCAGATTGGCCTCGGCCAATTGTTTGGACAAAACGTCAATCTTCTGTTGAGAACGCATCTCGTCCTCAACGTGGATTTCTTGCAAGAGATCTTCCAGACTGATCTCGAGTTTCTTCCGATGCATTCTTGCATAGAACGTATTCCATCCAGCAGGAAGTTTCGAGACGATCCCTCCAACGATAAACTTGTCGACGAGGGGCATCTTTTCATCGTCCAATTTCTGACGAAGTTTCAGAAACTCTTTCACTTGAGGAAGCATCGCCTTCTCGTCTTCAAAGAGCCACTTGTGATATTTTTCGACAAAAAATGTCTTGCTCCTGTTTTTGTCTTCCTCATACAGCTTTTCCACAGACTCGCATATTTCTCTGGCACTATCCTTCTTTGAGTAGGATTCTGCCAGGAAATCCTCCATAGCATTTAGGATCAGAAGCCTACAAATGTTATTCTCCCTTCTCCATTTGGCCTAAAGTTTAGCAGCCGCAGTTATAGCGGCAACAGACCCAATATCTGGAACAGTAGGTTCCTCTTCAAAGCGCACGTGATCAACGTCTCGGAGTTGAAGGGTGAGAAAGACCTTCCTCTTCCAGACTTGATAATGCTCTCCATCAAACTTTTCCAACTTGCAGTAGTCAGTTTGGAGGAGTGAAGTATTAATATTTTCTATCGTACTAATCTTGCTTTGAGATTGTTAGTCACGAAGCGTGGATATAGATGGAAAATAGGAGTTCAGCAAGCCTACACAGTAGGTGCCACAAATGAGGAGTTCAGCAAGCCTACACAGTAGGTGCCACAAATGAGGAGTTCAGCAAGCCTACACAGTAGGTGCCACAAATAAGGAGTTTAGCAAGCCTATACAGTAAGTGCCACAAATGAGATAGATCTCAAGAACAAAGTTAGGCCTCCCTACTCAGTAGGTGCCTTAAAACCTGAAGAACGAGTTACAGAGAAACAGAAGAAGAAGAGGAGGATTAAATCTGCTGGGGTGTAAAAACACCGTTACTCAAAGCAAGATTCGCCTCTATATGATCCGCTTCTAGGAACCAGCAAGTTCAAGAGAACTTCTGGAGCGCTCGTCAGTCAAAATTTGTGACTTGAACGGGCTTCCTGAACTTTACGGACTCCCTTAACTCTCTTCTTTTGTGACTCTTGGAAAGGAGTCAAGGGGGTTCTATTTATAGAGTGGAGTGAGGCCTCACCATCTCTCATATCCGATGTGTGACTAAAACACCAATACTCTAAAATAGAGTTTGATATTTTACATCATCCCACAATCAACATAGTCGAGTGCTAGCACACGCCTTCCCCCCGAACACTCCCGTGCATGCACGAGACAACCTGGAGTCCGTGTCGAGTCCGAGCCCGCACAACAAAAATCAACTTACATCCTTGTTGGAATTAATTATTTTCCTCTTAGTAAAATCACCCACATGGTTCCCTCCTTAGGGTCACCACCCCATGTGCATATCCCAACAATACATACTCATATATATGTTGAGATAACTCATGGTGCTTTTCCAATGTGGTACTAAACTTTACAAAGCATATTGAGAGCAAGCTCTCTTCATGTCAAGGAGCAAGAGCACCAACAATAATGAATTCTACATTTCTTGTAGACCAGCGACTCCAGTTGCATTCTGTAAAACTCATTCGAATAAATCTTGATTGCACAAATACAAAAGTTAGCAACACACTTCCGTTATTTCATTTGATCTACGTAAAGGTTGCTCAATATTTTTCAATGTTAATTAGTAGAGTCGTCTCTTCTCTGCGGATTCCCGTAGTCGTGTCCTTATATTGAAAGGAGCTTTAGTTCTTTCCAAAATTACCTTAACATGGGCACTCTAAGACCATGTTTGGTTCACGAATTTAAAGAATCAGGAGATAAAAGTTCTCTTCTTTGTTTGATACTCCCAAACTTGAAACTATTTTCTTGATAGAGAAGAAAATATGAGGGACCGGACCATGATATTGATTTTCTCTTCGCATTTTTTAGCATTTATTAAGAAAATATAGAACCACGATATTCCTGTTCAATTGTGTTATTGCCTATTTTACCCATTACTTTACTTTTGGATTTCCTTGATGTTATTTTTATTTTTAAATACAAAAATATTATTGGAAATTGATATATTTTTTCTCTTCTGTTTTGCGCTAACCAAAGAAGAAACAAATGGTATTTCTTGAATGTTTTTCTTGTTTTACTAAACATATAAATGATAACTTAACAGATCTTCCGAAAACCAAACCAGGCTAGCCTAAAGCCGTTCCTTGAAACTGTGTTGCATCTCAAAAAAAGAAGTAATGTCTTAAAGTAAGAAAGTGGTCTGTAAAACCTTGTGCATCAGTAAGTTTAACTTGTATATTCTACTCTAACAAGCAACCATCCCTATATATACAAGATTCATGTATGCATTAACCAAACTCTAAAAAATGTCTCATCTTAATATGTTTCGGACTTTCGAACAGTCCTTATCTTTGTAACGTGTGTTAGTCTAAGTTCATAAAGAGAAGATTAAAGGAACTCAGGAAACTTGCCAAATATATCAAAAACATAGGCATCTATAACATGTAATTTATCTCTAAATCTTCCCATAGGTACTTATTAACACATCAATCTGTGTGCCGCGCGTTTTCTTTTTTCTTTCTAAGTTAATATTTTGAACTTAGTGAATGTACCAAAATTATACAAAAGGCTTAGTATCCATCACATGATACTTATCCCTTATCCTTCCATTAGATTGGATTAGTAACCTATATGCCAAGTATAAGAATTTACCATTTGGGTCAAAGAGATATAGCTCTTAAAGAAAAGATTTGAGTAAAAAAGTTGAAAGGTGAGTTACAATTGAGGTTGTCACAAACTGTTACCCATCTTGCAGTTGATCAATTGAAAGTTGAAAGTTGAAATGAGTTGCAAAAGTGATATAACTGTTAAGCAACTTGAAATTGAAAGGTAGAGTTACAATTTGAAATACACATGCAACCTTCTATATTAATTTGTGATTAACTAAGCACTTTTAACTAGAGATTCCGATGGATATTCTTAGCACTAACTAGGCACAGTGGATAATAACCCGACATGCGTCGTGTTGAAGGTGACCTTTCAATTGTAGATATCCCAGTATGAGGATGTATTGGAACTTCAGCAATAATCAAACCAAAGTCATACCAACTAAACAATTTTAAATATATTAAGGGTTAACAGAAACTTGCAAAAAGTTTAAGCTTTCGTGGTGGCTGTGTTTGGCTACTCTGTTCTTCAGTCTACCAGACGAGACCAGGAAGGAGATGATGGACCACGAGATCAAGCGAAGAAACTATCTTACATGATACAGGAAGAATTGGTAGAGGGAGAGAAGAAAATAAGTTTATGCAAGCACAAGTCAGAATCTAACCATAATATCTCCTGTAATAGATATATTTAAATTACATCCAGATGATTAATAAAACCTTAAATTAAATATTCAAATAAGCCATTAACCATTTATATCAATTATTTCAATCAATAAATATTTTAAAAAAATTATTTCTCAAAACAAAATTCTCCCCTCTCAAAGGTAAATTTAAAAACAATAAAAATAAAATATGGACAGTCTTTGTATATATGCTGTGCAATAGGTGCAGGTAGCTTTCGGCCTTGAACGTTCACTTAGTAACATTTGTATCAATCTGAGTAGACAATAATGTACTAGGATATGAATTACGTTCCTTGATCAGATGCAACAAAGTACATACACATAATATTACTCAGATCACTGGGTCAAGTAGTGGTGTATTATGACCACGCACACATACTGATGCATGGGGGTTCTAGGGATCAACCATTAAAACATGATTTGCAGGTGTATGTTCATCGTAGCGTAGGTAGTTTTCGATTTAAGTAAATCAATAATAGATTTGGAATCAAAATACAATGAAATAGCAGGAAAATGTTTATGCATAGAAGGAATTTCTTGCTAATTTTTTTAAAAACATTTTGCTTCTAAGAAGGAAGTGTCAAGAGCAATGATCTCTGAATCAGTAGTGCTTCTATCTGTAATGGTTTATTTGTTCTCTAAAAGAAAAAATGTATCCAGATGTGGATTTTACTTATTTAGGTTCAGTTACCAAAGTTTGCATCGATCACAACAGCCTTCGAGAACATCAGGATAACTAGAATATGATCAATGAGTAATCTAAAGTCACTTGAAGGTATTTAAGTACCCTTTCTAGAGCAGTTCAGTGTAAAGTACGTACTGGATTACTCGTGTATCTGCTAAAAGTCTTCCTTCTCCATAATAAATATTGGGTCTAGTGTGGTTTGTACCATATAGAAGAGATCCTATTAGTTGTGAGTATCTATGTTGAGATTCAAATTATCCCAAATTATTACTCAAAGAGATACTAGAGTCATATGGTTTGCTAACAGATTTGCAATCAATGAAGTTAAACTTCTGAAGCATTTATTCAATAGACTGTCTAAAGACTATATAAGAGAAATCCCTTTATCGGTTCTAGAAATCTTTTGGAACTAAATCATGTATGCTTCTTTTAAATCATAATCTTATCAAAATTTTGGATAAAATAATCCTTAACATCCTGTTAATCTTACGGAGGTTCCGAAAATCAGAATATCATCATCATATGGACAAAGAATAACATGATGGAATATACACATTTCTCGAACTCATTTATGATAAAACCATACCCCGGCCAAAATTTCTTTATCAAATTTCTCATGCCATTACTTAGGAGCTTGTTCGAGACCGTAAAGGGATTTAGCTAATCTACGTACCTTGTGTTCAAGTCGTTTAAATATGAATCCTTCATGTTGATCCATATAAATCTCTTCTTCATGCAAGTTCACCATTTAGAAAGGCAATCTTTACATCCGTTTGGTGAATAAACATCTTATTAATAAAGGCTAAGGATAATAGAGTTCTAATGATACTGATCCTAGTAATAAGGAAATAGGTATCAAAGTAATCTATCCCTTTCTTTTGGATATGTATCCTTTGGCGACTAGTCTAGTCGTATATTTATCTATAGAACCCTCCGGTCTAGGTTTCTTCTCGAATCACTACTAAAATCTGCTCCATTAGCGACATAAATTTAGCGACGTTAGTATAACGTCGTTAAATTGTGCACATTAGCGACATTTAATATAAACGTCGTTAATAGTCGCTACTAGCGATGAAATAGCGACGTGACAACGACGTATATTAGTTACATGAGCTAGTCGTCGCGAAACATCGCTATGACGTCGCTAATAGCGACTAATTTAGCGACGTTAGGATGAACGTCGCTAAATTCTAATTAAATTTCCCCCAACGATTCATTTCCTTCCATTTTACTCTCTCACTCTCTCTCCTTCCCCCCTCCGGCACTCTCACTCTCTCCGACGACTCTCCTCCCTCTTCGGTACGTGACTCTCTCCCTCTCTCTCTCTCTATTTTGGTTGTTGGTGGTTGGGGGGGTACGGGTGGCTCGGGGGGAGGGGCAGGGGGATACGGGTGTTTGGGGGGTGAGTGGGGGTGGCTAGGGGGTAGGGCAGGGGGGTGAGGGCGGCTGGGGATGAGGAGGAGGGCTGGGGGGAGGGGAACTAGGGTTAGGTTTCGGGTTAGGGGTAGGTGTGTGGGTGGGAGGGGCGGGGGGGGGGGGGGGTGAGGGCGGCTGGGGGAGGGGAGCATGGGGGTGGGGGCGGGGGGTGAGGGCGGCAGTGGGGGTGCGAGCGGCTGGGGGAGGGGAGCGGGGGGAAGGGAGGGGAGGGTTAGGGTTCGGGTTAGGGTGGGGGTGAGGAGGGGGGGCTGTGGGGAGGGGAGGGTTAGGGTTAGGGTTCGGGTTATGGTTAGGGGTGGTTGGTAGGGGAGGGGGGCTGGGGAGGGGGGGGGGGGCTGGGGTAGGGGGGATGGGGTGCGGGGGGCTTGGTCAGGGGCACCGATAGTGCCGAAAAATCTGATAATTTAGTAATAATTATTTGTTTTCCGACACCGAAAAATATGATACTCCGATTTGAAAGCACCGATAGTGCCGATATTTGTAACAAGTAGTTTTGTTGGTTGGTTAATTGGTAACATGGTGATCAGGACATATAGTCCATGCAGCCATTTGACTGGCGAGGCAGAAACTATGTTGCCGTAGATAAAGTTGACTGTCCTTCGACCCTCATCCCTTGACAATGATGATATGACAACCTATCACTATATCTTATATATTAGTAGATGATGTCCTAGTATTACATTATGTGAGTTCATCTTGATTCTGTTACATTCTTCAGATACTAGATACGATAAGAACATATACTACACCATATGTACAGAACATAGACGATTCACACTAATGTATGCTAGAATGAATTTTGGGTTATGTCGTTCTCACTCTTGGCAAAAAATCGAATTTTCTGTATTTTATCTGCTCTCGAAAATGTACTCAAACGAGATGGCACCCGTTCTCACAGATAGCACCTAAGACCCGAGGATCTCGCTTGAGGGAGGCACGGATGGCTGCTCCAGAGAGCAGTTCCACCGAGAGAGCTGCTCCAGAAGTAATTCCTAAAGCTGAGATAGCTGTGAAAGAGGAGGTGGCACCAGAGGGCAGTTCCACCGGGAGTTCCAGTCATCCATCTCCTCTGGATATTGATCTGGCTGCCGTAAATCCTACTTATGCGCGTTGGCTGAGAGAGTTCTATCTGCCCCAGCATAGACGACAGTAGATACATATATTGACTGGATTTGTTTCCAGAAGACTTATTTCTGACAACCGATGTTTAATGGATACTTATTTTGATGGATATATCTCCTCTGGATATTGTGATGGATATTTGTTTTGATGGATATATCTCCTTTGGATATTGTGATGGATATTTATTTTTTGGTGTGTGATGTATATTGGTTTGTGTGATGTGTGATGCATATTGTGATGTATATTGGTTTGTGTGATGTGTGATGCATATTGTGATGTTCCAAGAGGCTTAAGAAGACGACCAATTATTTTTGGTCTATTCTGGATTGTATTGTGCGTGCCGGTGTTGAGTGTTCCACCGAAGGGGTCGCCGAACCCAGGGATTAGATTCTGTATTTTGGATTGTACATTTGCATTCTGGATTCTTTTTTTTTAATTTTTTTCAATTTAGCGACGTCTTTAGCGACGTTTATATTTGTCGCTAATGTTAACGACGTATATAAAGGTCGCTAGAAACGTCGCTAAATTGTTGACGTGGCAAACAATCTGATGCCACCACATCGTCGCAAAAACGTCGATAATGTGTCGCTAATCGGCAACCACAAGAAAACGTCTCAAATAACGTCGCTATTTAGCGACGTTATTAGCGTCGCTAACTAACGTCGCCATAGCGACGTTTTGCGACGTTTTCTCGATTAGCGACACGCTTTTTTCCGTCGTTTCCAAAACGTCGCTAATTTAAGTTAGAGACGTTTTGGCCGTGATTAGCGACGTTTTGGAACGTCGCTAATCTGACAAATTTTTGTAGTGAATATCCACTTACAACCCACATATTTGTTTCCGGGAGGTAAATCAATCCAAGTTCTTTCTTTGTTCTTTTTAAGATTCAAAGTTATTTTCAATTTCATCGTTCCAAAAAGGTGCATCAACAAAGGAAATGGCTTCTGAATAAGAGGTTGAATCTTCTTCTATCAGCTAGGTAAGGTATTTCTTTCCTAGGTTCTTCTCTATCTACCTTACTTGCTTCTCCTGGGTTCAAGAGCATGTTCAAGATCAGTTGAGAACTAATTGATGGAGTAGAATGAGAGGGTTGATCAACTATATGGCTGGATACCCTAGTCTTGTAAAGGTATATAGCCAGGGGCTCCTCAAAATAAATGGCATATCTGGAATCTATAAGAGTGTTATTAGAGATCTCATTTACATTGGAGTGGATGACTAAGACTATCGGCATTGCTATCTAGGAAATATCCTATGAGGACAACTACAATCTTAGGTCCTACTTTCTTCCTTTTGGGTTCGGGTATTGCTACCTTAGCCAAACATCCCCAAGCTTTACGATGATTGAATATGGGTTCTATTCTTCCAAATTTCATGAGGAGTCTTATTGATAGATTTATAGGTTACTCTATTTTGGATATAGTTTGCAGAAACCAGTGCTTCTCCCCGTAAGTTTTCAAGTGCGACAAAGCTAATAAGCTAGTTCTATTTTTCCTTTTAGCTGCTCCAATTGATTGAGATGAATAGGGTACAATAACTTGATGAATAATATTTCATGTTATTCACAAAATTGGGTCATTTCATTTGAGGTATACTCACCACCTCGGTCAGAACTGACGACTTTGATCTTCTTCTATGACAGGTTTTCTACTTCCACTTGATAGACTCTTAATTTTTTGATAACCTCATCCTTGGTTTCAAAACGTAAGTATAATAAAATCTAGCTAGAATAGTCATCTATAAAAGTGACAAAATGTCTCTTATCCCTTCTTAATTGTGGTGTCCTGTTTGAGTCATGGTATCAGAGCTTGCTATACTAATTAACAACATCATGGACGAACTATCCGTAGACAGTTACAGTTCACCACGGCTAGAAAAGCTGTAAACTAGTTAACTTGGTCAAGTATACATGACCTTTGGTTGCTAGTGCATGAAAATTTGTTCAAAAGACAAGAAATAATTAACATTTCACTACTTTTTGACAAAAGATGGTCCTTCCCTGAAAACAAGAGGACTCTCTCATCTACCATAGCTAGGAATGTGATACTAGCATAAATCAGCATTGACATCACAGAGTAGAAAACCTTTTGTCAAACCTTTTATAGAACTTTCATCTGAGATTGTAGAAGCAGGATTCCTGGAAGTGGGCTTCAGCTCGGACTTGTATCGTTTTAAGATTACAAAGATGACCGAGGATTCATGTACCATCAATTCAATCCATAGAGTACGAAATTGATGAAGAACACGTCTAATGCTTCTTATGCAACTATAGGCCCTGGGCAACCTCTGCCGACTGCATTTCAAAGTGTCTTCTGGACAATAAAAGGCTAACATTGGATGCAAACATATGTTGTTGGTATCTGTCTTCATAAGTTTGCACTTTGCAGCTAAGCGCTGAACCCATAATACAGCTGTTAGATTAGCTAGAGTTACTAGTCTTCTATTACTCATGTTCACATGTTCATGTGCTTACCAAAAAGAAAAAAAATAAAACTCAGATATTATTCAAAAATTAGATAGGAGTTTAAATTACATTGAAATTACATTAAAATAGCTTAAATATAATTTTGGTATATTTTATTAAAATTTTGTTATAGATATGTTTTTAGAACTTTGGATATAAGTTTAGATAATACTTTAAATATTGAATGTACTTAAATTTAGATTTGTTTTAGATATGTTTATGTTGAGACTTGAAGTGATTTTATTGAATGGAGTAACAACATATATATAGGAGAGGCTAGCCTCCTCTCCTATCATTCTAGCCAATGTGGGACTAAAGCCCAATAACACTATATATATATATCAACACTCCCCCTCAAGATGGGCGAAAGATATTCACTAAGCCCATCTTGTCACATCCTCTCATCATGTTGATAGAACTAAGCCCCTTTGTCAGTCCGTCTGCTACCTGATCTTTGGTTGGAACATAGCCCAGCTCTAGTTCTCCTTTATCCAGTTTCTCTTTGATGAAGAATCTGTCAATCTCAATATGTTTGGTCCTGTCATGCTGCACTGGATTGTTGGCAATATTAATAGCTGACTGGTTGTCACACCATAGCTTCATCTTTGTTCCCTGGTCCAGCTTTAGCTCCGTCAGCATATTCTTCAACCACAATAGTTCTGTGACTCCCAAGGCCATCGCTCTATACTCTGCTTCAGCTGTTGATCTGGCCACTACTGACTGCTTCTTACTCCTCCAAGAGACCAAGTTGCCTCCTACAAATATGCAGTATCCCGATGTGGATCTCCTGTCGTCAGCACAGCTAGCCCAGTCAGAATCACAATAGCCCTCAATGCCTACATGATTATTTCTTCTAAAGATCAGTCCCTTCCCGGGGGCTCCCTTCAAGTACCTCAGAATCTGGTACACTGCGTCCATGTGACCCTTCCGGGGGTCATGCATGTAGCGGCTTACTACACTTACCGCAAAGCTGATATCAGGTCGAGTGTGGCTTAAGTAGATTAACTTGCCCACCAATCTCTGATATCTATCCCGGTCAACTGGTTCTCCAGCTTCAGCATCCAGTTTAAACTTCTGGTCTATCGGTGTCGTAGCTGGTTTACATCCCATCATCCCTGTTTCCGTAAGCAGGTCCAGTGCGTACTTCCTTTGAGAAAGAACGATTCCCTCATTATCTCGAGCAATCTCAATCCCAAGGAAGTATCGAAGGGGGCCAAGATCTTTCACCTCGAACTCCTTGCCAAGTTTTACTTTGAGTTGGGCGATCTCCTGCTCATCATTGCCTGTGATAATCATATCATCTACATATACTGCAAGCATGGTGATATGGCCTCCACTCCGTCTGAAGAAGACAGTGTGATCAGCATTGATCTGCTGATATCCCATCCCTATCATTGCTCTCCTGAACCTGTCAAACCATGCCCGAGGAGACTGCTTCAGTCCATAGAGAGACTTCTTCAGTCTGCAGACCTTGCCTTCTGTCTGTTTTGTGCCGAATCCTGGTGGTATCTCCATGTACACCTCCTCTACTAGATCTCCATGAAGAAATGCATTCTTCACATCCAGTTGGTGTAGCTTCTACCCTCCATTGGCTGCCAGGGAGATCAAGGTCCTGACAGTGCTCATCTTCGCCACTGGTGCAAAGGTCTCGTCATAGTCGATGCCGTACGTCTGACTGTATCCTTTTGCCACCAGTCGAGCTTTATAGCGCTCAACCTGTCCATCTGGGTTCTGTTTCACAGTAAAAACCCATTTACATCCAACTGCTCTTTTCCCTTCTGGCAGTCTCACCAGCTCCCAAGTGTGGTTCTTCTCAAGAGCTCCCAACTCCTCGTGCATTGCCGCTTTCCACTTTGGATCGTTCTTGGCAACCTGCCAATTGTTAGGTACAGTAATACTATCCAAAGATGCTATAAATGCTCCATGAGAAGAAGATATATGATCATAAGAAACAAACTTAGCAAGATCCCAACCATATCTGTCCGGAGGATTTCCCGCATTGCTGCGAGTAGTCCTTCGTGTAGGTAGTGGTATGGGAGGAACGATATCACCTGAGGAGGGTGGTGGTGTAGATGAGGAGGATGGTGGTGTAGATGAGGAGGATGGTGGTATAGGTGTCTCAGGAGTTGGGACAGGCGCAGGCAAGGGACTTGGCACTGACACTGTAGGTACTGGTCCTGTAGTCTGCTTGTTGTTTCTCCTGTTGTAGGTCAGTAACTCCCCCTGAGCCGTAGGTGTAACACTTCTCGTCTCCTCCCTCTGTTCCGCTTCTCCTTCATGTTCCTCCTCAACCGTGTCTCTATGCCAAACTTCTAAATCGGTTACCACCAGGTTCTCCAAGTTCTCTATCTCCCCCTCTCGCCTTATACTTGTAGTATGAGGCGTGTTATACGAAGTTCCATCCTGGCGGTAATATGGCTCATGCTCCCGGAAGTGGACGTCCATACTAACAAATTTCTTCTTCTCTACTGGACTCCAGCATACATACCCCTTCTGAGTTGCTGAGTAGCCCACGAAGATGCACTTGACTGCTCTAGGGTCAAGTTTTCCAACGAATGGTCTGTTGTCCTTCACAAAACACACACATCCAAACACCTTTAGTGGAAGTATTCCACTATTATTACCTTGTAATACTTCACATGGAGACTTCCATCCCAGGACTTTTGAAGGCATCCTGTTTATAAGTTGAGCTGCTGTCAACACCGCATATCCCCATAGGTGTTGTGGGACATTCATGTCGATCATCATACTTCTTGCGGTCTCCAGAAGATGTCGGTTCTTCCTTTCTGCTACTCCATTTTGTGCTGGTGTATATGCACAAGAGGTCTGATGCTGTATTCCATGTGTTGACAAGTACTCTGCAAGTGTCCTATTGGTATACTCCGTCCCATTGTCAGATCTCAGTATCTTCACCACTGCATTATACTGAGTCTGGACATATTTATGAAAGTCCCGAAAACAAGCAAATACATCACTTTTGTTCTTCATCAAATACAGCCAGGTGACACGAGATGCACAATCGATAAACGAAACAAAATACTTATACCCATTCATAGTGTTAGTAGCACATGGGCCCCAAACATCAGAATGAACTACCTCAAAGACTGAAGAACTCTTATGACCATTTCCAACATATGAACTCCTAGTAAGTTTTCCTAACTCACATGCATCACATACTAATTTCCTTTTATTTGATTTTGCATACATATCTGGATACAACTTATTTAGAGTATCAAAGGAAGAATGCCCCATCCTCCTATGATGAAGTATCAAAGTGTCTTCAGTCTTCTGCTGCAGCTCCTCCATTCCAGCCTTCTCTGCCATAGACACCAATGCTGAGTCCAGTCCGTCTTGATTTAGGTACCACAGTCCATCATGCCAAGTGCCAGTCCCAAGTCTTCGTCCCGTCCCTTTCTCCTGGAAGATCACCTTAGGAATATCAAAAGAAACAATGCATTTTAGTTGGAGAATTATAGAACTAATAGACAAGAGACTGACTGGGAAGGATGGAGCATGCAAAACATTGGATAACCTTACTGAACCCGTACAATTAACAGTACCCTTACCGACCACTGGTTGGAAAGTACCATCCGCAGTCTGAATGGTGTCTGTCGATGCTAGGTGAGTGTACGAGGAAAACTTACTAGCATTTCCGGTCACATGCCGAGATGCTCCTGAGTCGATAATCCAGTCTGACATTTTAAGGGAAGACATAGATGCAAGAGCGTGAGACTCGTCAGTACCTTCTGATGGATGGGCATACATAGCGGCGTTGAAGAATGGAGTGGATGCCTCCTCTGCTACGCTCCTTCTGTCTCCTTCGATTGACGCTTTTTGCTTTCTCTCCAGCAGATCCAGTAGCGCCTGATCCTCCTCAGTAAAGGCGCCGCCAGCTCCTCCATTCCCATCTGCCACCAGCAGGTTTGCCCGATAGCCTCCTCGACCGCCTCGTCGGCCTCCTCGACCACGTCCACGTCCAGCATATCCTCGTCCACGTCCACCACCTGAGTCTCCCTCCTTAGGTGGTTTGGTACAAGCATATCGATGGTGGCCCATCTCCCCACAGTTGTAGCACTGCCGATTCTGTTGCCAGAGCTCTCCCTTGGATCCTGTATCCCCCGAACCGGTAGCTGCTAGTGCTGACTTCACTTCGGGTAAAGCACCTGTCGATGATGCGCCTGTCCCTGTCTGTAATCTGATCCGCGTCTCCTCCTGAATCATGGCTGAGATAGCCTCCTCGAGACTAGGGATCGCTGGCTGGGCGAGGAGTAAGGCTGTTCTCTGTGTGAATGCTGCAGTCAGTCCCTTAAGGAATTTCATCGTCCTCTCCTGCAGACACACCTGTCTCTCCTTGCACTTTGGGTCCCCGCAGCTTGCCCGTTTGGAATGGTGATCATAATCCAGCCAGAGGCGTTCCAACTCCGTAGCGTACTCCTGCACCGTCTTCTCGCCTTGTACGGTGTCGTCGATCTCCCCTTTTATCTGGAAGATCCGTAGATTGTTACCTATGCCATCATAGGTTCTTCTCAATTTCTCCCATACGTCTTTCACCATCTCAATGCCATCTACTGTGGAAGCAATAGACTGGACTAAGGAGTTGAGAAGCCAGATATAAATCACCATATGAGTGGATTTCCACTCGTCGCGTCCTGTCGAGCCCTCTTCCGGCTCTGTCTTCTCGCCTGTCAAGAATCCCTCCAGGTTCTTACCTGCAAGGGTTCTTCTCACCCGCCGTGACCAACTCAAATAGGTGGCTGGTCCATCCAACTTCAGATCGATGGAGGGTAGTTCTAACTTTGGCGGTGCTCGTGTCGTGCTTTCACCAGCCGACACCTTTATCAACTTCAGCAATGTCGCCACATCGTCAGCATCCAGCTTCTTGAGAATCTCCTCCATCGATGCTTCTTCTCGATCACTTCACACTTGCTCCACGACTCACGCTCGTCCTTGCCGTCCTCTCCTAAATCCGAATATGTCTGATTTCATCGGATCTAGGGATTATAGGCATCTCCTTGAGATTGATCTCAAGAACGAGCGTGAATCTTGTACCCGCAATAGCGGTACAATGAATCCTGCAGCCGTAAAAACGGTACAGAAACGAGCGTGAATCTTGTACCCGCAATAGCGGTACAATGAATCCTGCAGCCGTAAAAACGGCAGCAGCAGCAGCAGTTGCAGCCGCAACAGCGGCACAGCAACGGCAGCAGCGCGGCAGCGGCGGCGGCGGCGCGGCAGCTGCAGCAGCAGCGGGGCGGCGCTGCGGCGGCGGCGGCGCGGCAGCAGCTGCAGCGGCAGCGGGCGGCAGCAGCTGCAGCGGCAGCGGGCGGCAGCGGCGGCGTAGAAGGGGGATTAGGGTTAGGGTTTGTGTGGAGGAGGGGTCTCTAACGGTATGCTAAGCAATTTTAGGCTCTGATACCATGTTGAGACTTGAAGTGATTTTATTGAATGGAGTAACAACATATATATAGGAGAGGCTAGCCTCCTCTCCTATCATTCTAGCCAATGTGGGACTAAAGCCCAATAACACTATATATATATATCAACAGTTTATATACATAATTTTAGATAGATGTTCACTTAGAAGGATTTTAGGATTTTCGTACGTGAGGGATATACATACCATGGTAGCTAGAAAGATTTTAGAGAACAAATTTATTGCCTCTGACTCTCTCACAACTACCGCATCAAGTTGCATTGGAAAAATCCGCCGGTTTCTACTCTCATCTTCTCGCCCGCATAACACACAAGAGATGTCGAAAACATGTAAACCAAGGAGTGTCAACCTGTCTCTAGTCTTTTTTTGAGGGGGAAAAAAAGTAAATTTCATTCAAGGATCTAAAGAGTTACAAACAGGAATGTCACGAAGGATATCTTCGAGTATACAATCCGGAGTAGAGGTATGAACTGTCAGAGAGTTCATAGCATTAAACAGCAGAGAATGTGATGCTAGTTGATGAGCACAGTGATTAACCTTCCTATGGACATAAGCAAAGGAGATTTCCCTGTCTGAAGACAAAGCCTTTCTTGCATCTAATATTGTGTGTCGAGCACACCAGATAGTAGGGGCTTCATGAGTATTAATGGCATCAATAAGGATCTTGCAATCTCCTTCCACCGTTGTATGCTTCAGTTGGTTTCTTTCAATAAGAATGACGGCTAAATGAATTCCTAAGGCTTCTGCTTCTACTGGAGATCCACCATCAAAACTCTTAGATAGTGCACCTATGAAGAGGCCCTCACAATTTCGCAGTACAGCAGCAGCTGCCATCTTCCCATCCAGGAATGCTCCATCGAAATTGATTTTCCACTTTGTTGGTTCAGGTGGGCTCCAAGATTCATTGATGTCAATCCTAACAGTCAAAGAACTGTTAGGATATGAGTTCTGATTGAGCGCTTCATATTTCTCTTGCAATAGTGATGCTTCTTGAATGATTCCTTCGGCTTTGATCTCTGAATTATTGAAGATGGCTTTGTTTCTTGCCTTCCAAATGGACCACATTAAATAGAGGCATTTGGTGATGCTGTCTCGATCTCCACTCTCAAGGAGAGTTGATATGAGGGATGAGATGGTAGATTGGGGTGTAATCAATCGAGCCAAAGGAGGAAAATGAGACCAAGATGGACCTGAAAAAGAGCAATGAAGGATAAGATGGTTAGTAGTTTCATCCATACCTTGCATAGGGGACACGTTGCTTCAATATTGTTGAGTCGTCGATGAATATTGGCTTTGGTGGGAATAGAATTTGTGAGACTTCTCCAGGCAAATAAGAGAACTCTTGGGCAGATGTGACTTAGTTTCAAAGGTTCTTCCATTTGACAAATCCAGAATCAATCGAGGATTGATGATCTCTGTGGAGAGATTCATGAATAGTACGGTAGGCCGATTTGGTGGTTAGACATCCATCAGGAGTATGTTTCCAGATCAGTTGATCGATAGAGCAATTAGAAGATAAGGGAATCTGTAATATGGCTGTTGCCTCATGAGGGGGAAATAGGATGAAGATGGAGATTTGATTTCCAACTAAACGTCTCCCTGTTGATGAGGTCACTCACAGTAGCAGCCCATCTACTTGCAAAGTGGTATCCTGATACTCGATGATTAGGTAGGTTAGGAACCCATGGGTCTTCCCATATGTTAATCTTTGAGCCATCACCCACTGACCAAATAACATTGCCATGTAGGAAATCTCTGCACTTCAGTATACTTTGCCAAATGCAGGAGGAAGTAGAAGATGGTACAGCCGACCAGAAATTCGAGGAATGAAGGTATTTACTTCTAAGTAAATCCGCCCAGACAGATTGTGCCTCAGTGAAATATCTCCAAGTTAATTTGAGCATAAGAGCCATATTAATGATATGTGGATCACGTATACCAAGTCCTCCCTGGAATTTTGGTTTTGTGATGGTGGACCAAGCTGTAAAGTGCAGTTTCTTTCCATTGCTTGTATTCCCCCACCAGAAATCTTTCTGATGTTTTGATAGAGATTTCGAAACACACTTAGGAATACACTAAGAGGAGAAATAATATGTAGGGAGAGATGAGAGTGTGGACTTGACAAGGACAGTACGTGCAGCATGGGAAAGACAGCCCCTCTTCCAGCCATTAAGTTTAGAAATGCTATTGTTGATGAGATCAGAGTAGGATGTAAATCTGTTTTTGGATAGGAGTAGTTTGTGCCCAAGATATTTCTCTTTAGCATTCATCAGATTAACTCCAAGCAGGTTTGTATAGAATTGGCGCATATATGGATCTACTTTCTTTGAGAAGAAGATTGAAGACTTGTCAAAATTAATACGTTGTCCTGACTATTTCTCAAAAGTTTTGAAAATGATTTTAGCTTGGGCTAAATTATGAAGAGAGCATCTCCCAAATATCAAGATATCATCCGCAAAAGCAAGATGGGAAAATGAAGAAGGACAGTGGTTAAGTTTGACACTTTCGTAAAGCATGTTCCTTTCCATAACTAATATCAAGGTAGATAAAATTTCCATGCACATAATAAAGAGATATGGTGAGAGTGGACAACCCTGACAGATACCACAGCTGGGAGTAAAGTATTTTGTAGGAACCCCATTAACAAGCACCGCAAAGGATGTAGATGTGATGCACGTCATGATTAGATCATGGGATTTGCCAACAATGACTAAACCGATAAGAGCTTGACTAATGATTTCCCAATGCAGTCTGTCATATGCCTTAGACATGTCTAGTTTAAGAGCAAATGAACAATTTTATGGTCTAAAACTCGAAATGGAATGGAAGAGTTCCTGAGCTATGATCACATTGTCCCCAATATGTCTACCTGGTACAAATGCCTTTTGGAGAGGGTCGATAAGATGTTGTAGATGCGGTCGAAGACGATTAGCAATGATTTTTGTGATGATTTTATA
This sequence comes from Iris pallida, assembly GCA_029216955.1. NCBI lineage: Eukaryota > Viridiplantae > Streptophyta > Magnoliopsida > Asparagales > Iridaceae > Iris > Iris pallida. The sequence goes on along the minus strand of JANAVB010027196.1, from coordinate 6,714,646 downwards.
AAGAACGTTACATAGAGCAATGGGTCTAAAATCAGAAGGGGTAGTTGGGTGCTGAATTTTTGGTATAAGCGTGATAAAAGTGTGATTTAAATGGTTAGGCATTATACCCGAAATGAAGAAATTTTGAATGAGACGAATTACCTCCATTCCAATAAGATCCTAATGTTTTTGGAAGAATGCAGCAGGAAATCCATCAGGTCCAGGTGTTTTATAAGGACTCATGCTCTTGATGACTGAAGCAATTTCATCACTTTCAGGGACCAAGCTAATTCCTTCATTATCTGCTGTAGATATTTGATGAAGTTCAGCAATAATGTGGGCAGGGACCGGATAATGATCTGTAGCTTGGAATCGAGCTTTGAAATGAGATTCAAAAACATTAGCAATATCCGCCTGGGTATTTACAATATGACCACAATCAGATTTGATTGTGTGAATTGCATTCTTGTGCTTTCGAACTGTAGCAGATAAATAAAAATATGGGTGTTCTTATCCCCTTCACGCATCCAGGAGATATTTGACCTCTGTTTCCAATATAGATCCTTCTGTAGCAGTAGTTTGTTTAACCAAATCTGTACTTTCCGTTCTTCTTCAAGGATTCCTGCTGTAGGAGGTTGGTTTTGAATGGCTAGTAACTTGGACTCATAGAATTTGATGTCCCCATCTATGTTTCGAAGTCTGGAATTGCCCCAGTTGTGAAGTTTAGGTAATAGTGTCTTTAATTTGGGAAGGAGCTCTGTATCTCTAATTGTGTGCCAAGTGTCAGCTAGGAATAAAGAGAAATCAGGTTCACAAGTCCAGGCAGCCTCAAAACGAACAGGGGATCTTCGTTTTATGAATGATGAATTCAGCTTCAGTAGAATAGGACTGTGATCTCTATTGAGGCTTGGTAAGTGCATCACTATAGCTTTGGGTTGAAGGGATCGCCATTTTGAATCCACCATTGCACGGTCGAGTCTCTCCGCCACATTGCATCTGGGTTCTCGATGATTGTTCCATGTAAATGCTGGGCCCGAGTATCCCACATCCATTGCTCCAACATTAAAAAACCAATTGATGAAGAATTTGTGGTTATGAAAATTAAACTTATTACCTCCACGTTTCTCTTCAGGGCAAAGAATGGAATTACAATCTCCAATGCATATCCATGGATCAGGTATTGAAATTATAATAGATTCCAGATGTGACCAAAATCTCATCCTTTCAGCAACTATCGGAGGGCCATATAGGAAGAGGATATGCCAATTTTGATTGATGCCAAGAAGATGTACTTTAGAATGTATGTAATTATCAGTTGATGAGATAATCTGTATGCTAACATCTTTCTTCCAACAGAGGAGAGCCCCTTTAGAAGATAAAGCATAATATTGATCGAATCCTAGATCACGAGCAACAGTAGATGATGCTTCTGACGAACATCTGGTTTCTGATAGGAAGATTATACTTGGGTTAGATGCCCGGAGGAATGATTTGATAGGAAGATTATACTTGGGTTACCTGTCTCTAGTCAAGAGCATGTTTCTGATCATCTTATACCTACATAACTTCATTTTAACCACTGTTCCTTTAACCTAGACATATATACTCAAACCACTCAACCCTGGGATATAACTTCGGCCAAATCTGATTCCTCGCGGCTTTGAATATAAATGTATCGGAGGTTGTCTCCTCAATATCATTTCTATGAATCATGCAAATCGACTGTTCTTAATTAAAGATGTCAGAGCCCATCCTCGAGAATTAATGATAACAGTGTTGGAAGTCCCCAGCACCTCCAACATGGCCATAAGGAAATGTAGACCCACGAATCCTTATCTAGTATAACACAATTCCTCCTATCTAATAGTATGAATATCCCTCCCCTCCATACGAAATCCTTATCTAGTGGATCATCTTATGCCACAGGATATCCACAGTATATTCCGTCATTGTAATAATGACTGTAAGGCTATATAAAGCCAAGAAGACTATCAATAATACATCAAGAAATTACAACATGGTATCAGAGCCAAAATTCCGCAAACCTAACCCTAGCCGCCACTAACCAACTCCCTTCCAAACCATAACCCTAGCCGCTACCCCCCTCTCTCTTCCCGCCCCTGCCCCTATCCCGCGCACGCAGCCAGCGAACCCCGCGGCCCCGCCCCGCGGCTGCTGTTGCTATTGCGGTGCTGTTGTACGCACGCCGGACGCCTCCCACTCCCAAGGCACGCACGGCTCCTGCGGCTGTTGCCAACACTGAAGCACGCGACGGCATTCGTGTCACTGTTGTTCGACTTGTTCTGGAAGTTGACACCGAAGGCCTAGATCTGATGGAAATACATGTTCGAATCTAGAAGCGGACAATGAGGACAAGCGTGATGTGATCATCGAAGCGGAGGATCGATGGAGGCGATAATCAAGAAGCTGGATCATGCGGAGGTTGCGACGTTGATGAAGTTGATGAAGATGTCGGCTGGTGAGAGCACGACATGATCGTCAAAAAAGCTGGAGCTTTCCTACATTGATCTGAAGCTGGATGGACCATCTACCTATCTGAGTTGGACACAGCGGGTAAGGCGAACCCTCACAGGAAATAACCTAGAGGGGTTCCTGTCAAGCGAGAAGACGAAATCGGACGAGGGCTCGGCGGAACTTGACGGGTGGAAGTACACTCATATAGTGATCTATATCTGGCTTCTCAACTCCTTAGTCCAGTCTATTGGCGCCACATTCAACGGTATTGAGATGGTGAAAGATGTGTAAGAGAAGTTGAGGTGGACCTATGATGGTGTGGGAAACAACTTACGGGTCTTCCAGATCAAGGAGAAGATCGACGACACCGTACAGGAAGAGAGCATGGTGCAGGAGTATGCCACAGAGTTGGAGCGCCTGTGGCTGGATTACGACCACACCTCAGATCGGGCAAGCTACGGGGACCTAAAATGTAAAGAGAGACAGGTATGTCTACAGGAGAGAACGATGAAATTTCTCAAAAAGCTGACTGCAGCATTTTTACAGAGGACGACCCTACTTCTTGTCCAACCGAAGATCCCCACTCTTAAGGAGACTATCTCAGCCATGATCCAGGAGGAGACACGCATCAGACTACAGGCGGGGATAGGTGGTCCTCCCGAAGCAAAGTCAGCACTGACGGCCACCAGCTCGGGCGACACAGGGCCTAAGGGAGAGACCTGGCAGCACAACCGGTAGTGCAATAACTGCGGAGAGATGGGCCACCATCGGTATGCTTGCACCAAACCACCTAAGGAGGGAGATTCAGGTGGTGGCCAGGGACAATTTGGTGGACGAGAACATTTTCAAGGACGTGGCCGTAGTCGTAGGGGTTGACGAGGCGGTCAAGGAGGCTATCGGGAAAACCTACTGGTAGCAGAAGGAGATAGAGGAGCTGGCGGCACCTTTACCGAGGAGGATCAGGCACTGGTGGACATGTTGGAGGTGCTCAGGAGGAAGCAGCGAACGTCCAATAATGGAGACAGGAGGAGCACAACGGAGGAGGCGTCCACCTCATTCTTCGCTAGAGGCAATGTCACCATGTATGTCGATCCATCAGAAGGTACTGATGATTCACTTGCTCTTACATTCATTACTTCCCTTAAATCGTCAGATTGGATTATCGACTCAGGGGCATCTCGGCAGGTGACGGAGAATGCTAGTGAGTTCTCCTCGTACACTCACCTAGCATCAGCAGACAACATTCAGACAGCTGATGGCACTTTCCATCCAGTGGTCGGTAAGGGTATTGTTAATTGTACAGGTTCAATGAAATTATCCAATGTTTTATATGCTCCATCCTTTTCAGTCAGTCTCTTGTCCATTAGTTCTATAATCCTTCAACTTAAATGCATTATTTCTTTTGATATCCCTAAGGTGATCTTCCTGGAGAAAGAGACGAGACGAAGACTTGGGACTGGCACTTGGCATAAGGGACTGTGGTACCTGGATCGAGAAGGACTGGACTCAGCACTAATGTCTATGGCAGAGAAGGCTAGTATGGGAGGACAGATGACGGCCGAGGATACTTTGCTACTCCATCATAGGAGGTTGGGACATTCCTCCTTTGACACTTTAAGTAATTGTTTCCCGTTATTTATAAAAAAAGTGTTAAATAAAGAGAAACTAGTATGTGATTCATGTGAGTTAGGCAAACTTAATATGAGTTCCTATATTGGTACGAGTCATAGGAGCTCTTCTGTTTTTGAGGTAGTACACTCTGATGATTTGGGTCCATGTGCTACTAATACTATGAATGGTTATAAATACTTTGTTTCCTTCATTGATTGTGCTTCTCATGTCACCTGGTTGTACTTGATGAAAAATAAGAGTGATGTACCTACTTGTTTTCGAGATTTTCACAAACATGTCCAGACTCAGTATGGGGCAATTGTGAAGGTACTGAGGTCTGACAATGGAACGGAGTATATAAACAGAACACTTACAGAATACTTGTCAGCAGACGGGATACAACATCAGACCACTTGTGCATAAACACATGCACAAAATGGCGTAGCAGAAAGAAAGAACAGACATCTTCTGGAGGTCGCAAGAAGCATGATGATTGACATGAATATCCCACAGAGTATGTGGGGACATGTAGTGTTGACAACAGCTCAACTAATCAACAGAATGCCTTCGAACGTCCTGGGATGGAAGTTACCATGTGAAATATTGTAAAGCAATAATAGTAGGATACTTCCTGTACTGAATGTGTTTGGGTGTGTATGCTTTATAAAGGACAACAGGCCGCAGTTGGAAAGCTTGATCCTAGAGCAGTCAAGTGCATCTTTGTGGGCTACTCGGCGACTCAGAAGGGGTATGTGTGCTGGAGTCCAGTAGAAAAAAAAGAAGTTTGTAAGTATGGATGTCCACTTCCGGGAGCATGAACCATACTACCGTCAGGAGGGAACTTCAAATCATACGCCTAATACTGCTAGTATGAGACGAGAGGGGGAGAAGGAGAGCTCAGTAGTGACTGATTTAGGAATTTGGCATGGAGGCACGGTCGAGGAGGACCAAGAAGGTGAAGAGGAACAGGGAAAGGAGATAAGAGGTGTTAGGCCTACGGCTCAGGGGGAGTTACTTATCTACAGCGGAAGAGGGAAGCAAACTGCAGGACCAGTACCTATAGTGCTAGTGCTAAGTCCCTTGCCTGCGTCCGTCTCGACTCCTGAGACACCTACACTACCACCATCCCTTCAGGTGATATCATTCTCCCTACTCCTCCCACACAATTATCAGTATGAAGGACCACTCGCAACAATGCGAGAAATCCTCCAAACATATATGGTTGGGACATTGCTCAGTTTGTTTCTTATGACCATATTTTTTTTCTCATGGAGCATTTATTGCATCTTTGGATGGTATTACTGTACCTAACAATTGGCAGGTTGCTAAGAACGATCCAAAGTGGAAAGCGGCAATGCTCGAGGAGTTGGAAGCTCTTGAGAAGAACCACACTTGGAAGCTGGTGAGGTTGTCAGAAGGGAATAGCACAGTCGGATGCAAGTGGGTCTTTCTTGTGAAACAGAACCCAGATGGACAGGTTGAGCGCTACAAAGCTCGACTGGTGGCAAAAGGATACAGTCAGACGTACGGCATCGATTATGATGAGACCTTTGCACCAGTCGCAAAGATGAGTACTATCAGGACCCTGATTTCTTTGACAGCGAATGGTGGATAGAATCTACACCAACTGGATGTGAAGAATGCATTTCTTCATGGGGATCTAGTGGAGGAGGTATACATGGAGATAACATCAGGATTCAGCACCAACCAGCAGATAGTAGGTAAGGTCTGCAGGTTGAAGAAGTCCCTTTATGGACTAAAGTAGTCTCATCGGACATGTAGAAGCATGGAAAAGAACAAGAGAAAGCCCATGCGGCTCAGGCGGAAAGAGCTTCATGTGGTTCAGGATTCTATTAGAAATTCATGCGGTTCAAAAGAGCCTCATGCGGCTCGGATAGCTCCATACGGCTCAGGAAGGAGCCACGTGGCCCAAAGCAGTTCGCCTCTACAGCTGGCCATAAAGCAACTTCTTCATTAAATGTCCTGACGACAGCTCTGGCAGAAAGGCGAAGTGACAACTCTGACATAAAGCTGAAATGATAGCCCTGACATGATGGCATGCTCCTAGGAAAAAGAGGAAAATCTTTTATAGCTGGCATGACCCGCCAAGACCAAAGCTCCCTATGCGGCTGCCACTCCTATGCGACTGTCACCCCTATGCGGTTGCTCTCTTCATGCGGTTGCTCTCTTCATGCGGTTGCTATCTTCATGCGGCTGCCACCTTCATACGGCTGCCACCTTCATGCGGCTTCCTCCTTCATGCGGCTGCCACCTTCATGCGGCTGCCACCTTCATGCGGCTGCCACCTTCATGCGGCGCCATCTTCATGCGGCTGCCCCCTTCATGCGGCTGCCTCCTTCACGAGGCTGCCATCCTCATGCGGCCGCCACCCTCATGCGGCCGCCACCTTTATGCGGCTGGGAGTGTGGGGGCCACCCATATGCGGTTCATTTAGAGACCGCATTCACGCGGCTCTGTCAGGACGTCCCACTCACGACAGTTGAGACACGTGGCGGTCCTCATGACAATTGAGACACGTGGCGATCCTCATGACAGTTGAGACACGTGGCGGTCTTATCCCCTCGAAGTTATGGCTGGTAGCAAATCATAACAGCCCAGATTTGTTATAATCATCATAATTACCCGGATCAAATCAGATTTATTATAATTAAGCAGATTGAACACGTGGCGGGAGATTCGAGCTTGTCATGACAAATTATGAAGATTCATTGCAATCAGCATTAATTGCCATACGAATTTGGCACAATCAAAAATTAACTGCCCAAATTTGTTGCAATCAAGATTAATGGTCCAGATTATTGGCCGCCGACTTCTCAAAAGACAATCATTGCAAACCCTAATGATCACACCCCACTCCTATAAATAGCAAGGTGTCATTCCCTTGCAAAAGAGATTCTCTCCACCCGACTGGACACACAGAAAGACAAAGGCACGCACAGAAGAGTCTTCCCACACATCCCGAGAGCATTTCTTCATCAGAGCCAAGGCTACGTTCGATCATCCAAGGAGTAAGGCAGAGCTGCCGTCGCTTTTCCTAGCCTCTATCGTCACCCCTCAGAATCAAAAATAAACAATCATACTTAGATTACTGTACCTAGGTTTTCATTCCTAGGCTTTCTTTGTGCGAGCGAGTTTGTATTGTGAGTCTAAGTTCAGTCCTCCTATAAAATTGTTCTACACTTTTACAATCAATGGCAAACACGATGACGACTCTGCTGGAGAGTAACTTCTTCACGACTGAGGAGTTGGTGACGCAATCGGACGCAGCTAAACTTGGCTCCACTCAACAGATGCTGGTCGCCCGGTTCGACCAACAGGCGTTTGAAGAAATGTTCTCCGACGGGAGCGCTGGTCCGGTCCAACGGCGAGCCCGCACAAAGAAGGCCCGCAGGGAGTGGAGGCCCAAATCATTCGCTCCTCCCCAAACTCTCGAAGAAGTACTCTTTGTTGCTCAAGACAGCAGAGAAAACTCTCATGCGGCCCCACTTTTGGCCATAGAGGACTTTGCTGTCCCAAGTCCAGCAGAAGAAAATACTATGATGCTGGACTTGCAGGGGCAAAGAGGAACTCTATGCGGTCCAAGCCGCATAAGGGTGCCAGCCGCATGGAGAAGGCTCATGCGGCCGCAACCGCCAGCCGCATGGACAAGACTCATGCGGCTACAAAATTCAGCTGCATGCAGAAAGCCCATGCGGCCAAAACTGCCAGCCGCATGCAGGTAGCCTGTACGGTCACGACTTCCACCCGCATCCCGAAGGTTCATGCGGCCACCGTTCCTAACCGCATACAGAAGGGTCATGCGGCCACATATGCCAGCCGCATGCAGACAGCCTACACAGCCATCGATCCCAGCCGCATACCATCTGTCCCATGCGGCTCACGGTCAATCTTCGACCGCCTCTCAGGCGATCCTGACCCCAGATGCTCTCATGTGCCAATCTCCGTGGACTCTTCCTACTATGCACTCTCAGGTGCTAGAAGGAAGAAGTCTCGGACAGTGCGGGCTCGTCGAGCTCAGACAGCTGTCCTAACTTCTGACTATCAGGACGTCTCGCTGACTATTACGCGGGCCCTTGATGGAAAGTTGTGCAGAACTATCCATGTCCAGCCCCCGGCGGCCAACGAACGGGATAGTTATCAAGAATCTCCCAACAATGGCCAGGGGCAAGTACTCGTACTACCCCCACATTAGGGAGCAGGCAGGATACCAACACACTCATGTACTCTGAACTCCCGGGCCCACAAAACGGGTGACTTGCGCAACGTGATTCTTCACAAACGCAAGGAAAGAGACGAAGATTTGGTGTGCAGAGAGTCCTGTCAGGGACATCAATGCACCCAAGTCATTGTCAACTGTTGCTGCAACAAGGCGGCATTACAAGAAGACCGGCGGTCCGTCTTCCAACGGCTGCAACACCCAAGCTCAGAAGACGAGGCGCTTCTCGTCGCGTCCTGCAATTCTGCTCTGAAGATTCCTGGCAGCGGGAGAGGGAAGAAAACAAATGTCTCCAGTCCAAAAATCTCAACCGGGGTAACCAAGAAACTCTCTTCTAAGCGGTTGTCTACCACCGTTACAGGAGGAGTTTACCAAGGTACCCGCTCAAAGACAAAATCTGCCACACTTGAAGGCATGGGAGCCGGGGGTAGCACTCTTCCAAACATCCACGACAATTCGGTGTTCCAAGAAGACAATCCAGGGGAAACGGTTCACCCAACAGATGCAGCAGATCCCGACGTCCCCGAGGACGTCCCCAACTCTCAAGACGAGGCAAGCTCTGAAGCTGGGGGTACCACTCTTTCTGAGTCCGAACCAGAGAAGAACACTCCCACATACCCTGACGATTTCTCTGTACAAGGGTATAACTCAGAGGGCACGTCCTCTACCGTTCCTTCCGTCTATCCTCATGTGAGGACGGTATTCATGACGGACAGCAACCAAGACGGTCCCAGTGATCGCCAACGCATCGACACTCTGGAGGCTATACTGCATGCCTTGGTCAAGTCCGTGGACGAGATCAAAGCGGCCCTCCTAACTCTGCAAGGAAGAATGCCTGGCCAAACAAGCTTGGGTCCCACGGTCAATACGGACTCGAACTCAGCTACACCAAACCCGGGTGATAATCCTCCTGAAATATCGGCCCCCACCGCTGCAGACTAGGCCAGGGAGGCAAGAAGAGAGGTCCAGGAGCTCCGGGCCATGTTCCACGTCCGAGAAACTTGCCAGGACCTCAGGATACGACAACCGTATCCTGCTGCGTGGAGAGATGTTCCCTTTCCACCAAAATATAAACCATTCCACATTAATCCATATGATGGGAAGACATCTGCAAGCAGGTACATCACCTACTTTGAAGTCACAACCGATCATCTGCCTCATGACGACGCCATCCTTACGCGGCTGTTCATTGGAGCATTGGAAGGGGTCGCCTTCGACTGGTACCGCAACTTGCCGGACAACTGCATCCATTCTTTCACCGGCTTCAAACGTATGTTCCTGGAGAGGTTCTACGAAGTAGGACAAGACGTGACAATGTCCACCCTCATGGACGTTGTCCAGGGAGAAAAGGAGCTGACAAGGAACTATATCGAACGGTTTCGCCAAACCGCAATGAAGTTGCCTTCCGGTAACCCTGATTTCTCCTTAATTGAAATTTGCCAAAAGAGGCTGCTTCCCACGATCAGCCTCTGGATGGGCAAAAGTCAGTTTAAAGATTGGAAGACTTTCATTATCAGCGCCACTAGCGCAGAAGACAAATTGAAGAAAGCTCGCCAATTAGGATTGTACGTCTCAGAAGGAGAGGACAAGGGCAAATGCCCTAGCACCAACAGCAACAATGGTGGTAACCCCTCCAACAATCGAGACAACAAGGGCAAACAGGCTATGGTGGCCGACACAGCCTAAAACCTGAATCAAAGCCGACATAAAAGCAGTGGCCTCAGATGACCTACTCCTTCGAGGACGGCCATGTCAAGCCCATCTTGGACATGCTCATACAAGGAGGTCGGATTCAGCTCCCTCCTCCAAGGCGTGAACCTCGTCCTGCAGAGATGGAGAGCCCCAAGTACTGCCACTACCACCGCTATGTTCACCATGCTACACAAGACTGCTACCAACTGAAACGATACATCCAGCATCTCATCGACTCTAAGGCCTTGGCCATTGATTTCGAAGAGGTGACCGTAGCAGCCAACATGGTGTCGGTACAATTCGGCAGCTTCCCTCCGACAAAGACTCAAGATAGAGTAGTGCCCGTCCCCAGAGCAAGGATGGAGGTCGCTAACTTTCCACCTCCTCGAGACCAGGCTATTGGTCTAGTGCCCCTTACCACATCACGTGGGGAGATCATGTGGGTCCATCCGGACTTGGTACCTGAGGTAACTCAGTCCGTACCTCCCTCCACCAGCAAGAAGAAGAATGGAAAAGTCAAATCATGCCGCACAATCTCGACAGAGTTCAAAGAAGCTACTGCTGTTGTTATCCGCTCCGGCGCACAAACCCAACCTCCACCGGGTAACTCAGCTGAAGACCATCAGCCGACAGCTGCTGATGCTCCAGGACCTTCGCAGTCTTCGACGACCGACAAGTCTAGGCCGAAGGAAACTCGCTTCGACAAACCGCTCCGAAGAGAGACACCTCATGGGCTGGAGAGGCCCTACAACTTTGACATCTTGGCACAATTGGCCAACACACCGGCCAAATTATTGCTATACGAACTCCTGAGGCTCTTCAAGGATGTTCGCGTCACATTAAGCGAGGCACTCCAGAATGCCGACGCATATCTGGCTCAGTCGAATCTCACTGGGAAAGCTCGCCTGCAGATCTCTAAGACAATGCTTGCACGGGTTCAATGCCGAACATTGTCTTCACTCCGCAGGATATGCTTATCAAGACCAACCTGCACGATCGCCCTATGTATTATACTGGGTACATTGGCGATATCAAGGTAGATCGGATGAATATTGATCCCGGTTCTTCCATAAGCATCATCCCGAAGAGCTTACTACACCATCTGCGTATCCTAATGCATCGCCTGACACCGACAAGTACCGCTATCAGCGGTTTTAATTCAGGCAGAAGCTATCCGATCGGAAAGATTCGCTTGAAGTGCCAGATCGGCGACCTTCAGTCAGAAGTGACCTGTTATGTCATAGATGCGGACACTTCCTACAACATTCTCCTGGAGCGTCCTTGGATATACGATTACATGATCGTGCCCTCCACACTGCACCAGTGCTTCAAGTACGTCGACAAGCACGGATTCGTAAGGACAGAATTTGCCGACATCGATCCCTTTAAAGGGGTCGAATCCTACTACTCAGATTCATACTTGTACGAGAAGTCGAAAAAGCACCTGGCCGAAGGAGATACTCAAGCTTAAACTGAGGTAGCAACTGGATCAGAAGAACCTCTGATGATCCACCTCCAAGCCCGCAAACCTGGCATAACTGTGCCCCTTACAGCCACTCTGCATAAGGACGCAATCAGCCTCTCTGTATAGGAGGAGCAGATGATAATCCGACTGCCAAGGTCTGGCCAAGCGCCAAGACCCACGACAGAGCCACTAACAATCAGGCTGCCTAAAGCTAGCCAGCAACAAATAGAGGAGCTCAATCCCTCTGTCAAGCCGATGACGATTCGTCTTCCCAGAATGAATCGGCAGCCACGCGCCAAGCCGAGGACTGCTAGCCAACCAACAACTCCCCACTCAGTACCGAGCACCAAACTGGGGGTGGCTAGTACGCCAACGACTCCACGTTCTGCTCCACCCGTGGAGCCCCTGATGATTAAGCTGCCCAAGTCATCCTCTCAGTCTTCATTTACACAGGGGGTAGCTGAAGAAGAGTCAGAACTGGCCAAGTATGTGGCTGCTTACACTGATGTTCCATCCGCAGATGATGTAATCCTACTGGAAAAGATACCTTACTTCATCAATAAAGGGCTATCTTTGAATTATCTCGAGCTTAATAAGCTTTGTACAATGTATGCTATGGAACACGGTATAGGCGCTCATCTGCACACACAGGTAACAAATGTCTATACCGCAAACCAACTTACTCCAGTGGAAGACGCTTACCGCATAATTAAGGGAGAGGATCATCCAATCATCTTCGGCCGGAAGAATGATCCACAACCCTTCAGGATGGAAGAAGTTGATCTCGAACCCGACACCGGGAGATTGTCTCTTTATCTGTATAGTTCCCAATCCAAGTACCTCATGCAAAAACAAGGGTATGATCTAGAAACTACACCAGGCTTAAACTACGGCTCTGGACGGCGGTTACCCTTACAATTGTCGGTCCCGGCTGGTAAACCACGAGACTATTACAACAAAACCAGATGTGGGCTAGGTTATGTTACACCGGCAACGACCCCTGAAAGCTCAGACGAGGAATGCGACTGGCATTCACACTCAACCGGATCACCCACTTCCGATTTGGATGTCAGCATCGGGGACATGCTCAGGCAAGTCTGGTCCGTCAATATGGCATTTGCCGACGCCTACGAAGAAGATGAAGACATTCCGGAACTTCTTGAGTTAGAGCCGTGGGCACAACAACTAGATGCGCAATGGGAGAAGCGGTTCGAACAAAGAGAGCCTCCCACCGTGGATGAGGTTGTACAAGTCGATCTCGGTGATGAGTCCTCTCCAAAGCCCATCTTCGTCAGCAAGAATCTGACAGACGAAGAGCGGGAATCACTACTACAACTCGTCAGAGAATACATCGACGTATTCGCCTGGAGCTATAAAGATATGCCAGGACTGAACCCCGAGGTTGCACTTCACAAACTCAACATTCGTCCGGACGCAAAACCAGTCAAGCAACAGCAACGACGGTTCTGTTCCGACGTCATGAATGCCATTGAAGCTGAGGTCAATAAACTGATAGCCAGCGGCTTCATCCGTGAGGAACAGCATCCAGACTGGATCGCCAACATAGTGCCAGTCCTCAAGAAGAGTGGAAAGATTCGAATCTGCATCGACTTTCGCAATCTGAATGAGGCGTGTCCTAAGGATGAGTTCCCTCTCCCTATCACAGACAACATGATCGACAACACCTGCGGCTTTGAGCGTATGTCATTCATGGATGGTTTCTCGGGGTACAACCAAATCAAGATATTTCCTGATGACGAAAAGCATACATCATTCCGAACACCAATTGGCACATACTGCTACACAGTCATGCCTTTCGGTTTAAAGAACGCTGGCACCACCTATCAAAGAGCTATGAGCGTCATCTTTAGAGACCACTTGTGCAAGACAGTGGAATGATATGTCGACGACATCGCCGTCAAAAGCCGCTCTAAGGAAGATCATCTGCATGATCTGAGAACAGTGTTCGACCTGATGCGAGCGCACAATTTGAAAATGAATCCCACAAAATTCTTCTTGGACGTATCCAGCGAAAAGTTCTTGGGTTTCATCATTACCTCCCAGGATATCCACGTAGACCCTGAGAAGACGAAGGCAATCATGGAGATGGGTCCCCCGAGAAATCTCCGTGAACTCCGAGACCTTCAAAGGAGGCTAGCCTACATTAGGAGGTTTATCTCCAACCTCTCCGGACGATGTCAGCCATTCACCCACCTCATGAAGAAGGGCGTTTCATTCGTATGGGATGAAGGATGCCAGCGCGCCTTCGATAGCATCAAAGAATATCTGACGAACCCTCCAGTCCTGGTAGCCCCGGTTGCTGGAAGACCATTCCTGCTCTATGTACGAGCGATGGAACATTCTCACGGTGCTCTGCTAGCACAAAATAACGAGGCAGGCCATGAGCAAGCTATATATTACCTCAGTCGAATGATGATGGGACCGGAGCATCGATACACTGCCGTAGAGAAAGAGTGCCTTGCTCTGGTTTTTGCCATTCAGAAGTCGCGACACTACGTCACGGGACAAACCATCTATGTCATATCAAGGATCAACCCCCTCAGGTTCCTCATGACTAAGCCAGGTGCACTCAGCTCTCGCCTCGCTACCTGGGCGATATTACTGTCCCCCTACCACATGATCTTCGTCCCGCAAAAGGCTGTTAAAGGTCAAGCTCTGGCAGACTTTTTAGCAGCTCATCCAGGTTCGAAGTCAACCAAAATAGACGAAGAGATTCCAGATGAGGTCGCCAATTCAAATGTGGCCTCCCATAATATCGTATGGCGGATGTTCTTCGACGACGCTTCTAGAACTGGGCCTAAGGGCAACATCGTCGCTAGAGTCGGAGTAGTGCTGATTTCTCCCTCCGGTCTGGTGATCAATCGAGCTTATTCCCTCATGGAGCCCTGTTCAAACAATGTGGCCGAGTACAATGCTTTGGTCATTGGCCTCCGACTTGCAAAAGAGCTGGGGGTAGAGCACCTTGAAGCATACGGCGATTCACAGTTAATCGTCAATCAGATTCGGGATTCATACGAGGTTCGCCATGAAGACATGATCCCCTATCACCAAATAGCGATTAACATCATCTCGTCCTTGGAAGGGTTCTTCATAGAACACGTTCCCAGGCTCCAGAACATTGAAGTCGATGTCCTAGCAGGCCTTGTCGCTTCCTTAGCAGTTCCGAATCATGCTCATCATCTGGTTGATATCATAGGCCGAGAGTTGGTCTGTCCCAGAAATAATGTTCAATGTGTTGAGAGTTACTCCGCACTGACAGTCGACGAAGCACCAGACTGGAGACAACCATTCATTGACTTCGTAGTCTACGACATCCTGCCAAAGAATCCGAAGGAAGCCACTTCTATAAGAAGGCGTTCCTTCAGATTCTTCTACGATACAGAGACGAAAATGCTATATCGACGATCATACGATGGATTACTGCTTCGATGTCTGTCGAATACAGAAGCCAAAGAAGCCGTGCGTGAAGCTCATGATGGCATCTGTGGGGCCCATCAGCCCGGTCCGAAATTACAAGATCGCCTTCGCCGAATGGGCTATTACAGGCCCACGATGGTTGCAGATGCAATAGACTATGCACGAAAATGCAAAGCCTGTCAAGTCCACGCAGATTTCATTCACCAGCCATCCGAGATTCTACATCCGACGGTGGCATCCTGGCCATTCGAAGCATAGAAAATGGACATCATTGGTCCAATCACTCCGCCTTCGTCCCGAGGACATCGCTTCATACTCGCAATCATAGATTACTTCTCCAAATGCGCGAAGGCTATTCCGCTAGCAGAAGTGAAGTCTTCAAACGTGATCAGCTTTCTCAAACATCACGTTATCTACCGCTTTGGACTGCCCCGAAGGATCATCCACGACAATGGTCCGCAGTTCGCAAGCCACGCCTTCTATCGGTTTTGCGATAAACACCGAATCCAGAATATTGCTTCAACACCATACAACCCGACGGCTAATGGTCTGGCTGAAGCGTTCAACAAAACAATCATCAAGCTTCTCAAGAAGTTCGTATCATCGAACAAACGCGACTGGAATGAAAAGCTCGGCGAATGCTTATGGGCGTACAGTACTACAATACGGACTACCACCGAGAACTCACCATTCTCTCTGGTGTATGGGAGTGAGGCAGTTCTCCCACTGGAGACTCAAATCCCCTCGTGCTGCGTCGCCCTCACCTATCGGTTGACAACAGATGACAATCACCATCGCCGACTGCAAGAGTTGGAGGCCCTAGATGAGAAGCGCCTGTTAGCTCAACAACGAATCGAGCTATACCAAGCGCGTATCTCCGGAACCTTCAACAAGAAGGTTAAAATCAGAACATTCCAAGTGGGCGATCTTGTTCTGGCAGTTTGAAGGCCGATGGTTATGACTCACAAAACCGCCGGCAAGTTCCAGCCAAAGTGGGAAGGCCCGTTCATTATCGATGCTGTATTCTCCAATGGAGCTTACCGCCTCTCAAAACAAAATGGAGACTTGCTCATGTTGCCCATCAATGGCAAGTTCCTAAAGAAGTATTACGTCTAAAATGACATCCTACAAATTTCCCAGATTGACGAGTTATGTACCCCCTGGTACCGCTGAACTCGTATTTCGACTACAAATGACGAGTTACCTACCCTCTGGTACCGCTGAACTCACATTCCAAATCCAAATATCCCTGATTGATGGGTTATGTACCCTCTGGTACCGCTGAACTCACATTCCAAATCCAAATATCCCTGATTGATGGGTTATGTACCCTCTGGTACCGCTGAACTCACATTCTGACTCCAAATCTTCCAGATTGTTGAGTTATGTACCCGCAAGTACCGCTGAACTCACACTCTGGTCACTACAGATAAATCTATATCGTATCTTTTAGGTAGTAAGTCATGTATGATCATACCTCTGAACTTTCCTCCTAAAAGAGCTCCCTCCTTATAATCCAATACCCGCACTTTCAGTGCACAAAAAGGGTAACAGATCCACAAATTCTCTGAAACAACCACGTCGATGTTACCTCTGAGTTGTTTCCCTTCCATCAAAAACAAAATGTCCCTCACATAGAACTTCCACGTCCTCATTACCTCTGAGTTGTTCTATGTACCCTTCATGGAGCCCACTCCTTCCATGTCCTCATTACCTCTGAGTGGGAAGGCCCCATCGAAGAAACCCTCATATTTACCATGTCCTCATTATCTCTAAGTAAGTATGTTGGTTCTCTCCCAACTTATTATCCGTATCCAGAACCAGGGTACGCCAAGGATAATAGGTCCACAAAAAGTCTCCCATTGGGACAACTACTACAAGCAAAGAATAGAGCGAATGTATTCTGTTCATTCAAAATCAGTTACATTCACATGACTACATCTCATGAGCAAGCCATAAAAGTTCTCTATCATTTCATTCAGACAAGAAGGAAGAAGATTATATTGATGTCCAAAAGAAGCAAAACACAAACTGCAGCTAAAGACAGACAGAAATATCAAGACAAAAGACAGACATTTATGAGAGCCTACGAATCCTAATTTCAGGGGCGCATATACCAATCTCTCAACCATTTTTCATATGAAGGATCTACTTGAGCAAGATCCTCGTCCGGAGCAGGAGGGTCAGAACTCCCAATACTACCGCCGTCAGACTGGGGCTCCTCCTTTACAGCAACTTCAATAGGTGCCAGCTCTCCTTTCTGTTCCTCTATTTTTGGTATTACCTCCTCCTTAACAAGCGATGACACTTGTTTGAGAGGAGGCAGCAGCTCTTCCTTCACAATGATCTCAACCTTCGGCAGGGATACTGCAAGAATCAAAGATAAAAAAAACAAAGTTAGAAGATGACCAGAGCCTCGTGCAGCCCAGTCCAGATGAGCTTATGCGGTCCTGTTTGAGGGGGCTTCATGCGGTTCGATTCAGAGAGACTTATGCGGCTCTGTTCGACGGGTCATTATGCGGTTCAGTTTGTAAAGTGTCTATGCGGCTACTAGACAAACTCCCATGCGGCTCGAACATGGGGTATACCCCCATGCGGCTCGGACGTGGGACATACATGCGGCCCATACAATTTGAACAGTTCGATGAAGACGAGGGACGCATTAAAGGTTTGTGCATAAAGCATGCAACAGAGCCGTCTTTGTTAGAGTTTCGAAGTATACGATCTGCCCAAACCCTTACCAGCAATAGTGGGGTGAACGTCGGGGTGAACTTCAGGCGTCGTGGCCGACGAAGAAGCCACTCCCTTACCCTTCGCCGCGGCCTTGGAAGACTTGGGAGCCATTGTTGATTGATGAGCGGAGAAGGAAGACGAAGATAGCAACCTAGGGCAAGAAGAGTTGAAGACAGAAGAAAGTAAAGAAGTCTCTCTGACAAAAAATGCTCATATTTATAGGCAGAAGGAGGGGGGACACTTCGATCCGCGTGCTGCATAAAAACAAAATCGACTCTTCGGTCATCGAGGAAAATTCGGATATTTAAAACCGACCCTTGGGATCCTGCCCCAAAAGGCGGCTTTAAATCCAAAGCAAATCAAGAGCAATTAATGAGACGCACTCGTGGCAGGAGACGCACACGTGGCAGGGAGTCTATGCGGCCAGACAGTCCATGCGGCTAGGAAATCCATGCGGCTAGGAAGTCCATGCGGTTAGGAAGTCCATGCGGCTAGAACATCCTATGCGGCCAGAAGAGTTTACATAGCCATGCTTCTTATTCAAAGTATTTCAATTTTGCAAATTGAAAACTTTGAAGGGGATCTTGTAGAAGCATGGAAAAGAACAAGAAAAAGCCCATGCGGCTCAGACAGAAAGAGCTTCATACGGCTCAGGAATCCATTAGAAATTCATGCGGTTCAAAAGAGCCTCATACGGCTCGGATAGCTCCATGCGGCTCAGGAAGGAGCCACGTGGCCCAAAGCAGTTCGCCTCTACAGCTGGCCATAAAGCAACTTCCTCATTAAATGTCCTGACGGCAGCTCTGACAGAAAGGCGAAGTGACAACTCTGACATAAATCTAAAATGATAGCCCTGACATGATGGCATGCTTTTAGGGAAAAGAAGAAAATCTTTTATAGCTGGCATGATCCGCCAAGACCAAAGCTCCCAATGCGGCTGCCACTCCTATGCGGCTGTCACCCCTATGCGGTTGTTCTCTTCATGCGGTTGCTCTCTTCATGCAGTTGCTCTCTTCATGCGGCTGCCTCCTTCATGCGGCTGCCACCTTCATGCGGCTGTCTCCTTCATGCGGCTGCCATCCTCATGCGGCTGCCACCCTCATGCGGCTGCTACCTTCACGCGGCTAGGAATGTGGGGGCCACCCATATGCGGTTCATTTAGAGATCGCATTCATGCGGCTCTGTCAGGACGTCCCACTCACGACAGTTGAGACACGTGGCGGTCCTCATGACAGTTGAGACACGTGGCGATCCTCATGACAGTTGAGATACGTGGCGGTCTTATTCCCTCGGAGTTATGGCTGCTAGCAAATCATAACAACCCAGATTTGTTATAATCATCATAATTATCCGGATCAAATCAGATTTATTACAATTAAGCAGATTGAACATGTGGCGGGAGATCCGAGCTTGTCATGACAAATTATGAAAATTCATTTCAATCAGCATTAATTGCCCATACGGATTTGGCGCAATCAAAAATTAACTGCCCAGATTTGTTGCAATCAAGATTAATGGTCCAGATTATTGTCCGCCGACTTCTCAAAGGGCAATCATTGCAAACCCTAATGATCACACCCCACTCCTATAAATAGCAAGGTGTCATTCCCTTGCAAAAGAGATTCTCTCCCCCCGGTTGGACACACAGAGAGACAATGGCACGCACAGAAGAGTCTTTTCACACATCCCGAGAGCATTTCTTCATCAAAGCCAAGACTACGTCCGATCGTCCAAGGAGTAAGGCAGAGCTGCCGTCGCTTTTCCGAGCCTCTATCGTTATCCCCCAGAATCAAAAATAAACAATCGTACTTAGATTGTTGTACCTAGGTTTTCATTTCTAGTTTTTTTTTGTGCGAGCGAGTTTGTATTGTGAGTCTAAGTTCAGTCCTCCTATAAAATTGTTCTGCACTTTTACAATCAATGGCAAACAGGACATTGTTTGACAGATTCAGGAAGGCGATGATAGGGATAGAATATCAGCAGATCAATGCTGATCATACTGTATTTTTCAGACGAAGTAGAGGCCACATCACCATGCTTGCGATGTATGTGGACGACATGATTATCACAGGAGATGATGAGCAGGAGATTGCCCGACTCAAAGGAAAGCTTGGCAGGGAATTTGAGGTGAAGGACCTTGGTCTTCTTCCTTCCTCGGGATAGAGATCACTCGAGACGGAGAGAGGATTGTTCTTTCTCAGAGAAAGTATGCACTGGACCTTCTTACAGAGACAGGAATGTTGGGGTGCAAACCTGCAGCAACGCCAATAGACCAGAGGTTCAAGTTGAAGGCCGAGGATGGAGACTCAGTTGATCGAGACAGATACCAGAGACTGGTGGTAAAGTTGATCTATTCGAGACAGATACTAGATTCTGAGGTACTTGAAGGGTGCCCCCGGGAAGGGGCTGATATTCAAGAAGAAAAATCACATGAGCATTGAAGGCTACTGTGATTCTGACTGGGCTAGATGTGTCGATGACAAAAGGTCTACCTCAGGATATTATATATTCGTAGGAGGCAACCTAGTCACCTGGAGGAGTAAGAAGCAGTCTGTAATTGCCAGATCGACACCGGAAGCAGAGTACAGAGCTATAGCCCTGGGAGTTACAGAACTGCTATGGTTGAAAAATATGTTGGTAGAATTGAAGCTAGATCAAGGAACCAAGATAAAGTTATAGTGTGACAACCAATCAGCTATTAGTATCGCCAACAATCAAGTACGGCATGAAAGGACCAAACACATCGAGATTGATAGGTTCTTTATCAAAGAGAAGCTGGATAGGAGATTGCTGGAGCTTGGCCACGTTCCGACCAGGGATCAGGTAACAGACGGACTAACGAAGGGGCTTCCCTCTGTAAGTTTGATTAGAGGATGTGACAAGATGGGCTTAGTGAATATTTTTCGCCCATCTTAAGGGGGAGTGTTAGAATATTTAGTATGTTGGATGTCACATTTAGTAGATTGGAATATCCTATGACATATTTGGTATGCCAGAATATGCCACAGGATATCCACAGTATATTCCACCATTGTAATAATGACTGTAAGTCCATATAAAGCCAAGAAGACTATCAATAATACATCAAAAAATTACAACAAAAACAAATGCAGAAGCATACCTGAATCTATTGATTGGCTTAATGGATCTTGAAATAAACGTCTCTTTATGGGGTTCGATCTTCCAACTCGCTACAACCCTTAATAACAAAGATAAAATCCTTGTTCCTCTCTCTGTTGATGGGGATGCAGAAGACAATAGAGAAAACCTACTCTTTAAGATCCCCTCCCCAGAGCTCCCCATCCCGTTCTATGGCCGCATGACCGTCTCCACCACCCGCCCTCGGCGCCGGGGTCATCCAGCTCCGGCGGACCACTGCCTTCCTCATCTCGACCTTCCCCGGCGCAGATCTAGTGGCTCGTCCGCCGCTTGCGGGCGCACGTCGGAGCTCTCGAGTCTGGCCCTCGATTGGACAACCCTCAACTGGCCTTGGTTGGCTTTACAATCGCCAGGGTGGCCCCCAAGCTCCGGTGGCCGCCCCCGGCCACCGCCTCGGACCTAGCTCCAGCCGCTGCCGGCATCCCCTCCCTCCGGGCCGACACGAGCACCGCTCACGGAGGATCTAAGCCCCTCCGGCCTCGCTCCCACCCTCCGGTGGCCCCTACCCCCAGCAGCAACGCACGGCCTTCCCAGTTCGTCTGGCCCGAGGGGCCACGCTGCCTGCCTGCAAGCAGCCTCGGAATTCGGGCCCTCCCGTCCGATTTTTTCGAATTCCAACTTTACGAATTTGAATCTCCCGCCCGTCTCCTCCTCGGAGCTCTATGCACCCAACTCTTCCTGAGGAAGCCATGTGCCCGCCTCGTGGAGGGGAGGCTATGCGCCCCCTCCCTCTGTGCAGGGAAATGGCTATGCGCCAGCCCATCGTACGGTCGGTTATGCGCCCAAGTTGCCCTCCAGCAGTCATGCGCCACCCCTTGCGATCTGCTATGCGCCCTGTATGAGCGTAAAAGTACTTCATAGACCAAGTCAAAGAAGTTGGGAACTTTACGCAATTCAAACTGAGTCAGACTCAGACTTTATACGGAGATCAAACAGAGTACAACTCTACGCGAACTACTTTACGCGAGAGCTATTCACTGAGCTTTTACGCGAAGGACAGGCTGTCAAATCATTGTATTTAATACGTGTGATACGGTTTCTGACATAATAATTTTCTGACAGCGGACAGCATAGAAGTCGAGAAGATTTGATTTACACCAAACCCAACACTTGTCGTTTAGTGTGCAGATGGGCTACTTTACGCTCAAGAGATTGCTTCTTTTACGCACGAAAGCTATTCGAACTTTTTACGCTCAAGGCTATTGTGCGCGTAAATTTTATTTAAGCTAATTTTATGCTCAAGGCTATTTTTAGCCACTTTACGCGGGAAGTTTATTTTGGGCTATTTTACGCCCAGTCTGCTACTTTACGCAATAAGTATATTTTGGGTCATTTTTTACGCCCGATCTTTTCTGGCTAAAGGAGAACGTGGTCTGCTTACGTGGCTTTCATGCCACACTTATCGAGGAACGTGTGTACGTGTTCTCCCCATTTTGTTGAAGTAGTGGGACACGTGTCACCATGCATGCGTAGTGCTCAAAACTTTACATGGGATACGTGTCATCAAGCGTAGTGGATGATTTTCATCGTGGGTGACAGTTACTCGCGTAGATACCCGACTTGGTTGCTTTTTACGCATAGAGGTCTAGTCTATAAATAGACTTATTTTTTTTATATACAAAACATCAAGAGATCTGAGAAGAGATACAGGAGAGGAAATTCTGAGAAAACTCATATTTTCAGAGTGATATTCCCAGAAGCATTTCTTTAACTTTTTCTCAAGAACAGGGTAAAGCAAAGCAGGAAAGCATTCGACTGTGCCATCAGTACCGTTGCTCGATACCTTTCTGGTGACTTAGTTCTTCCGATTGTTCGTCTTCTTCAAGCAGTTTTCTTCATCATCATCGTATGGTCCAATGAACAAAGTGATCGCTCTCATATCAGACTTCCATAGCAATACTTCCCAGAACAATTTGTACTTTTCTATTTTTTCTCGTTTTGTTTCAAAAGCCAATTTTAGGCATTTTGTTAAGTGAAACAAAATGGTGACTCTGCTGGGGACGACCTTCTCCTGTGACGAGAAGGCAATTGCTCAATATAATGATGTGTCGGTCGGATCGACAAAGAAGACTCTGGTTGTTCACTTCGACCAGACTGCTTACGAAGAAATGCTCCGAACTGGGGGTAGTACTCGCTGCTCCAATATTCAGAAATTGCGAAAAGCACGAAAAGTTTGGATTCCCAAGTCCAAAGCATCCTCGGATCTTCCTGCTGTCTCTGAAGGCAAATGAATCCTTCCTACTCCTGTTGTGGAGGCTCCCGTCTGTGATGAGGCAGTCTCTACTTCAGTGATACGCCCTGGGCTTAAAAATCAGTCTTCCGTCGGTGACGTGGTAGATTCTCAAGTTTCACGCTCTGCGCGTAAAAATCAAGTTTTACGCAGTGCGCGTAAAAATCAAGTTTTACGCTCTGCGCGTAAAAACCAGTCTCCCATCTGTGACGTGGTAGACACCCAAGCTTTACGCTCTACGCGTGAAGGAAAATCTCCCGTCTGTGACGTGACAAATTATCATGTTTTGTGCTCTGCACGTAAAGGTAAATCTCCTGTCGGTGACAGAGTAGATAAAATTCACAATGATGCCTTTGCATCTAAAGTGAATTTGCCTGCACGCGTAGCGTAAAAACATGAATTCTATTGTTGGTAAAACTTCAATTTTTCACCAACAATATTCTTACACTACTTTACGCAAGGTACCAAACCTTCAAATTACGCGTAATGCTGATGAAGTCCTTTGTGCACAAAAATCTCAGGATTTACGCACGCATCTCCAGGCGCGTAAAAATGTCCAGTTTGGTTCTGCTAATGCAGCAAATAATCTTCTTTATACACAAGGGACTAAACGATTCTCTGTCCCAAATATAATAAAGAAGACTACTTCTTCCACTCCTTCTGATTTACGCGAGTTGCTTGTACAAAAGCGTAAAGACAGAAAATCTCCTGTGACACTCCTCAAAAAAAATTATCATTATGAGTGTCACCAGATTGTAATCAAATGTTGCTGTTCGGCTTCTAAACGGTCAGTTTTTGACCGATTAAGCTATAATGTGCCTCAGCAATCAATTGATGACCAAGAACAGGAGTTGTCATATGCATCAGTCAACATGGCATCTCATACCAATAGAGGACGACGTCCAAGATGCAACTCATCCCAAACTCCTGGTCAACAACAGTTCAACCGACTTCTTGATTCCTTTTAAGGAGTATATCAGCATACTCGATCGAAAAGTCAAAGACAGTTAAAATCTTCAGATTCAGAAGCTGGGGGTACCCAGTCTTTGGAGTCCGAAACTGATAGTGTTGATTCATACCTCTATACTAATCCTTCTGTATGTTCAAGGGAGGTTGAATCTTATGCTATCGGAGATGAACCGGAGACGTCAACTTCTAATACAGAACAACGCCTCTCTGTTGTTGAACAGTCGCTGAAAGACATGCTTACTATGATGCAAAGTATGCATCAAATAATAATGACTCAGCAAACTGCTCAGCCAGCAGTAGTAACACCGGTGCAAGTAGCAGCACAAACTCAAGATAGACAAGGGGTTGATATACCTTTGAATAATCTTAGTCAAGAACCTGCTGTCAATCAAAATTCTGCATCTCCAGATCCTTTCATTCCAGAAGATGTACCACCTCCGGTGGGGGTTACGGTACATCCAGCGACTATTGAATCAAATGTGCCTCCTCAAAATAGTGAAGCTATTCAAGCAGTGCGTGAGCTAAAAACACAGTTTGAAGTTCTGAAGCACAAGGATCAACTCCAGAGGTTAGAAATTAAGCAACCTTATCCTCCTCATTGGAATGATGTACCCTTTCCTCCAAAATTCAAGCCACAATCGATGGTGTTATTTGATAGAAAGGCTTCTCCCAATCAATATATTAATTATTTTGATATTATGACTGTACATCTGCAGAAAAATGATGCTCTTCTCACCCGAGTTTTCATCGGATGTTTGACAGATTCAGCTTATGACTGGTATCGCAGTCTGTCCGATAATTGCATTTCGTCTTTTGACTAGTTTAAAGCAATGTTTCTCTCCCGCTTCTATGAAGGAGGCATGGATATGAATATATCCTCCTTAATAGAAATTAAATAAAAGGAGAAGGAAGATACTCGGACGTTTATCGAATATTTTCGACAGGCAACTTTGAAGATGCCTCCTGGTATGCCAGATTCAGCGTTGATTGATACATACAAAATGAATCTGCGACCAACTATTGTTGTCTTTACGGGTTCTCAATTCACATATTGGGCCTCGTTTATTATAGCAGCAGTTTCAGCTGAGACCAATGGTAGGTTGGCTCGTGAATACGGGATGATCTTTGCTTCAGAAGACAAAAGAAAGAAAGGCTCTTCAGGCAATAATTTCGGCAATCGCAATGGAAAAGGGAAGGAAACCTTAGTGGTTAATCTTTTAAAACCCAAAACGACGCCAAGTAATACGTAGTCTTCTAAACCAAAGGAAGAATACTCTTTTGATGACAGTGATATCCCAGGGATATTCTAATATCTTGTAAAGAGTGGCAAACTCCAGATTCCAGAGCCAAAAAGGCCTAATGAGGTGAATCTGACTAACAATCCCAAATATTGTATCTATCATAGATACATAAATCATCCTACCAAGGCTTGCTACGTTTTAAAGAAGAAAATCTAAGAGTTGATAAATGCCAATGCCATCGCTTTAACCAATGATGAGCATACAGTTACAACTAATATGGTTTCTCTTCAATTTAGAGATTTTCCTCCACAGCAAGTTCCAGATGGAATTGTTCCAATTTCTAAGGCAACTATGAAGATTGTGAATCTCCCGCCTGCTAGAGAGCAAAACGAAAGATTGTTGACTCTCATATTAAAAAATGGTGAAATCATGTGGGTACATCCTGATTTAGTACCTGAATTGGAAGATGAAAGTAAAACTTCAAAATCTAAGAAAGGTCGAAAAGTCAGAACCTGTAACATGATTTCTCATGTTGTTACTCTAGATCATGATGATTTAGATCATCTTTGGGACGACATTCCTTTGGAGGATAGACTGAGGGGTTTGAATATATGCCCTCCAAGTTTGGCTCCTCCTACCAAACTCAAACTTACTTATCAGCAGTGGTTAGCTATAAATAGTGTCCCCTTATACAGGGCACAACAAGTCTTTGCTGCTTATGAGAAAGCACCTGAAGGAATTTTTCCTCCTATACCGAATCCTTCTTCTTCTGTGGTTACAAAGGTTTCTATTCCTCCTGTGGCTACACAGGTCTCTATTTGTCCCTCTTCTGCTGAACCATCTATTGGAAGTCCGCTACCCACTCACATGTATAGTCAACAATCAGTCCATATCATGAAAAAGATGGGCTACGACTTTCAAAAGGCGGAAGGTTTGAACTATGATAAAGGAATGCGACTTCCTTTACAACTTCAAAGTCAAAAATCCACTGTGGGATTGGAATTTGAAGTCCCTTATAAAAATTCTCGCAAGAAGAAGACTAAGGGAAAGAAGAACAAAACCTGTAATATGGTACTTTATTCTCCTGAGTCTGAAGAAGAAACCTTTGCTGGTACAAGATCTGGTAAAGTGTACCACAAAGATTATGAGGGATCTTTCAAAGAAGCGGAGGACTTTGCTGAAATACTACCAGTTCAACCGTCTCATGTTCCTGCTGAAACAAGATCTTCTAAACCATATGTGGTTGAGAAAGGGAAACAGAAAGCAGTACGCTTTGACGTCACATTGAAGTCTGCCTCAAATCAAGGGTTGGTGATGAAGCCCTATAAATTTGATATTCTAGTCTAGTTAGCTAATACTCTGGCTAGACTTTCTATCTTTGAGTTGCTTCGCCTTTCTAAAGAAAGCCGCGAAACTTTGAGTGAAGCTTTACTACAAGCAGACTCATGCTTAGCTCAACTCAAGACTCTTGACAATATACCGGTGTCGTGTCCACAATGTCATAGTGTGATGGAAACAATTCCTAACATTACCTTCACACAAGAAGATATGCTACTGAAGCATAATAAGCACGACAGGCCTCTGTGCTACACAGAGTATATCGAATCTACTGAAATTGACAAGATTTACATAGATCCTGGGTCTTCTATTAGCATAATTCTTCAAAGTATGCTACGACCTTTGAGGATTCCTACTAGTGATTTGACTTACACTAGTACCACAATAGTTGGTTTCAACTCTGGAAAGAGTAAACCACTAGGGAAGATTCGTCTGAAGATTCAAATTGGAGATCTTCGAACTATGGCGACTTTTTATGTTATCAACTCAGATGTATCTTACAACATCCTCCTTGGAAGACCGTGGATACATGAGCATAACATTGTGCCTTCAACTCTCCACCAATGCTTCAAGTACGTGGATTCTCAAGGGATTGTGAAGACTGAATTTGCAGATATCAATCCTTTTAAGGGTGTTGAAGCCTATTTCTCTGATTCAATACTCTACAAACAGGAGCATGTGAAGGAGATATCAGATATGGCAGAAGAACGATCACCTGCAGAAGATCAATCTGTCAATGAAGATCCTCCAGAAGATCAACCCTTGAAGATTAAAGTCAAAGGTCGAATCCAATCCCAACCTGTCAATGACCAACCTCTGGTGATCAAGGTTAAAGGAAGAACTCGAGCTTCGTCTGAGGAATCAGTGAGTATTCTAGTTAAGAGCCAGTTCAACCTCTCATGATCAAAGTCAATGGACGTACTTCTCGTACGAATGATCCAGAACCACCATTGATTATCAACCTTGGCAAGCCTACACAGGAGACGGATGATGGTCCGTTAATGATCAATCCAAAGCGTAGTAGTCAATTTATAAATATTGATCATTCTGTACTTTATAATATCAATGAAGATTTCCTTTTGGAGTACATGGCTGTCAAATTTATTGAAAGAATGACTTTATCTACTGATAATCAAAGTCATCAACATAAAAATGATATAAATACAGAGGGAACCTTATATATTGACCATAAGGAAAATTCCTTTTCTCCTCATGTCGATATTGGACCTTATGCTCAAAGGTTCCTAACATCTTCTCCTTATCTTCTTCCTGTAGCCGCTTCATCATAAGCTTGTGTAACTTATAGACGTCACGAAGAATCTTATTTTGTGATTCCGTCTAATAAGAAAAACAAGCGCCAAATTGTGTTTGGTCTGGCTAGAAATATTCCTATTATTCAGACAGATGATCTTAGAGATAAAGATAAAGGAAGAATCCGAATTGACAAATATAGTCAACAATCTCTCAAGATTATCCAGAATATGGGATATGATTTGAAGACTATGTAAGGTCTCAATCAAGACAAAGGTAGACGGTTACCATTATGCGGTGATCTATTTTACCAGAAAATTAGGCATGGGTTGGGATACGATCCATCCCACATGTTTAATGAAGATATACAAGAAGAATTTTCTTCCAATTCTTCACAATCCTCAGATTCGAAAGAAATCTAATTCATCGAATCGGATATACCCCACATGTGCAAGAAAGATATGGAAGAAGAATGTTCTTCTAGTTTTTTACAATCCTCATATTCTGGAGGAGACTATTATGATGAATCTGAGTGTGTATTCTCAGTTAACTTGGTTCAAACTGATGGTGAATCTGAGCCATTTGAAAATGACCCTTGGGCACAACAAATGGACACTCAGTGGGAGCTTCGTTTTGAACAGCGACAGCCACCTACAGAAGATGAAATCGTCCAGATTGACGTCGGAGACGGAACTACATCTAAGCCGATATTCATCAGTAAAAATCTTTCTGAAGATGAAAAGGAAGAGTTGATACAGCTGATTAAAAGATATATTGATATCTTTGTATGGAGTTGTGAGGATATGTCGGGTTTAGATTCTAAAGTAGCTACTCATAAACTCAATATTCTTCCTAATGCCAAGCCTGTGAAATAACAGCAGCGACGTTTTCGACCAGATATGATGGATGCAATTGAAGCAGAAGTCAAAAAGCTGATTACATGTGGCTTTGTTCGTAAAGAACAACATCCAGATTGGGTTGTCAACATTGTTCCTGTTATGAAGAAGAATGGAAAAGTCCGAGTTTGCATAGATTTTCGAGATCTTAATGCAGTTTGTCCGAAAGACGAATTTCCACTTCCGATTATTGATGTCATGATAGACAATATATGTGGTTTTGAACTCGTGTCTTTCATGGATGGATTTTCAGGATACAATCAAATTAAGATGCATCCAGGAGATGAAAAGCATACCGCTTTCCATACACCCCTTGGAGTCTACTTCTATACGGTTATGTCGTTTAGACTGAAAAATGCCGGTGCTACGTATCAGCGGGCCATGAGCAACATCTTTCAAGAACATCTACGAAAAATAGTTGAATGTTATGTAGATGATATTGCTGTCAAAAGTTGATCAAAAGATGATCATATTTAAGACTTAAAGACGGTATTTGAGTTGATGCGTCAACATCAATTGAAAATGAATCCCACTAAGTCTTTCTTAGGGGTTTCTAGTGACAAGTTTTTGGAATTTATCATTACTTTTCAGGGTATCCATGTTGATCCTGATAAAATCAAAGCAATTTTTAAAATGCGTCCTCCACACAATCTAAAAGAACTCCGTGGCTTCCAAGGTCGCATTGCTTATATCAGGAGATTTATATCCAATCTTTCTGGGAGATGTCAACCTTTCTCTCGTCTATTAAAGAAAGGTGTATCATTTGTTTGGGATGAAGCATGTCATAAAGCTTTCAATGACATCAAGCAATACCTTACAAATCCACCTGTTCTGGTACCTCCAGTGGTAGGAAGACCATTTTTGCTATATGTTCGAGCCTTAGATCATTCCCTTGGTGCTCTTCTTGCACAGAAAATTGATAAGGGCCATGAACAGGCAATTTATTATCTTAGCCGAATGATGGTTGGAGCTGAACACAGGTATACTCTTGTGAAGAAAGAATGTCTGGCCTTGGTTTTTGCTGTTCAAAAGACACGACATTATGTGTCAGGACAAACTATTCATGTCATCTCCAGAATAAATCCTATTTGGGTATTGATGAGAAAACCGAGCATTCTTAACTCCAGGTTAGCCACTTGGGCGATGTTGCTTACTCCTTATGATATGGTCTATGTACCTCAAAAATCAGTGAAGGGTCAAGCATTAGCTGATTTCTTAGCAGCTCACCCTATACCTGAAACTTCTAAGTTATATGAGGACATTCCAGATGAAGTCGTGGATTGCAACATGACTTTGAGGGATGATATTTGGCAACTATATTTTGATGGAGCATCACGGGTTGGACCTAAAAGCAATATTATTTTCGGAGTAGGCATCGTCCTGGTTTCTCTTAACAAAATAGTCATATACCGTACTTATTCTCTTAATGAACCATGCTCCAACAATGTGGCAGAATATAATGCTCTGCTAATTGGACTCCAAGTAGCAAAACAATTGGACATTGAGTTCCTGGAAGCTTATGGAGATTCTCAACTGATTGTTAATCAGGTCAGAGGGACATATAAAGTCAGAAATCCTGACCTCATCCCTTATCATCAAGTGGTAATCGAATTGGTCCTTTCATTCAAAGTATTCTTCATCGAATTCGTACCACGTTCTCAAAATTTGGAAGCTGATGCTCTTACTAGTTTAGCTGCAGACTTAGATGTTCCAATTAGAAGACAAAACACCATTACTTTGTTGGATCGAGACTTATTATGTATCAAGAATAATTTACATATCGAGCATAGTTATACTACAGAATCAAGTTTTCAACAAAGGGATTAGAGAAGTCCATTCATTGATTATGCGGTTCACGGGATTTTACCTGAAGATCCAAAGAAAGCTGCATCAATCAAGAGACGATCATTTCGATTCTACTACGATTCTTCTTTGCATATGTTATATCGTCGTTCATATGACGGACTTTTGCTACGTTGTCTCTCTGAGAGTGAAGCTAAGCAAACACTCCGTGAAGCTCATGATGGTGTCTGCGGTGTCCATCAACCGGGTCCGAAATTACGGTACCGTATCCGAAGAATGGGATATTATTGGCCTTCCATGATAGCAGATGATGTGGAGTATGCCAGACGGTGTAAAGCATATCAGATTCATGCTGATTTTATTCATCAACCTTCTGAATTCTTACATCCTACAACAGCTTATTGGCCCTTCGAAGCTTGGGGCATGGATATTATTGGTCCGATTAACCCTCCTTCTGTCAAGGGACATCGGTTTATACTGGCTATAACCGATTACTTTTCTAAATGGGCGGAAGCAGTTCCCCTTGTTAAAGTGAAATCATCTAATGTGGTTAGCTTCATTAAACACCATGTTATTTATCGTTTCGGGATTTTTCGAAGGATAATTCATGATAATGGACCACAATTTTCCAGTCAGACATTTTATCGATTCTACGATAAGAATCGGATCCAAAATCTAGCTTCTACGGCTTATAATCCAGCTGCTAATGGTTTGGCCGAAGCTTTCAACAAGACAATCATGAAACTTCTCAAAAAGTTCGTCTCTTTTAATAAACGTGATTGGAATGAGAAACTTGGAGAATGTTTATGGGCTTACCGAACGACAGTCCGAACTCCTACTGGTTTTACACCATTCTCACTGGTTTATGGATGTGAGACTATTCTTCCACTGGAAATCCAGATTCCAACTCTTAGAATAGTCATTGCAAATGAGCTAACTACAGAGAATAATGATCGGTTGAGACTTCAAGAACTTGAAGGTCTAGACGAAAAGCGTCTTCAAGCGCAACAGCACATTGAGTTATATCAAGCCCGCATATCTCGAGCTTTCAATTGTAAAGTTAAAGAGAGGGTATTTAAAGTCGGTGAGCTAGTTCTAGCTGTCCGAAGACCGATGGTGATGACTCATAAGTGCAAAGGGAAATTCCAAGCGAAATAGGAAGGTCCTTATATCGTCGAGAAAATCTTCTCTAATGGTGCCTATAGGTTGTCTAAACCTAATGGAGATTTGCTTATGATGCCGATCAATGGCAAATTCTTGAAGAAATATTATGTCTGAATTTCTTCTTTATTTCCCAGCTACCAATGTTTGGTTAAGCTGATTATTTGTTCTCCTTAAAGAAAATTTTGATCTTCTGTCTTACCAGCTGATTAAAAAAAAGAAGGAAGATTTATTATTTATCATGTTCTCATGACCTTTGAATAAATATTAAGTCTACTTTTTCCCCTATCTATCATGTCCCTATGGCCTCTGAATAGATATTAATATATTTTTCTTTGAGTTGTTACGATCTGTCACATTCATATTACCTCTGATAGTATCGTATACTCTAAACAGAAAAAGAGATTCATTATCTATCATGTCCACATTACCTCTGGATAGATATAATATTTTGAGTTTAGAAGACTTGTCATGTCCATATTACCTCTGATAAGTGTTTTCTGTCTCATACCTATTGTTTAATTTCAAAATAAATGATAGGGTCATAAAACAAATATTTTATTCATTTCTTGTAAACATTACAGAATGAAAAAAGATAGAAGATTACAAAAA
The DNA here is from genome assembly GCA_029216955.1 of Iris pallida. Taxonomy (NCBI): domain Eukaryota; kingdom Viridiplantae; phylum Streptophyta; class Magnoliopsida; order Asparagales; family Iridaceae; genus Iris; species Iris pallida. The sequence goes on along the minus strand of JANAVB010027196.1, from coordinate 6,682,356 downwards.
TTCTTTATTTACCTAAGGCGGAGCAGAGACATCCTCAAGCAATTTTTGTAGCTCTGCTAGACACTTTTCACGAGAGCTCAATACAGTCTTAGTAGCTACGGAGCGTCGAGCTTCGGGAGTGCATATATGAGAAAGTCCAGCAAAAGTGACTATCATCTTATCCTTGGCTTCGTTAAGGGTTTTGATGGTAGCCTCAGCTCCGAAGACTTGTTCCTCCAAAATTGAGCTCTGTGTAAGATGCTGGTCTCGAGCTATGATCAACTGCTCCCTCTCCGCCTTCAAGCGAGCCAGCTCAGCCTCGACTTCACGAATTCTATCATTCTGTTAATGAATTCTTATATTCGAAGTTTCATAGGCTTCCCTCTGGATATCCAGCTGAGGCTTAGCTTCAGCCAAAAAAGCTTTTTCTTTAGCTACCTTGATGCTGTACTCATGGAGGGCTTCATTGAAAGTCGTCTCCCGAGCGAGGTATTCAGCTGATAAAGCGTCATACTCATCTTGGATGAGACTTTCAGTAGTTTCACTTGACAGCCTTAGATATTCTCAAATGGGCTGTTCAAGTTCCTCCACGACCTTCTCCAGCGCCGCTGCTCTCGCTGCATCGTTGAACATGGCGACGTTTCTGATAGTAAGAGTAATAGCCGCCTTCAAGCTTTCATAATTGAGGCCCTTCTTCAGGACCATGTTGATTAGAGCTGCCAGTGTTTTGTAGAAAGTCTCAGTATGAATCTCAACTAAGAGATTCATTTCTGCGTTTGAGCTCGGTGTGGCGGCAATCTCTACCAAGTCTTTTTTCTGAAGAGTAGGAGCAGATGTTGTTGCCTTGGTAGCAGACTGAGATGAAGCCATTATTGTCGCTGCTACTATGGCCAACTGATCCCCAAGAGCTTCAGGGACAGTATCTTCAGCAGTTTTTACTCCAGCCGTTTCTAGAACCGAAACTACTAGAGTTTCAATGGCGGTAATAGTTGCAGATGGAATGGTAGTAATTGTAGCTGACTCCAGTTCAGACATGGTCTCCTCAGGAACTTGTACTGGATCAGTAGCAATAACTGAAGATGTTATTACAACGGCTCCAGCTTCAGTTGGTGGGTCGACTACATCCTCATCACCTTCATAAACTACTGGCTCTTCAGGCTCTGGGAGTACTTCAATTTCTTCATTGAAGTCTATTTCTTCCTCAGCAGCCGCTTCATCATCTACAGTGGGTTCTACTGTAGTTTGTTCTTTATCTCCCCCCTCAGCAGGAGAAGACAATTCTAGCTGAGTCTGCACTTCAGGTTCTTGTTGTATCTCTGTATCTTCTTCTTCTGAAGAAGAATCCTCTTCCTCAGACTCTGCGTTTTCCTCATAAATATCTTCTTGAGGAGGAGGAGGAATCATAAGCTTTGATACAATAATAACACCTACAAAAATTAAACAAAATAAGTTAATATCCAAAAATCATAATTTTGTATAGATTTTGTGTAATTTATATTTACCTGGAGTAGGTACAGAACGTGCCAGGTATGAGTCATAGTCCCCATCCCAGTCATCATCATCAAAAGTAATAGCTGGTTCATCTGACGGGATGAGCTCTCGATCAATAGTATGTGGAGTGGCAGCGTCTTCAGTAGCTTGTGTCTTTTGTGGCAAAGAAAGGTGAAGTGATGAGCTGAGGCATCCCGGAGATAGGACTCCCGCAGCTTCTGTTGATGCTGCTGGTTGAGATGCCGAAGATCCTTCTCCAGGATGAGCTGAAGAAGATGCAACCGGTCGAGACTCCTCAACTGGAGTGTCACTCTCTGGGGTAGCGGCTCTTGGTCTAGAAGGCCCTTTGACGGTAACCTTCTTCTTCTTCTCAGGGTGGGTCTTCTTTGGAAGAGTAACAGCTGCACTTTGTTTCCGTTTCCGGGTCTTGCCAATAATGATTGGTCCCGCAGCTATTTCCCCAGCTCCCATAGGGATGACTTCCAGATACTCACCTGGAACAGCAGTGTCATCGGGTATATCTGGAAATACCCTGACTGGCTCTTCAACATTCCCTTCTTTGGGCCATCTTAGACTCCCTTTCAGGTTGTAGCCATGGGCGAAGGAGCGGATGGATGCATAAAAGTGAGCATACGTATGAAGTATACGTAGCTCGGTCGTGCTTGTAGAAGTCGATACTCTGAACTTAGCACCGGTACAAGCAGTACTAAAGTATCTCCAGGCTCTTGCACCATCAATTAGCTTCCCATAATGGCGGAAGCTGGTGGAGGGATTACCAACATAAAGTTGGTCATATCCGAACCGACGAGCAAACCGACTTGGTAGATATGGTTCGAACGCACAGTCGTCTTCATTCCTGTACATCAGATGGGAGGGTCTGATGCACACTAGCCATCTGAAAACTGGCACAGGCAATGAAGTCGTCCCTTTCCCTCTATCTTCAAACTGTATGCCAAGGCAGTCGGCTGGAACTTGTGGCCTTGTGCAGAAGAAGTTCCAACCGTGAGAATAATTCAGTACTGCTCGGGTATCTGCCACTGTAGTTGCAGTCCATGTGGCTTTGTTGAATTTCTGGAGGAAGACCTCCGCATTATCTCCAGGGCCTGGCGGCAACAAATTGCAGTTATGATGCAGTAGCCAGCCCATTAGATAAGTGTAGGGCATCTCCACCCTTGGAAAATCTTTTCGGTGAGGAGCATTGTTGATTAGTTCGTCACCAAAGGTCCGCAAACCTGCGTTTATTCGACACACCATTGCCAATAGCAGGTTAATTCTGACCTTGAACACCAAACGTACTGCGGGCCACAACACGTTTCGGTGAATTCTGTCTACTGTGCTGATCCCAGGCATAACCCATCTCCGCAGCCACAAAGACAGAAAGCCTGCCAGCAAGGCTTCCCTTGAGAGCTTCTGACTATCGTGCCTCAGGTGGCTCAAGGTTTCAGTCCCCGCAGGGATGTCTCCGGTCTTTTTGGACAGATACTGGTCCGGAGATTTATGGGAGATCATTAAACTATTGATCAGATCTGAAGGGATTATTGAACAAGGGTTGATGGTTGGAGCCTTGTTTTCTTGAAATCTTCCCTGCTCCTTCTTAGATATTCTATTCTCATGGTAGAATAGATAAGTTGTCCATTTATTAGTGTATGCCAAGTGCGATCCACTGTCATACATAGATGTGCAAATTAAGTAATGGCACATCAGTTCTTGGTAAACCTCAACTAATCGAGGATTCTTCTCTCTGATTTCTGCCAGTTCCCTATTGGAGGGAACATACTCTTCGTAGGGAGCTTCACCCATCGGCAACTTAGAGATGAATCGCATCTCGTGCAGGGCAAGGCCCATCTCACCGAGTGGGGTTGCAAAAGTTCCTGTTGAACTCATATATAGCTCCATCAAAGCCAAGAATAAGTTACTATTCATCGGTATACCCTGGCTCGTAGAGGCTACTGCTTCATAAAGGCTGATGGATTCCAGGTCCTTCTTGAAGTGCGTCATGATCCAGGCACTAAGCTGAATCCAGTTATGGTTATATGGAGTCAACCACCCTGGTAGCCTAGGATTGGCCTGGGGATATAATACTGCAGCCCCTATGAACTTGTTAATGAATATTGTGGTCTGCACTGGCTGGATCAGAGCTGAATCTTCGCTCGGAGTGAATCCAGGCAAGAGATCGGAGAAGAGGACAACACCACCACTGGGAGTGCTGGTGTGGTAGCCCATGTCATTGGCTCTATCCCTCTTGAAGATGATTCTGCCCGGCCTACCATGACTGCTGGGAGTCAGGTTCCATAGCATCTGTCGGGGATGGGTGGCATGGACAAATACAGATAGGGGATAATCCCTGTCCATGTCGGGAAGATACATCGCCCTCTCTCCAAACTTGAACACCCAAGGCTCTTTCTTGGGGTGTGTTTGTGATTTGAAGTCTATCGCATCTCCGAACAAGAAGGCTGGCTTCAAAAATTGTTGGTCATCTAGCGATACCAACACTTCCCCATTTATCATGGACAGCAGCATTCTGTCCCCTTGAGCAGCTATCAGCTGTGCTCTCCCTTCAGGGTATTCTGGATTCGACTGAGGGAACTCCACGTGGGACAAATTCTCCAAGTAATTTGAACCCACCATACCAGCTGGCGAGCCAAATATTTCTGCAAGTGGGTGAATTTGCAAGTCCACTGCAAAAAAAAAAAAATCAAGTTAGTAAAAATCTAATTTGAATTTTTACGCAGATGACTTGGTCTGAGTTTTACGCATAAGATTAAAAACTCTGACTATGTAAACTTTACGCTTATGCGCAAAAAATTAAAGTGTAAAAGTTCTTTGTTTTGACGCAAAGTCTTTACTGGTGAATTTTTACGCTGGCACATATTGATGTGAGCGTATTGTGAAATTTACGCTGGCATGTGTTGACATGAGCGTATTTTAATTTTTACGCTGGCACGTGTTGACGTGAGCGTATTTTGATTTTTATGCTGGCACATATTGATGTGAGCGTATTGTGAAATTTACGCTGGCATGTGTTGACATGAGCGTATTTTAATTTTTACGCTGGCACGTGTTGACGTGAGCGTATTTTCATTTTTACGCTGGCACATATTGATGTGAGCGTATTTTATGCTGGTACGTATTGACGCGAGCGTATTGTGAATTTTACGCTGGCATATATTGATGTGAGTGTATTGTGAATTTTATGCTGACACGTATAACGTGGACGTATTTTGTTATCTCGGTTTTACGCTGACACGTATAACGTGGGCGTATTTTGTTATTTTGATTTCTACGCTGATACGTATAACGTGTGCGTGAAATGAAAAGTTCGGGTCTTCTTCTCCGTCGAACTCACGGTCGAAGTTAGGTAGTATTCTACCTTTCATGGCCGGAGCTACAGTGGGATTTGTCTGTCGGGGCGTCGCCGATGATGGGACATTGGTTTTTGCACGGTCGGCCGACGATGAATCAGCGGCGGGCTTCTTGCCCTTGCTGCCGGCGGCGGTCTTGCTCTTGGGGGCCATGGATTTGGATCGAAGTTTTGAAGAAAGAGAGAGAATAAAGAAAGTTCGGGATTGCAAAAGACGAGTAAAGTTCTCTATGTACTCGTAAGGCTCTATTTATAGAGAAATTTTGAAATCGGTTCAAATTCCCGAAATTCACGCTGACGGTTGGATATCTCGACTTTTACGCGGGCTGTTGATATCCCGAATTTTACGCAGATGACCGTTGAGTATCCCGAATTTTACGCGGACTGTTGAAATTCCCTGATTTTACGCTTCTGTTCAAAGTATTTCAAATTTTGAAAATAATTTGAAAACTTTGAAGGGGGTCTTGTATGAGCGTAAAAAGTACTTCATAGACAAAGTCAAAGAAGTTAGGAACTTTACGCAATTCAAACTGAGTCAGACTCAGACTTTACGCGGAGATCAAACAGAGTACAACTCTACGCGAGCTACTTTACGCGAGAGCTATTCACTGAGCTTTTACGCGAAGGACAGGCTGTCAAATCATTGCATTTAATACACGTGATACTGTTTCTGACATAATGATTTTCTGACAGCGGACAACACAGAAGCCGAGAAGATTTGATTTACACCAAACCCAACACTTGTCGTTTAGTGTGCAGATGGGCTACTTTACGCTCAAGAGATTGCTTCTTTTACGCACGAAAGCTATTCGAGCTTTTTACGCTCAAGGCTGTTGTGCGCGTAAAGTTTATTTGAGCTAATTTTACGCTCAAGGCAATTTTTAGCCACTTTACGCAGAAAGTTTATTTTGGGCTATTTTACGTCCAGTCTGCTACTTTACGTAAGAAGTATATTTTGGGTCATTTTTTACGCCCGATCTTTTCTGGCTACAGGAGAACGTGGTCTGCTTACGTGGCTTTCATGCCACACTAATCGAGGAACGTGTGTACGTGTTCTCCCCATTTTATTAAAGTAGTGGGACACGTGTCACCATGCGTAGAGATCAAAACTTTACATGGGACACGTGTCATCAAGCGTAGAGGATGATTTACATCGTGGGTGACAGTTACTCGCGTAGAGACCCAAGTTGGTTGCTTTTTACGCACAGAGGTCTAGTCTATAAATAGACTTATTTTTTTTTATATACAAAACATCAAGAGATCAGAGAAGAGATACAGGAGAGAAAATTCTGAAAAAACTCATATTTTCAGAGTGATATTCCCAGAAGCATTTCTTCAACTTTTTCTCAAGAACAGGGTGAAGCAAAGCAGGAAAGCATTCGACTGTGCCATCAGAGCCGTTGCTCGATACCTTTCTGGTGACTTAGTTCTTCCGATTGTTCGTCTTATTCAAGCAGTTTTCTTCATCATCATCGTATGGTCCAAGGAACAAAGTGATCGCTCTCAGATCAGACTTCCATAGCAATACTTCCCAGAACAATTTGTACTTTTCTACTTTTTCTCGTTTTCTTTCAAAAGCCAATTTTAGGTATTTTGTTAAGTGAAATACGCCCCTGTCGAGGCACGACTGCTCTGCGCCCCACCCCTTTGCGGGAGGCTATGTGCCTGCGCCGACGTCGCCGGGTTCCGGTCATTCACCCACCTTTTCAGGGAACCTCCCCCCTCTCCTCTCTTTGGCTGAATGTTATGCGCCCGTAGGTCTTATCCCAAGCGCATGCGCCCCAGCAACCCTGGGGACCCATGCGCCTGCGCCCGTTAGGCATGCGCCCACCCCCGTCCCCCCAGCCGGCCCCTCCGGCCTTATAGTGGCTTCCAACACTGCCGGGCCCGAATTCCGCTGTCCGCAGCCCTGTGGATCCCCCAGGTGCGCGGCTCAGCAACCGCTTCCACCCTCAACCTCCTCCCCTCTTCTCCCGGGCAGCGTCCCCCCCTCCCGGCAGCATCCTGACGCCCTCCGTCACCCCCTTTTACACAGAGATTCTGCGGCCGGACCGCTCAGCGCCGATGCCTCCCCAGGAGAAGGAGTCTGAACTACCAGAGATTGAGTTCCCAAACCCATCCGACGGCCAAACCATTAGAGTGTCATTCTCCTCCGACGAAATTTTATCTGTATTCTCTTCCTTCGTGAAGACCTTTATACTGAAATTCCCTTCCGGGTGCCCTAAACTATCCTTAGCAAAAGAAGCCATCGTGGGCTGGGGTCTCTCATCCACGTACAAGGTCGCACCGTTAGACCCCAAGCACCTTCTCCTCCACCTCTCCTCCGACCCCGACTGCTCCTTGGTATGGGCTAAGGGCACCACCAACATCGGCTCCCTCAGCGTAAAGATCGTTAAATGGTCCCCCAGTTTTAACCCCAATGTCGACTCAAAGATTATCTTGACGTGGATCACCCTTCCGAACCTTCCCCTAGTCTGCTTTGTCCCCGCAGCGCTTAAGAGAATTGCCAGCTCCTTCGGGACCCTGGTGGCCATCGCCGAAGAAACACACAATCTTTCCAAAGGCAACTACGCTAAGATTTGCGTAAAGATCGACCTATCTTTCGATCCTCTCAGCTCGAGCTCGGGGGACGAACACACTTCCAGACGTTTGAGTATGACAACAACATCATATTCTGCAAGCACTGTCAGATCAGAGGTCACCTCACAAAGCATTGTTTCAAGGTCCACCCGGAGCTCAAGAAGAAAGCACCCCAAAAGACGTAATCCTTGAAGGTGACCCAACCCCCCCCTTCAGGACCCATGCTCTCCCTCCCCAACTCCCACTCTCACTTCGCAGACAGCGACGGCTCCCCCAGCCCATGCACTTCCTCCCCGTCGGTTAATGTCATGGCTCCAGACAAGCCAACAGACATCACCCTTCTCAACAGATTCGAGATCCTCAACTCCTCTCCTTCGGTTGCCGCCCAGGCGAACCCCCTCCCCGACAAGACCTCGCTCGCTGAAGGAGATAAGATCATCGAAGGGCAATCCGTCGTCGATTCGGGCAAAGCAAGGGAGAATCAGTCGGCACTGATTATCCTTCCTACCCTAGCTGATTTCTCCATCTCCCTCTAATAGCCGAGGTCGTCCAGTCATTAGGCCTCGACTCTGAGGTCAGGTTCCAGCAAGCCCAGGAAGCCGACTTCCTGGACCCCAACAACTCCTTCTGTGCTCTGGCCGAGATCAAGACAGAACTTGTTCCCCCCCTCCCGGAGGAGGAAACAGGCACCACAACTCCAGGCAACCTCGACTCGATGGTAGCCTCCTCAGCAGCGACCCTGAGAGCCCCCAAAATCCTCCAAAATAAGAAGAAAATAAACAAGCTCAAGAGCCCACGGCAATGACCACTCGGTCAGCCACCAAGCTCAACCCCACCCCCACCCGCAATCCTCCAAATGCTTAACATCCTAGCCTGGAACGTCATAGGGCTGGCCAATAAACCTACCTTGAGGAGATTAATCAGCCTCAACAAAATCTATCAGATCGACATTATAGTTATCATCGAACCCAAAATCCCACAGAGAAAACTCAAATCCATCCAACTTCAGCTCGGCTTCCCGAACGCCATTGCTGGGTGTCATGACATCTAGATATTCTTCTCCGATGAATGCCTCTTCGGTATCGTCTTCAACTCCAATCAGGCACTCTCCTGCTAGGTGGAACACTCCTCTCTCACTTTTTGATCCTTCATTTCTGCAGTCCACGACAACTGCGACTTCGCTGAGCGCAAGCAGCTCTGGAACACCCTGATGGACACTCACAGCTCTCTCAACAACCTCATGTGGCTCTGCTTAGGGAATTTTAACACGATCTCGTACAGAGAGGAAAAATCGGGGGGGCGCCCTCCCTACCAACCGGCCATGAACGACTTCAACTCCTTTATCTTCCAGGCCCACTTGTCCCCCCTCTCCTACTCTGGTAGCACCTTCACCTGGTGTAACATGTAGGAAGGAGCCCGTCGACAATACTCCCTCCTGGACCGTGCCCTCGTTGACAACCAATGGTCCGACATAAATCTCATCTCCAACCTCTCCCACCTTAACTCCACAGAATCAGACCACTCTCCCGTCCTTATTGAAATCAGCAGCAATTCCAACCAAATTAAGAAACCTTTCAGATTCCTGGACTTCTGGAGACACCATCCACAATTCCAGAACATCGTCGCCTCCGCCTGGAATTCTTCGAGCAACCCGGACCCCCTCGTCAGAGTGGCCGCTAAACTCATGGCGACCAGGGGTGCCCTTGCATCCTGGAGAAAACTCACTTTTGGCAACATCTTTCAAGAGATTAAGGCAGCGGAAGATGACGTCACTCGTGATAAGATTCGGTACGCCGCGGATAGTTCTACTGAGGCCCGGGCCGCACTCAACCTTACCAAGGCTATCCTTAAATCCCGCCTGAAAGTGGATACGAAATTTTGGAAGCAGAAATCCAGGCTAACCTGGGACATCGAGGGTGACAGAAACTCCACTTTCTTCCACGCCTGCGTCAAGGGCCACAGGCATCAACTCAACCTGTATCAAATCTCCGACGATAACGGCACCTTACTCAAAGATCAGCGGAGCATCCAGGCGGCAGCCGCTAACTTCTACTCTAAATTATTCACCAAAGACGTCGTCGCCAAGGATGAGGATTTTCTAGCCAAGGTCCCACTTTTAATCAGCGAGCATGATAACGTGCAGCTATTAATTCCTACATCAGCGGAAGAAGTTAAGTCCGCGGTTTGGGCCCTTGACGAGCATAACACCCCCGGACCCGACAGATTTTCTGGGGTTTTCTTCCGGTCATGTTGGGATATCATAGAGAAAGACGTGCACGAGGCCGCAACTGCCTTCTTTCAAGGCGCTTGCTATCCAAAATCCTTATCGCGAGCCAACCTCATCTTAATCCCCAAAAAAGATAACCCAGAGACCTTCAAAGATTTCAGGCCGATCAGCTTATGCACCTTCACCAATAAAATTATTTCCAAGATCATCGCAACCCGCATATCCCATCTCCTTCCCAAGATTATCTTCGGGGAGCAAAGCGACTTTGTTCCAGGGCGGAACATCACAGACAGCATCCTTCTTCCTCAGGAAATGATAACCTACATGAAATTCCCGTCCAGGGTAGAACGTTGCCATCAAACTCGATATGGAAAAGGCACACGATCGCCTGGACTGGCAATTCATGATTTGGGTTTTCAAGGCCTTCGGGTTTTCTGAAACCTAGATCGACATCATCTTCAGATCCATAAGCAACTCCTGGTTCTCCACTGTCATCAACTTCTTCAAATCTAGCCGCGGAGTTCGATAAGGAGACCCTCTATCCTCTACCATATTCATTATTATCGTCGAAGCCCTCAGCAGAAACCTGAACAGCATGGCTAACATCCCCAGATTCCATACTTTCATACCACTGCCGGCTGCCCTTTAATCACTCACCTGGCCTACGCCAATGATATCCTCATCTTCTCCTCTAGTGACGTCGGTTCAGTGGACGTATTCAGTAGCATCCTAGAGAAATACACCAGATGTTCTGGACAACGGATCAACCCCGACAAAAGTGTCATCTACACCCATCACAAAGTCGACAGGAGCCACTCGGCCACTCTAACCAATCTCACCTCCTTCTCCACCGCATATCCTCCGTTCACCTACCTAGGTTGCCCTCTGATTTACGGCAGAATAAATTCGGGCATCTTCGATAGGCTAGTAAACAAGGCTAGGAAGAAGATGGAGGGATGACACAACGTGACCCTCTCTCCAGACGAAAAGATGATCCTCATCAAACACGTACTATCCTCCATCCCCATCTATACCCTGGACGTTTGCTCCTCCCCTTTGAAGGTTCTATCCTCCTTAGAGGCTTTCTTCGCCAACTTCTTCTAGGGACATCTCAATGGCAAGGACAAGCACCACTGGGCCAGCTGGGACACGATGGCCAAACCTACCGACGAGGGGGGTCTCGTCTTCATCATATTATCGCACATCATGGACGCCTGCTCCATAAAATTATGGTGGAAGCTGAGATCTAGTAACTCTATCTGGACGCGGTTCATGAAAGCTAGATACTTCCAAAATTCTTACCCCGCGACAGCCGTCGCCAACAATCGATCCTCTTCATCCTGGCGTTGTATTCTTCATGGCCGTTACCTAGCTGAACCCTTTATCCGCCTGCGGCTTGGCAACGGCAACTCGTCGCCTTGCTACGAACGCTGGATCGGCAATGCGGTCCGCCAACTTTCACCGAATGCCCACCCTAACTGCACGATCCGTGATCTTTGGGACCCTACCTCGGGTTGGAGGTGGAAGCGGATTAGAGATTGGATGGGACCAGACGCGTCGATTGAGCTTGCCGTCGCTGACATACAGCTCAACGATCTCCCGGACGTCTTGATTTGGGCCTCCACAACCGGAGGTTCGTTCACGTTGGCCTCTGCCAAGAGCGAGGTGGGGGGCATCGACGTGCCGTCTCCGACGATCGCTCCATTTTGGCATTCCTGCATCCCCAATAAGTGGTCTTTTCTGATCTGGAGAGCCCAGTACAGGAAGCTTCCTACCGACGATTCCCTCACCTCCATCGGCTTCAGCCTCGCGTCTAGCTGCCACTGCTGCACCTCACATAAGTCAGAAATGGCTGAGCACATCCTGCTCTCCGGAGATCTAGCAACTCAGATTTGGAGCGACCTATCTCGCCGTTGCAGGAAGAGGCATCGGCCCGGGGGCTTCAACGATCTCCTGGCAGGCTGGGACGGCTCCCACGGCCATCAGATCGTCGCAGCCGCTGGAATTTGGGTACTCTGAAAGAACCGAAATAAATTCAGGTATGATGGCCGCCAATACAACCCATTACAACTGATCCGAGAAGTCCTCCGACAACTTCTGAAACTTAGGAGTCGCTGCACCCACTCTCCTGAAAGATTTTGGCAGGCTCTGCTCTAGCCGCGAAACCGACTATCCCCCGATGTTCGGCTTAGGCCTTTTGTTTTTGTTGTTTCTTCGCGCCTGGCGCGCTTACATGTATAGGCTTCGGCATTTTGCGCCTGATACATCAATAAAAGTCCTTTTGCTATATATATATATATATATATATATATATTCTTTATTTCTTTTTTTTTGATGTGTTCTTTCTCCAGGTTCTCCAAGTTGGGCAGTGGCTCAAAGCCACCCAGCCGCCTAAGGGGGGATTCGAACCCGAGACCTGTGCCTGGCACCCCCCCACCCCCCCGCAATACCGCTAGGCTAGTGCCTTAGGTTATATATATATATATATATATATATATATATATATATATATATATATGTATGTTGATATTTCTAAAAAATATATGTTGATATTTCTAATTTAGTTCTTCATCAAGTTAGATTTATCTTCGGTATCTACACATTATTCCCATGACAATTATACCCTTAAGCCAATTTTCCAAATAGACCATTTTTAATTTGGTTTAATTATTTTGATAGCCCAACACAATTAATTTTACATGTGTGGCCTCTATTATTGAATAGTTCTAATAATCTCCCATAGGACCACATATGTAACCTTATAATTGTGTTAACCTTAGTGAGCTCATAAATTGCTATCTTAATCCTTAGGATATATTCGAATAATCTCGTCTATTAACTATATCAACATAGGATCAAAGCAGCCTTCGTCACATTTAGTGTAACTAAATCATCAATGGTCACATATACCAAAATAGCTAAATGACATAGATCAATCATGGATGCGTAGTATGAAATATTACATGCAATGTGATTAACACATGTCTATTTTCAACTGGTCCTCCTTAACTTTAGTGAGATCAATATTTTAAAAAAATGAAAACAAAATGAACTAAACTTTTCATATATCTAATCAGATACATATCTAAAATATTTTAATACATAAATGTGTCCAAAGCCAAATAGCACCATACAAACTCTCACTATATTGCCATATTCTTAATTAAGATAACATCCATATAAGCAGTGTGGTCATGAAAGACCTTCGGTCTTAGCACTTTTTGTGAGCGGATCCGCTAACATAGAATTTGTCCTGATGTGCTATATAGACACTTGACCATTCTGAATTCTTTCCTTCACAACTAGAAACTTTATGCCAATATCCTTTGACTTATACAAGTTTCTGTTGTTATTGGAATATAGTACTGTTGATTTATTGTCACACTATAATTTGAGTGGCTTTCAACACCCTCATGTAGGTGCAGCCTTTTGACAAAATTTTGCAACTATATTTCTTGAATAGATGCCTCACAGCATGCTATAAACCTTGCTGCCATGGTGGAAGAAATTATGAGTGTCTGTGTGACACTCATTCAAAATACATCTCCACCAGTCAACATAATATGATGTAGATCTCTTGCTATGTTGGTATCCAGTAAAATCGGAGTCAGAATACCTTATGATCTACAAAATTATCTAATCTCCTGTAAAGAACATATAATTTTTGTTCTCTATTAATTACTTAAGTAGCTTGGCTTCTATCAAATGATCCATCCCATATTTTCTTAAATATCTGCCTAACATCCTAACTATGTACGCAATATCCTGACGCGTACATATTTGAGCATACATTATACTACCTATAACTGATCATGAACAGGAAATCTATTGTATTTCCTTAATTCTAATGCTAATCTTAGGGCACTTGACTGACTAAATTTGTCTCCTTTAGCGACATGTGTCACCTGGTTTATATTAAATACTTCAATCGATACAAAACCAGAAAAATATTCCTACTCCTACTGAACTTGTGATACACATAATCTTCAATAGTGTTTATCTCAAAACCAAACGAGATAATCACTTGGTAAAATTTGATGTACCTTTGACAAAAGCCTGCTTGAGTCCATAAATAGATTGTCAATTTGCAAACTATATTCTTTAGGTCTTTCGTTACAAAGTTTTCTGGTTGCACCATATAAATTGTTTCATCAATGTTACCATTAAGAAACGTCGTTTTGACATCCATTTGATGTAACTCAATATCAAAATGTGCAACATGTGCTATGATTGTTTTAAAATAGTCTTTCAAAGATACCGAAGAGAAAATCTTTTTAAAATCAATCCATAACTTTTGAGTAAAACCACCAGCTGCAATACGTACTTTATACCTCTCCACATTATCCTTCGAATCCTTCTTAGTTTTAAACGTCCATTTGCAACCAATGGGCTTCGTACCTTTTGGTAATGTGATAACTTTCTAAATTTTATTGTCGTGAATAGACTTATACTCCTAATTTATTGCCTCGATCCACTTTTGAGAATTGAAACTTTTCATGGCCTGACGAGAGTTGATTAGATCATTTTCCAGTATTCCATAGTCTTCCTCATATTCCTAGAGAAATATAACAAAATTATTCGAAATTATATTTCTTCCTTCTCTTGATGGACCATCTTAACATTATCGATTCTTGAGGTTGTTGAGTTTGTTCCTCAGAAACAATTAACTTATCTTGAATGAGGGTGCCGCTACGTTGACTTGTTAAGGTAGCTCAACATCGACTTGTAGAGGTAATTCGACATTGTCTTAATGAGGTTCCGAATTCATTTCTTGATCAATGACAGGTACATAATCCTGCAAATCGTCAAAGTGATAGTAGGAATCGAAATTGATTCCTCCTCAAATAAAATGTACCTAACTTTATTTCTCCTCCAAACTCAACATCCTCAAAAAATATTATAGTTCTTGTCTCAAAATTTTTATTTGTGTGGGATCGTAAAATTTATTAACCCCTTGATCTGTAAACATAACCAATAACTTAGCTACTTACAGGTTTTGGTCTGTTTTTCATTACACATTCAATAGAGATATTAAAGTCTGTGAAGTCAAAGGAATCCAAAAATCCAATCAGACACAAGTTATTCAACTATATTTCTAGAGATGTGACCAAATCGCTTATGTCATAATGAGGCTAAATTTTTTATTATTGTTAATATTGCGTTTAGTACCACATAACTCCACTTGCAAGTTTTCATGGTAAGATGCAATAGTTTCAAGGGAATATATATTATCATAAACCTTAAGAGAGCTGTTACCAATAATATTTGAATTTAAAGATAGACTAAACCTATTGTTTCCAAATGAACAATATAACCAAATTTGTCCAATAAGAAAACTGAAACTAAATTTCGTCTAAAAGACGGTACAATACAAAAAGTCTATCAAATCCAAATAATAACTGGTTCCTAATAATAACCTAAAAATGGCCTATTTCTTCCACATCTACCGACTTGCCGTCACCCACATAGATGTATGTTTCACCATCAATTGGCTTTCAGTAGCTCAGACAACCTTGTCTAGAAACACTAATGTGGGTAGTGGTACCAAAATCTAACCATCATGTGTTTCTAGGTACTGAATCTAAATTAACCTCAGAACAAACCAAAATTAAAAATATACTTTTCTTTATATACCATGCGTGGTATATTATACATTTTTTCTTTATGTGTCCCGACTTGTTACAAAAGAAACAATCTTTAGTTTTATACTATTGTTTATTTTGTGCTGAACCCTTACCAGCTTTTGTATTTTGTCTCTTTTTGTCTTTAAAATTTGTCTCATTAAGCATAAAAATTAAATTCGTATTGGGAGATATTGTAGCAATATTAACTGTAAAGAGAACAAAACAACAAAACAGACATGCTCTAATTAATAACCAAAGAATAAAATATAGTCAAACAAATTCGAATAATGATGAACCCCATCTCAGGATACCTAGTACATCATTAATATCAAGACTATGGACAGTGATATTAACTACAAGGGGTACTCTTAGTGTAATGGTCAAACGTTGACAATAAGTCATGTCAAATAATAAGCCTATCTTTGGATGTGATTATTTTTCACATGTAAACGTTATAATTGTCACATATTTATCATCACAGGTATGTGTGCAATTCGGCCAAGTATTAACCTTCCTTGGGGCCGGCTAATACTTGCATGAATTTACACATACAAACATCCAACATCCCTCATATACTATCTATGCAAGAGAGGTCACTTTGGCGATATCTTCTTTCAATGAGTCATTTAGAATATTAGACAACTATTGCTAGTCACAAAAGGCAACAAAAATTTAAATGTTCGCTAAATTTTACAAAATCGAATCATGTCCAAAACCTTATGTACATGCATATTTATAACATTAATACTCAAATAAAGTAATCAAAAGCATAAGCGTGAATTTTAATTTGACAAAATTTGATATTATCAACATAACAAAATTCATGTAATAATCTACTAAGGATATGCATCCCAAGAAAAAAAACTACAGACATTAACTGAAAATAATAACTCCAAAATATATATCCAAAATGAACATATTTTGTCTATACCGAGCATTATAAGCACCTCTTTCCTCTTTAAGTGTCCAAATATCTAAAGAAATTTTTTTAAAAGAAGAATAAGCAAACTTTAGACCAATTTTGGAGCCTAATTATTTAATAACGGAATCCATCAATCAAAAGATTACTTGTATAATGAAGACTAAAAGTAATTTCAAAATAAGGAATTGACGGTCAACATGTTGTACATTAAGCATAATTATTCAAATGACCGCATAATCTGCAATACTTAATTCATAATTTTCTGAGGAGCAAAAGTCCAAATTAGGCACCAAGTAAAATATAAAGCCATATGCGAACATCCAAATGATGAATCCATTAACAACAACTTTGATCGAACAATCCAAACTATAAATTAAATTTGATCCAACGATCTAAAGTTTCTTAACAACAACGAAAATTGAATCTGAAACTTCAAACTCATGAATCAAATAAGGAGGCTCTGATACCACTTTTTAGAAATTGAACTTGTTTATTTATGAGATGAAGAACAAAATAAATATGGAAGCGTACCTGAATCCATTGATTGGCTTAATAGATCTTGAAGCAGACGTCTCTTTACGGGGTTCGATCTTCCAACTCGCTACAACCTTAATAACAAAGATGAAATCTTTGTTTCCTCTCTCTGTTGATGGGGAAGCAGAAGAGAATAGAGAAAATTATCTCTTTCGTGGCTGTATGAGTTGGGGACCATAACCTTAATGAATATATATATATATATATATATATATATATATATATATATATATATATATATATATATATATATATATATATATATATATATATATATATATATATGAGGAAGGATAGGCATCCCCACAATTTTTGTATCCTCATATTCTCATCCGTTGGATGTGCTTTAAGTCATCTAATCTTAACCATTGGTAAATCAACGGTTAATATTAGATGACTTAAAGCACCATCCAACGGTGCAAATATGGGGGATGCTTGGGGATGCAAAAAGTGGGGATCTTGATCCTTCATATATATATATATATATATATATATATATATATATATATATATATATATATATATATATATATATATATGTTTTGATATTTCTAATTTGGCCCCTCATCAAATTAGATTTATCTCTGGTATCTACACATTATTTTTCATGACAATTATACCCTTAAGCCAATTTTTCAAATAGACCACTTTAATTTGGCTTAATTATTTATCTAGCGCAACACAATTAATTTTACATGTGTGGCCCCTATTATTGAGTAATTCTAACATAAACTACCTAGGACACTCGTAGTTCTGCTCACATATATGTAGTATCTTAAGTTCTTATCAATTTTTTTGTATAATCTGTTATTGAACAGAACTAGAAGCACCATGGTAATGTAAAGCTAAGATAAGTTACCAACTATACACTAGAAAAGAACGTTGGGTCATCGCATCATCATTGCCGAGTCTGGGGTGGACATCCATAGGATCGTTGCCAAGTCCATACTACTAATCTTAGCCTCATCTGGCCATTGCAAATTTCAGATTACTCATTTTAGTCTCGCCTAATCTTTTCTATGTCTTGACTGCTAATTTCAGTATCGCCTGCTCATAGACATCATCGAAGGTTGTAAGGTATTTAAGTGCATTAAAAAATTATACCGCTCTCATCCCATAAAGTGGGTATTCGACATGCAACGGGAATTGTTATTACAACTCTATAGTTTTGTGCATTGGTAAGAATTCTCGATTGTTTATATAACTCTCATGAAATTAATGGATTGTTTACAATTTACAATATTGCTATTAATTGTTCGTTTAAGATTTCTAGAAAAGTATGTGAATGTTTTGTCTAATTATCTTGCCCTCTATTTATATTCAACTTTGTTTTTAGGTATCGAGGCAAGAGGATGAGGATAGATTATTTCAATGTGTCAGAACAACATACGGGTACGGGTAGTATCATTCAAAGAGCTTTGAGTTATGTAGAAGAATTAATAGTATCAATTAAGTTCCTTTAATCAATATATATATGACGCAGCGGGATAGCGGAACGGGCTTACCTTCGTGCTTGGCAATGGCCAAGTCGATCGGTGATGATGATAATTGGACCACCGTTGCTTGGTGAGAGCGAAGCGGTGCCGTAAAAACTCCGACGGAGGACCTTATGAGGGGTCCGCACGAAGGTTGCATGAAAACCTCAAGCCAGGGTTTTTTGAATCCACGGAACAGTCGAGTCCACGACCAAGAAAATAAGAGAACAAATCTCAAACTTTAAAGAAGAATTTTATTGATTAAAAGTTATTTTCAATTGCATATAAAAGGTGTCTATTTATAGGACTTTTGTGGCAACCTAATCCTAATAAAATAAAGATAAAATCTATCCTAATAAAATAAAGATAAAATATATCCTAATAAAAGATAAATTCAAAATAAGAATCCTAACATAAATAGGATTATAAAAAAAGAAAAGAAAAATAAAGAGGAATCCAAGAGGGAAGAGGAAAAAGAAAAGAAATCCTATATGGACTAGAATTCTACGCTACATCAGTCTCTCCTGCTTCAAGAGAACTCGTCCCTGAGTTCTTCTCAGAAATAAAGTGGTTCGTCAGATGAAAAGTATTCGTAAAGATCGACGACATTGAAGGTTGGAGAGGTATGTGTGTCTTAATGCTGAAGTTGCGGATGAGAGTTGGCGAGACCATAGAAGCTTTGAACTTCAGTCATTATCTTTGGTGTAGGTCAGTCGCGGCTTGCTCGAATCTTCTCTTCATCAACACTGCGACCATCGATGCTAGTTACAAATTCCAAGAAGATGAGTTGGTTAGTAAATAATCTACACTTCTTAATTCGAAGAAGGTTGAGAAGTTCCCTAAGGTGTTTCAAATAATCAGCTTGACTCTTGCTATAAATCAGGATATCGTCAAAGTAGATGACTACGAACTTTCTTGTTAATGGCTTCAAAATATGATTCTTGATGGCCATGAAGGTCTTTGACGTATTCAAAAGTTCGAAGGGCAAAAATAGCCATTCGAGTAGTTCTCGGATCTTGAAAATAGTTTTCCACTCATCATCAGGTTGGATCCGAATTTGAAAGCAGCTGATGGTGATGTGGTTGATAGCCCGATTGTCGATGTACATACGCCGCGAGCCATCCTTCTTTCATCTCTTTGGCATTGGAAGCTTTCAATATTGGTAAATTCTTCAATGCTTCGTCGCAGAAGAAATTCTCTTGCTGAGTTGTACACTCAAGAGAAAAGAACGATGAACATGACGATGAAAATGATGATGATAATAATGTCTTGGTTGACTCCACTGAAATTCTCTGTTTGTCGTGTAAACTTTTGCTAATACTTCTTTTCAGAATTTTCTGTAGAGATCCTGCACTATGTTCTTGATCGTCATCTTCGGGGAGGATCTTGTTTTCTTTTGGGTAATTTTCTTGAGGGCATGAAAAATGCATCTTTGTAGCATCCGCAATAATTTTACCAAAGATTATTATGTCCTTCTCTTCAGTTGGTTCTGTTTCTTGATTAGAAACCTTCAAATTCATATCTTCTTGAAGCGTTGAAGATTTCAATTCAGCATCTACAATGGGTTCATCTGACTTTGATATGTTCTTCGCAATCTTGTTGTCTTCATAGTTAACAATGACAACTGGTGCTATGAGGGGACAATTATTGTGGGAATGCTCGTGCCCCTTTTGTGGTTGTGGACTGGGCTTAGAAATATCATCCGATGCTAATGGAAGGAGAGTGAGACGTCATCCATCTTGAAGGAAGGAATATGTGTTGTCTCTTCCCCAGTAAGTGACATTTTTCTCAAATTGCCACGGCCGACCGAGGATGATGTGGCAATAGTCCATGTCGACATTATCGAACGTGACTTCATCCTTGTAGGTCTTTCCGATGGAGAAGGGTATGCGACAAACTTCTGAGACGACCATATTGTGGCCCTGTTGAATCCAGCTAATTTTATATGGAGCCGGGTGTGATTCTTTGGTCAGTCCCATCTTCTCTACCATTGCTCTTGAAACAATGTTCTCTGTACACCCGTTGTCAATGATGATGTCTGTCACGACCCGTACCCACCGGGAGGGTACGAGTACGTAACAATGCCCAGCCTACGCCGCAGTGTCGACGGTAGAACGCTGTTCTAGGTTATGAACTATGACTAACTAACATGAAATACTCTCCATAAGGAGGCCAACACAGAGGTACAACTCAATCACAATCTAGAGATGGAATATGGCACGATAAAATAGATAAGAAAACCCTCAGCTGAGGTACAGCAGAATGAAATAACAAAGTCTCAACAACTACCAGTTTCAACATCTCTAAAATATACAACTCTGAAAAATAAAGACAACAGCTAAACACGAAAAGAAGAACAGTCTAAGCTATCTACTAAGCAAGGGGTATCCTCCTCAGCAGCAGCCTGAACCTCCCCAGGGGTCCAGGTCGCGAGTGTCATCTAGTCAAGCTCCAAGTAAGGGGTGCAGGATTCCTCATCATCCTCTGTAAAATTTTCAACAGGTCCAGTCAGGACGGGAGCGAGCACAAAACATCTCTTGCAGTTCATATCAAGTTAGGAAATATAAAGCATGCAATAGAGTAAGGTACATGAAACGCTGAAAGAAGAATGTATATAAAAAAAAGTAGAGATTTGATAATAGGAAATATCTATATATGATAAGTAAGAACTGTAAGCCAACTGTGATTTAGAGTACAATATGGTTATATAAACGGTCTAGGACAATGCAATGGTAACTCCATTGTACGTGGATGTACAATAGACATATACAATAGTTATACAATGTTGTACAATAGGATTTGAGTACATAACCAATTCTACTCCCCCTCCCCAATCAATACACAAGGATCCACTCCAGTTACGTTATCTTATACAATAGTGTACAATGTTATACAATGGATGTACAATATTATACAATAGATGTACAATATTATACAATGGTTGTACAATGTTATACAATAGTGTACAATGATCTATCCCTGAAACTCATGTGATAATGAGAGTACAATATGCACAATGAGTATACAAGGATATGGGTATTCAATAAATACAATATGTAACTGAAACGCACATCACAATATGTATTTAGTGAATACAAGGGGATAACATCCCAAAAGAAGATCCATATAGTACCAATCCGTGATAACAATCGTGTCAGCATCAAGTACAGTAATCTAGAGCAAGAATGTAAATCCAGACAAGTATGAAATGGTCAGAGAATGTACTCGCCTCGTATCTGAATGTCTGAAGTAAATGTACTGTCCGAGATGAGGTACCTGACTCCTAGTTAGAGCAACACAAGTCAAGATGTATATAGGGGATGATAATAGTAATCTACAATGCATCTGCATGCTGTCTAGGTCAAACTAGACTAAAGTCAACACTTGGTCAACTCTAGTCAACCACACTAGTCAAACTAGGTCAAACTAACCCAGACAAGTCTTACTAAGCCTAACCAAGGCTTTCCTAGCAAGCACACATCAAATCTAGGCTATACAAACCAACCAGACACTTACTGGCATTCAAACCACATACCTAGGCTATGAGCCATATGCATACACCCATAGGCAATGTCATGCCTATACCAACCCACATATTCACATATACCCATATATTAATATATCTACATTAATATAATAGCACACATTATAAGTATATAGCTACAACATAATATATGCATCACATATATATATATATATATATATATATATATATATATATATATATATATTTTATATATATATATATATATATATATATATATATATATATATATGTGTGTGTGTGTGTGTGTGTGTGTGTGTGTGTGTGTATACCTAAAGTGATAGGTAGAGGAAAATCATGTGAGGGTGTGTGCTACACATGGAGAAAATTCAGTGTCTTAACTGGCAATGTGTATCCTGTGGGTGTGGTAGTGTAGTGATAGGGTCAATTGGTTTAAGGTGTTACAGTGATGATACATGTGTGTGTGTGGAGTGAGGGTGCATCATGTGAATGAGTGTAACAGTGAGGGGTTACACAGGAAAACAGTGAATATATGTTGTGCTCATGTGCTTGTGTGTGAGTGTGTGTACATAGAGTGATAGGAAAATGTGTGTGTGTGTCAAGAGTGCACAGGAATTTGGTTGTATGTGTCATAGGCCTGTGTGTGTGTGTTAGAGATGTATATGTGCGAGAATGGCATGAGGGTGTGTGTGAGTGAACTGTGTGTATATGGCAGTAAAGGGTGTGCAGGATTTGTGATCAGTGAATGCAGGAACAACATGCAAGTCCTCAAGTTATAAGGGCATTCAATCTCAGGAAAACACATGAACTCAGATTTGAGTTCAAACCATGACAGTTCTCAGAAAATGTAGGAATGAAACCACATCAAATCTCATATTTTAATTAAACCATGACAGTGCATTACAAATAATCTCAGGAAAATGGAAACTAACAGTGTGTGATATGTGTACATAACTCAGATTTATGCATAACCCATCTCATTTGAATATTAGTAAACTTATCAATTCCTCAGATTTTGAACTTAAAATCAACACTAGAATCCTTACCAAGTCACATTCAGCATTAGGACTCAGTCTCAAGTTTCACAGTGTGTGTGTTTAAGGCTGGGCAGTAAAGGGGGTTGTGTGTCAACAACAACATATTCATAAATAACTATCTAACCATTATATTAATATATATGTTTATATACATATATCACAGGAATTATTGATATGAGTGTGCATTCATGTGTGTTCTCAGGAAGAACTGAAACTAGTGACAGTTCCTAACAGTCCTATCCCATATTCGAAAATCCCATTCTTGTGTTAACATCCACCCAATCATGAATCAACCTAGCAGTAGTCTAAGACATATGTAATGGATTAACATGGTAATTAAACAGGGGATTGGGTTTTAAAACACATTAAATTCAAAAAAACCACACAGTGCAAGTATCAGGAATTTGACAGTTCCTATCCCATCCAAAAACCAATTTGAAACCCAATTCTCAAACACAAAATCTAAATCATCATTTCAGCAATATAATACACATGTCTATGAATTAATTCTTGGTAATTAACATCACAACAGCCTAGGAATCAAAATCAATTCCAAAAATCAAATCAGGAGCTGTGGGTATAAGTTTAATGAAACATATAGCTCAAAAATGCAATTCGAAGACTAAAACCCAAGCAAATCACTACCCTATCATGGTCATCATCTATTACATATTATGTGAACTAAACTTAATCATTTAACATCATTAAATCAGTTAAAATGCAGTTTAAATACCCAGAAAATCATTCAGTAAAAGGATGTATCAGAAATTGGGGGATTTCATGATTTCGAATCTAATTAATCAACAAAATCACAAACAGTGGGTTGGTAGTTAGTGTCACATATGTGTACGTGTCCAGGCATACATTTGTGTCCAAGAAACTAGACAAAATCGTGTCCAAATCACAACACACACAGACACGTGAACTGTGCACTAGACAGTGTCGTGCACGCGTGTCAAACACATGACACAGGCCACGTGGGGGCACGTAGCCGTGCACACGTGTAGCCCACGTGTAGGGCTACACGTTCGACACCCTGTACCGTGTCCACGTCACGTATTGTGTCGTGTCTAGCCACGTATCAGTGGCAAAATTTCGTGTGACTGCACAGTGCGTACGACAGTGTCGAATCCGTGTGCGTGTGATTTCTCTGCGTGTAGTGAACCATATGCTCCCAAATTTGGGGAGCATAGTGTCAGTGATAGCCCCAACCTTCCCACAAAATTTCGTGTCCCGACGTATCCCATACAGTGAAATATTGTGCCCGAGATGCAGGACACTGAACCGAGTCAGTGCGCAGCGTGTCCAACCCCTCGTGCACCCAACACAGACACAAAAACACTATCACCTCTTCACGAAAATTAAAGTACTCATATACATGTACAAAACCCTTCAAACACTTTTCAAAAATAAAGAAATAAATATGAGTGTGGCATTTCAACAAACACCTATATAGATACATAGATATGTATCCGATACGGACACCAAACGGACACAAAACTATGCAAAACCTATACCAACAGAGAGAGGACACCTAGGACTTCATAACCATGCAAAGAAAACTAAATTTGGTGGAGGGAATAGAAATTTACCTATATGTTGAAATTCCAATAAAAAGCTTCAAAAGGGAGGTTTCTCCTTGTTAGCCAAACTCTCCAAATTGTCCCAAGGCTGGGATTATCCTCCATGAACAGCAAGAAGGAGACAATTAGAATCTAATGCAAGTGGTTTGAGCCAAAAAGGAGTTAAAATGGGAAAGTTATGGATTGAGGAAGATGGCTATACCTCTTTCTTCAAAGCTTGAGAGAAAAATAATAAAAGAGGCAAGAACAAATGGAAGAGGCATTAAATAGGGTGTGAAACCCTAGGTTGGCTGCCATGGGCTGATTAGGGTTAGGGTTTGGGTTCCAATGGTGATCTATGGGCTTCCATGGGCCAAAATCACTAATCATGACTTGTGAAATCACAAGTCATTTCCTAATCAATTCAAATCCTATTCTCCCATTAAATCTAATGGGTTAATTATCACTAACTTAGGTCAAACTAGGGTTCCATATCCTAATCAAATAGTCATGACCTAGGTTAGCCTCTAGGTTAGTCTCCAAAGTCAACACTAGTCAAAGTCAACTATAGGACCAAAATCAATTATACTAAAAATCACTAAAAATCACATAAATTCTAATGATTCTAAATAATACATAATAATTCCAAATAATTCCCAAAATTACAAAAATGACTAAAATACCCCTCAAACTAGAAATGATAAATGAAATACCCTAATCACAAGGCTAGGCTCTAGGGTTACACTAGCAAGACACCAAATCATAAGTCATGATTTAAAATAGTTTTAAATGATTAAAAAATCACCAAAAATCATGTCATGATTTACATATCATTAATAAATAATTAAAATCACAAAATTTCAAAATTATCCTCATTTGGAAAACTGGGTGTTACAATCCTACCCATCTTATAAAAATTTTGTCCTCGAAATTAAGATGATCGCACCCCCTTCTAGGTCAAGCATAGTCAAGGGTCAATTACTAGTCAATTTTCTCAACATCCTAGTACTTGTCGTCAGCTGGTCAACTTCCTAGGATTTTACCTATGCTAGCTACCTAGTGTTGGCAACTAGAATTTAGCAAAAGAGAAACTCTATAATAGACTAACTCTTAACCTTCCAAATCCTATCAAGTCACCCATAACTAAATATCCGCAAGCTAAGCACACCAATCCCAAATACTACGTATATATGCTTAAGAACAACAACCCATCACATATATCCTAAGTATATCATCTATATATATAGACCTCTTAGTCTTAGGTGAAACTACAACTATACTCGAGGACGGGCTCTGGTAATGGGTACCTCACTAGAAAATGGTAAGGTAAAATAATAATAATCATAAAGGCTGCAAGGCATACTAACATCCTATACGTAACTGGTTGATATTATAAATAACATGGGAATCACCTACACTGGGTTACTACTCTAACACCAATGCTAACTATCATCTCTAGGGTACAGACACTCTATAAGTCACCATATTATTATACTATGTAAGAACCACCTATGAATAAGCTCTACAAAACTAAATATCCCTACTCCTAAACTTATTTATAACGATAGAAGGGTATGATGTTTAAAACCTTCTCAAGATACAATCTGTTAATCATATGCGTCTGTCCAAAATTATGTTGTCCAGAGTCTTCATCATGCTAGTAAGCAAGGCTACGATAATCACAGAGTCCTTGTCTAAGGTACGTACCTCTAGGTTCATGGTATTTAAAATTTTCGTATTGCCGTATGCGACGGCGAAAACCTTAAATTCCCATATCCGAGAGATACATCCAAAATCTGACTACATGTCCTTACTATGCCAACTAACACGACTATCGAAGATTCTAGATCACATGATTTAGGTGACCTAGCCTATATAATTTTGAAGAAAAACAACATAACAAAAGAACAACATGACAAAATTAGTCAATCAGCAACGAACAGATGGAATCGGATTTCAAGGTAGTTATAAAAGATAATTCCGGGAATAGAATCGAGAAGAACGGAACTTACAGCAAGATCTCCAATGGTCGGTGCATCATCGACTGTCCTGACGATAGCTCGCCCTGCTGATTTCCCCTGGTCTGCTGCTGATGCTGCATGAACCGCTGCTACTGAGAGAAATTGGAAATAACGAGAAAAGTCTCTGTACAAACAGAGGTGCACCTCCAATGTAGCAGAAATGCCAACCTGAGTCGGCACAACAGGAGCTGCGGTCTCGAGGCCCTGATAAATAGGACGAGAGGTGGCCAGCCTCTCGATAGTATTCCCCGAACCGGAGTGATGAGATCGTGTCTCCATAACCATCATGAAGACAGATTAAAACAAGAAGCAATTTCTGAGAATGAAGCGAAAATTCAAAGGAGGACAGTTTATATTCAAGGGAAATCAATAAGCAGCAATTTGGATAAAAGGAATCTGATTAAGAGTTTTTCCTAATGTGATTGAGTACCTCAAAAATATTCTAATCCTACTGCAGGCTGTAGTGATACTCTAGTTCGAATACCACTACATAAACTCGACCTGCATAGGCCACCACTAAAAACGTGTCACGACCCGCACCCGCCGTGAGGGTACGAGTACGTAACAACGCCCAGCCTACGCCGCAGTGTCGGCGGTAGAACGCTGTTCTAGGTTATGAACTATGACTAACTAACATGAAATACTCTCCATAAGGAGGCCAACACAGAGGTACAACTCAATCACAATCTAGAAATAGAATATGGTACGATAAAATAGATAAGAAAACCCTCAGCTGAGGTACAGCAGAATGAAATAACAAAGTCTCAACAACTACCAGTCTCAACATCTCTAAAATATACAACTCTGAAAAATAAAGACAACAGTTAAACACGAAAAGAAGAACAGTCTAAGCTATCTACTAAGCAAGGGGTATCCTCCTCAGCAGCTTCCTGAACCTCCCCATGGGTCCAGGTCGCGAGTGTCATCTAGTCAAGCTCCAAGTAAGGGGTACAGGATTCCTCATCATCCTCTGCAAAATTTTCAACAGGTCCAGTCAGGACGGAAGCGAGCACAAAACATCTCACGCAGTTCATATCAAGTTAGAAAATATAAAGCATGCAATAGAGTAAGGTACATAAAACGCTGAAAGAAGAATGTATATAAAAAAATAGTAGAGATTTGATAATAGGAAATATCTATATATGATAAGTAAGAACTGTAAGCCAACTGTGATTTAGAGTACAATATGGTTATGTAAACGGTCTAGGACAATGCAATGGTAACTCCATTGTTCGTAGGTGTACAATAGACATATACAATAGTTATACAATGTTGTACAATAGGATTTGAGTACATAACCAATTCTACTCTCCCTCCCCAATCAATACACAAGGATCCACTCCAGTTACGTTATCTTATACAATAGTGTACAATGTTATACAATGGATGTACAATATTATACAATAAATGTACAATGTTATACAATGGTTGTACAATGTTATACAATAGTGTACAATGGTCTATCCATGGAACTCATGTGATAATGAGAGTACAATATGCACAATGAGTATATAAGGATATGGATATTCAATAAATATAATATGTAAGTGAAACGCACATCACAATATGTATTTAGTGAATACAAAGGGATAACATCCCAAAAGAAGATCCATATAGTACCAATCCGTGATAACAATCGTGTCAGCATCAAGTACAGTAATCTAGAGCAAGAATGTAAATCCAGACAAGTATGAAATGGTCAGAGAATGTACTCGCCTTGTATCTGAATGTCTGAAGTAAATGTACTGTCCTAAATGAGGTACCTGACTCCTAGTTAGAGCAACACAAGTCAAGATGTATACAAGGGATGATAATAGTAATCTACAATGCATCTGCATGCTGTCTAGGTCAAACTAGACTAAAGTCAATACTTGGTCAATTCTAGTCAACCACACTAGTCAAACTAGGTCAAACTAACCCAGACAAGTCTTACTAAGCCTAACCAAGGCTTTCCTAGGAAGCACACATCAAATCTAGGCTATACAAACCAACCAGACACTTACTGGCATTCAAACCACATACCTAGGCTATGAGCCATAGGCATACACCCATAGGCAATGTCATGCCTATACCAACCCACATATTCACATATACCCATATATTAATATATCTACATTAATATAATAGCACACATTATAAGTATATAGCTACAACATAATATATGCATCACATACATACATATATATATATATATATATATATATATATATATATATATATATATATATATATATATATATATATATGTGTGTGTGTGTGTGTGTGTGTGTGTGTGTGTGTGTGTGTGTGTGTGCGTGTATACCTAAAGTGATAGGTAGAGGAAAATCATGTGAGGGTGTGTGCTACACATGGAGAAAATTCAGTGTCTTAACTGGCAATGTGTATCCTGTGGGTGTGGTAGTGTAGTGATAGGGTCAATTGGTTTAAGGTGTAACAGTGATGATACATGTGTGTGTGTGGAGTGAGGGTGCATCATGTGAATGAGTGTAACAGTGAGGGGTTACACAGGAAAAAGTGAATACATGTTGTGCTCATGTTCTTGTGTGTGAGTGTGTGTACATAGAGTGATAGGAAAATGTGTGTGTGTGTGTCAAGAGTCCACAGGAATTTGGTTGTATGTGTCATAGGCCTGTGTGTGTGTGTTAGAGATGTGTATGTGCGAGAATGGCATGAGGGTGTGTGTGAGTGAACTGTGTGTATATGGCAGTAAAGGGTGTGCAGGATTTGTGATCAGTGAATGCAGGAACAACATGCAAGTCCTCAAGTTATAAGGGCATTCAATCTCAGGAAAACACATGAATTCAGATTTGAGTTCAAACCATGACAGTTCTCAGAAAATGTAGGAATGAAACCACATCAAATCTCAGATTTTAATTAAACCATGACAGTGCATTACAAATAATCTCAGGAAAATGGAAACTAACAGTGTGTGATATGTGTACATAACTCAGATTTATGCATAACCCATCTCATTTGAATATTAGTAAACTTATCAATTCCTCAGATTTTGAACTTAAAATCAACACTAGAATCCTTACCAAGTCACATTCAGCATTAGGACTCAGTCTCAGGTTTCACAGTGTGTATGTTTAAGGATGGGCAGTAAAGGGGGTTGTGTGTCAACAACAACATATTCATAAATAACTATCTAACTATTATATTAATATATATGTTTATATACATATATCACAGGAATTATAGATATGAGTGTGCATTCATGTGTGTTCTCAGGAAGAACTGAAACTAGTGACAGTTCCTAACAGTCCTATCCCATATTCGAAAATCCCATTCTTGTGTTAACATCCACCCAATCATGAATCAACCTAGCAGTAGTCTAACACATATGTAATGGATTAACATGGTAATTAAACAGGGGATTGGGTTTTAAACACATTAAATTCAAAAAAACCACACAGTGCAAGTATCAGAAATTTGACAGTTCCTATCCCATCCAAAAACCAATTTGAAACCCAATTCTCAAACACAAAATCTAAATCATCATTTCAGTAATATAATACACGTCTATGAATTAATTCTTTGTAATTAACATCACAACAGCCTAGGAATCAAAATCAATTCCAAAAATCAAATCAGGAGCTGTGGGTATCAGTTTAATGAAACCTATAGCTCAAAAATGCAATTCGAAGACTAAAACCCAAGCAAATCACTACCCTATCATGGTCATCATCTATTACATATGTATGTGAACTAAACTTAATCATTTAACATCATTAAATCAGTTAAAATGCAGTTTAAATACCCAGAAAATCATTTAGTGAAAGGATGTATCAGAAATTGGGGGATTTCATGATTTCGAATCTAATTAATCAACAAAATCACAAACAGTGGGTTGGTAGTTAGTGTCACATATGTGTACGTATCCAGGCATATATTTGTGTCCAAGAAACTAGACAAAATCGTGTCCAAATCACAACACACACAGACACGTGAACTGTGCATTAGACAGTGTCGTGCACGCGTGCACGCGTGTCAAACACATGACACAGGCCATGTGGGGGCACGTGGCCATGCACACGTGTAGCCCACGTCTAGGGCTACACGTTCGACACCCTGCACCGTGTCCATGTCACGTGTTGTGTCGTGTCTAGCCACGTACCAGTGACAAAATTTCGTGTGGCTGCACAGTGCGTGCGACAGTGTCGAATCCGTGCGCGTGTGATTTCTCCGCGTGTAGTGAACCATATGCTCCCAAATTTTGGGAGCATAGTGTCAGTGATAGCCCCAACCTTCCCACAAAATTTCGTGTCCCGACGTGTCCCATACAATGAAATATTGTGCCCGAGATGTAGGACACTGAACCGAGTCAGTGCGCAGCGTGTCCAACCCCTCGTGCACCCGACACAGACACAAAAACACTATCACCTCTTCACAAAAATTAAAGTACGCATATACATCTACAAAACCCTTCAAACACTTATCAAAAATAAAGAAATAAATATGAGTGTGGCATTTCAACAAACACCTATATAGATACATAGATATGTGTCCGATACGGACACCAAACGGACACAAAACTGTGCAAAACCTATACCAACATAGAGAGGACACCTAGGGCTTCCTAACCATGCAAAGAAAACTAAATTTGGTGAAGGAAATAGGAATTTACCTATATGTTGAAATTCCAATAAAAAGCTTCAAAATGGGGATTTCTCCTTGTTAGCCAAACTCTCCAAATTTCCCCAAGGCTAGGATTATCCTCCATGAACTGCAAGAGGGAGACAATTAGAATCTAATGCAAGTGGTTTGAGCCAAAAAAGAGTTAAAATGAGAAAGTTATGGATTGGGGAAGATGGTTATACCTCTTTCTTCAAAGCTTGAGAGAAAAATAATAAAAGAGGCAAGAACAAATGGAAGAGGCATTAAATATGGTGTAAAATCCTAGGTTGGCTGCCATGGGCTGATTAGGGTTAGGGTTTGGGTTCCAATGGTGATCTATGGGCTTCCATGGGCCAAAATCACTAATCATGACTTGTGAAATCACAAGTCATTTCCTAATCAATTCAAATCCTATTCTCCCCGAATTATATCTAATGGGTTAATTATCACTAACTTAGGTCAAACTAGGGTTCCATATCCTAATCAAATAGTCATGACCTAGGTTAGCCTCTAGGTTAGTCTCCAAAGTCAACACTAGTCAAAGTCAACTATAGGACCAAAATCAATTATACTAAAAATCACTAAAAATCACATAAATTCTAATGATTATAAATAATACATAATAATTCCAAATAATTCCTAAAATTACAAAAATGATTAAAATACCCCTCAAACTAAAAATGATAAATGAAATACCCTAATCACAAGGCTAGGCTCTAGGGTTACACTAGCAAGACACCAAAGCATAAGTCATGATTTAAAATAGTTTTAAATGATTAAAAAATCACCAAAAATCATGTCATGATTTAAATATCATTAATAAATAATTAAAATCACAAAATTTTAAAATTACCCTCATTTGAAAAACTGGGTGTTACAATGTCACATAACTTGTCTTTGACCTTACATCGGGTTCGGAAGACATTGTGGTGCTGGGGTAATTCTTCAATCTTTGGGGCTAACAGTAGTCGCCTAACGATACATACTGGATGTCTAAACTCCTCGCGCGTTACTGGTTTCGCCATTGTTGTTTTGAAAAAGAAAGATTCCCAAAGGTTTCCAAAATAAATTGGAATCCTCGATCTGTGGGGATCTGATACCACTTGACGCAGCGGGATAGCGGAACGGGCTTACCTTCGTGCTTGGCAATGGCCAAGTCGATCGATGATGACGATAACTGGACCACCATTGCTTGGTGAGAGCGAAGCGGTGCCGCAAAAACTCCGACGGAGGGCCTTGTGAGGGGTCCGCACGAAGGTTGCTTGAAAACCTCAAGCGAGGGACTTCCGAATCCACGGAACAGTCGAGTCCACGACCAAGAAAATAAGAGAACAAATCTCAAACTTTAAAGAAGAAATTTATTGATTAAAAGTTGTTTTCAATTGCATACAAAAGGTGCCTATTTATAGGACCTTTGTGGCAACCTAATCCTAATAAAATAAAGATAAAATCTATCCTAATAAAATAAAGATAAAATATATCCTAATAAAAGATAAATTCAAAATAAGAATCCTAACATAAATAGGATTATAAAAAAAGAAAAGAAAAATAAAGAGGAATCCAAGAGGGAAGACCAAAAAGAAAAAAAATCCTATATGGACTAGAATTCTACGCTACATCAGTATACCCAACTGAGACAATTCCAACATATATTAAATTTAAGTTTGTTTATTCTTCTTTGTAATTGATCCTACTGAATGCTATACCATTGGTTAATGCCACAGAATAAATGCTTTGTTGTTGCTTCTATATGTTATCATTTTAATTCTATAAAATTTACTTCACTGTTCAATTATAGCTCAATGTTCAACAAACCCCACATATATGATAGATGTAGCTGCTACCAGTGGCGGATCCAGGATTAAAATTTACTGGGGGCACAGTCATAAGGGAGTTCGGAATTAACGTTTCAAAAAAAAGAATATAATAATATTATATTATATTAAATATTACTATTTTTATACAATAAAATATTACATCTCACAATTGTTCTCTACGAACTTTCAAAATATTTAACTACAATATCATTAGTAAAAAACTTTGATGTAACAATAAGAAAGCTTAGTTGGAGCGTAAAAGTAACAATTTTATTTTCTCTCTTTTTCTTTCCTTTTAATTTTCAGTATTAATTTTTTTCTTTAAAATAAAATTATTTTATTTTAAAAAGACTGCAAAGCTATCGATGTGCTGGTGCACAATGGGTTGTAATTTTCAAAATATTGTTCTCTGCAAATTTTTTAGGCTCCAACTAAACTTTTTTATTATCTTCTTTAGTGAATACTACCACATCAAGTAAAGTAAATATTTAACTTAAAAAAACAAAAAAAATATAAAAAACAAAACAAAACAAAACTACTCAAATTTTACTGGGGTCCCAGTGGATCCGCCCATGGCTGCTACCATAAAGCCTCATTTTATAAATGTTGTGCTCTTCTTTTATATGATGCTAGTGGTTCTCCGAATTGGAAATTGTCAATAGTCCTTGCTCACTAAACTATTATAGTACTTCACAATTAGTTGATTTTTGAGAAATTTTGAGTCGTATCCCACTTGATTTACCCTTATTTAAGGTGCACCCCACCACTTTACCATAATGCAAGGCACCCCCCACTTACTTTACCATAATGCAAGGCACCCCCCACTTTTGACAGATTTCGTCCATATTGGACGGTCAATTATTCTGTGGTCCGATCTCACCATGTGACAATTGTGAATGGTGAGCCCGACCACTAATTTTTTTACACTTGGCATAATATTTAGCATAAAAAATTTAAATAAAATTGAAAAAAAAAATATTTAATATATAAAAATTCACTTGGCATATAATTAGAAAAAAATAATATTTTTCTTTCAAAAACATTAAAAAAAATTGACCTAGAAAATAAGAGAAATATACTAATGTAATAGAATATGCCAAGTGTCAAAAAATTAGTGGTCGGGCTTACCATTCATCATTGCCACGTGGTGAGGCCGAACCATACAATAATTTCTTGTGGGGGTGGGAGGGAGGGGGGGTGGGGGGGGGTTGTCTCCCCGCAGTAAGGGTAAGGCTGGTATAGGGAAGGTGGGGTGTCGGCGGTGGAGGATCGAAATTTGGAGGGGAAGAATATTTTTCAAAAGAGTGAAATCGAATAGGAGAAAAGATGATCAGCTACTGGTATTAAATTTTTAGCAATGTCATAAAGTCATAACTAACTATGTGACTTCTAACCGTGACGTCGCTAGATGTCGCCGATTTGCGACGTTTCACGACTCTTAGCGACGACACTTTCCATATTACCTCGCAGTATTCTCAAATCGTCGTAATTTATCGCAACTAGCATCGCATTTCGATGGAGTAGCTCAAAATTTGAATTTAGCGACATATGGTGTTGGAGTTGTTAATAACGTCGCTAATTTGACTTATTTTAGTAGTGTCAGGACTCGACACCTTTCCCAAACTCGATATACCCTTGACCTCCTTTAGAAGATATCTATGACATAGTGCAAAGGTGTGCTCAATCCCAGTTTGTGTCAAATCCCAGATCTGAGCCAATATTGGTGATCTATCTTCCAGATGCCACTAAGTGTAACCTCCGTTAATCGATTTATTGGATTTTTTTTCAAAATTTTTATATTTTTTTAATCTCTGAAACTTTCTGAATCCGTGAAATCGTGCAATTCTAATTTTGAGAAATAAATTTTTCGACCGTAATTGCTAACGGTACTTGTTTGTCGTTGGTTTTGTAAAAAAAACTTTTTTTTTGATTTTACACTATTAGAATTTTTCTGTCCATTTCCTTAAATCAATAAGTTATAAAGATAGGTTTATATAAAGAAAACGTTTATCAATCTATGAAATTCAAAAATATATTTATTTAATGCTTGTTTATTTATATATATAAATAATTAGTGAATAATTGGTATTGATAAATAATTAGGAATATTAGCTAAATTGCAATTAGCTATGAAATAATTTTTGATTGTTAACATCTATAATTAGCCAATGATTAATTAACTAATAAATATTACTAGATAAATTATTAGATAATATTACCTAGACTAGTAGACAACAAATTAATAATAGTTAGTAGTTAGTGTGGGTTAGTAAGTCAGCATTTTTCATTATGTTTCCTATATTCCTATTACATGTACAATTTGTTTTAGGGTTTTTTTCCCATCACCTGCAGCCGGGTAAAGTGCATTTAAACCCTCCTAATATGTAATGCAACTAAAGACTCCCTGATTTAAAAAACTCAGTCCGTTACGAAAATGCTCAAATCACCCCCCTTGCCGTTAAAAACCGTTAACAATCGTCTTAAAAGACGATTTTGCCCCTACCCTCTCCCTCCCCCTCTCTCTCTCCGGTGGTGGGGGCGGATCGGGGGGGGTGTCGGGGATGGCCGGCGGAGGGAGGAGGGGGGGAGAGGGGGGGCGGGGGGGCGGATCGCCGGCAGAGGGAGGAGGGAGGGGGGGTCGTCGGCAGAGGGAGGAGGGGGGGGAGGGGATGGCCGGCGAAGGGAGGAGGGGGTGCGGGGGGCGGGTCGCCGGAGTGGGAGGGGGAGGGGGTCGAGGGGCGGGTCGCCGGCGGAGGGAGGAGGGGGGAGGGGTCGGGAGGCTGGCCGCGGAGGGAGGAGGGGGGGCGGGGGGGCGGGTCGGGGTCGGGTTGCCGGCGGAGGGGGGGAGGGGGGGAGGGGAGGGGGGCGGGTCGGAGGGCGAGGCTGGCCGGCGGAGGGACTGGCCGGCGGTGGGAATGGGAGGGGGCTGGTGTGGGAATTGGAGGGGGGGAGGGGGGAGGGCTGGTAGAGAAGGGGGAAGGGTAGTTTAGGTATTTTATTTTATTTTTTTAAAAAAATACTGTTAACGGTCATTTCTAACGGTTAATTGATGGTGAGGGCCTTTTTGCTTGCGCAAAAAATCTAAGGAGGTGCAGACTGCTTAAGTTTTCTAAAATGTCTTATTTTGCAAATGAGGCAAATCTAGGGAGGGTTAAAATACACTTTACCCCCTGCAGCCCCATTGTTCACGATCACACCACCAGTGGACTCACCACCACAACAACCATACTGCCACCACCACCAACATCCATCCCTCCGACCGACTCCCTGAGTCCGACCTCATCACCACCACCACTCCGCCACACCGACCAAACACAGTCGAACAACCATAAACCGACACTCCCCAAGCCACTAGCACCCCAATGTAACCTCGCCCCCGGCCAAGTTGGCCAGCGCCGCCCGGCCGTCCCATACACCATGACCACCGCCGTAGAGCACCACCACCACATTCAACTCGAACCACCGCCTGCACCACCATCGTCATCACCCCACCACCACCATGGAAGATCCACGAAATCCACCATCAACACAGGAAGAAGGAAAGGAGGGGGAGACGACTAATCTCGCCCGACCCCACCGCGTCCCCCGTATCCGTCGCCTGGACGCGGTGCTGCACCACCCGCGTCCCAGATCAGCACCCCCAGCGCCGCCGCTTCCCTCAAGCTTAACGAGTCCGATTTCAAGCTAGTTAGGTTTGAATTCAAGTACCTGTAATAGTAATAATTTATTTATAAAAATTAATTAAAAAGTTCCTTAATATCAATTATTAAGGACAAATAAATATACAATGCACACAACCATATTGTTATACAAACATATATAAAATTAGAATGTAACAAAGAACAAACGAGCTTCTAAAACAAGCTCATAAACGAACTTCTAAACGAGCTCCTAAACGAGCCATCTCGCAAGCTCATAAACGAGCCAGCTTGCGAGCTCAAACGAGCCAAGTACTTCTAAGCTTGAGCTTGGCTCATTTATTAAACGAGCTCGAAAATGAAGCTTGAGCTCAGCTTGTTTACTAAACGAACCAAGCTCAAACGAGCTTTTATCGAGCTGAGCTTCGAGCAGCTTGCGAACGGCTTGGCTCATTTGCAGCCCTACCCCTCCATTATTTGAGACTTAGAAATTAAAGAGAACCCGAGCCTTTTACTTTTTTTTGCTGCTTTTTCAGCTGCTTCTTCTCCTTGTTGTGTTAGTTTGTTTTCTCCCTCTTCCAGAAAGAGAGGTTGGTTGACTTTTTCTTTTTCTTTGTTTCAATGTAAGTATTTTTGGGCTTGGATTCGGCCCAACAGCTATTTTTAGCTTAGCTAAATTTATAATGCTGGGTTGGGCCAGGCCATTATATATTATTATAGTATCAGTATGTAAGAAGTATATGTACATATCAAACGTAGGTACGAGTATATTACTAGAAAAATATATTATTTATAGTATTACTGTTATTATTTTGTATTATTAAATAAATACATATTAATAATTCTAAATTATTGGTTACAAGGTTTAGTATTGGGCTTTGGATTTTATAAACTAGATTTATTTAATTTTAGATTATTGTTATCATATTCTAATATTATTATTATTTCTTAATGATAATTGTAGAAAAATGTAATATTTAGCTTGGGGCATTATGTTGGGTTATCTACGTAGTATTCATATACCATCAATAATAATATTACTGTTTTTTTAAATATAGTAAATAAATTCCTAGAAGTTACTTGCGATAAGATGTATTTTTGGGCTTGTCCTATATGTAAATTCAATTTGGGGTTCTAGCTCTAAAAAGGTTTCCTATGATTTTCTTGGCTTCTAGTATTTACCTAAATTATTTTGATTAACAAAATATATCTATTCCAATATTATATAGTTGTTTCTAAACGATTCAAATAATTTCCAAAAATAGTGTGTATATATATATATATATATATATATATATATATATATATATATATATATATATATATATATATATATATATATGTATTTGGTGACATTGTTTTCCTTTAATCATAATCGTGACTATAGTCATTTCATATTTCTCGAATCGATTATAGTACCGAACTCTGATCTTGAGCCTTTATATACCAAATTAGGCTATTTGGACTATTTCGGACTTGATGGGACCGTCTGTACCGTCGTTTGAGACCATCTTGTGGAGCATAGCATCGTACATATCCCGTGTCGACACGTTCGTGTCGCGTACGTCAACTTCAACCAAATTGAGGCGAGTACATTCTCTGATCGTTTTCATTCATGATAATATCTATATTGTCTACTCTAGACTACTTTACTTGATGCTGACACATTGTTAACACGTATTGGTACTATATGGATCTTATCATGCGATGTTATTCCCTTATCGGGTACATCGGGTATTTCATGTTTATGTACTTTATCATGTACATCGTGTACTCCTTGTACTAGTGTATTTCATGTACTCTCATGTGCAAAACTAACAATCGTGTACGTAACATATCGTGATTGGATCCTGATCATATCGTGATTAGATCCTTGTGTATTGATTGGGGTAGGGGAGTAGAAGTGGTTATGTGATTAATCCCTCTAGTATATTAATGTACATGTCGATTATACGTTTACGTATAATGGAGTTACCATAGATTACTCATGTGCAACCTAAACCAATTACACACTACTAAAATAATCCAGATTAGCGACGTCAGGAGACGTCGCTAAATACGTCGCAGTACGTCGCTAACAATGATTTGCGACGTATTTAGCGACGAAAAACCTACGTCGCTTATAGGCAAGTCGCAGATGGTAATTTCGTCGCCGAACATCGCTATTTGCGACGCGGCGTCCATTGTCGCTAGACGTCGCCAAATGAGCGACAGAGAGCGACGTATAAGTACGTCGCCAACATTGCGACGTAAAGCGACCACTAGCGACGCTTCAAAAGTTTATAAATTATGACGAGGCATGGCATCCACGTGGCCACGTGGGCAACGTAGCGACGTGTATTAGCGACGTCGAGCGACGTAACGTCGCTAGTTAGCGACGTATAGCGACGTTTGTGTGACGTCGTAGTACGTCGCAGAACGTCGCTATACGTCGCTAATGTTAAAAAAAAAATTAAAAAAATATAATTGATATTTTTGTTATGCTGTGTTTCTGTGTATACAGTGTGTGTAAAGTGCAGTGTTCGAACCATCGACAGTTTCGCTTACTGTTCTATGTTTTATCTTGGATAGAAAGAGCAACAGTTCAGGGTGCACTTCTCGGAGCTTCCTCTTCACGTCCTTCACCTTCTCGGGAACCTTTACGACATCCGAGAAAGTGAAGGCCGTGAAAATGAAGCTCTCAGAAGTGCACCATGAACTGTTGCTATTTCTATCCAAGATAAAACATACAACAGTAATCGAAACTGTCGATGGTTCCGAACACTGTATTTCACATTCACTGTAAACACAGACATACATCATAACAAAAATACACAATATATTTTTTTAAAATTTTGGCAGCATCTCCTTTGTATATCAGATCATCGCTTATAACCCAGCGTAGGTATATTTGTCATCCCGTCGCAGATATCACAAAGTAAATATCACAATAAAAATAGGAGGCAGTGCAAAGTAAATATCACAGACACCCATCCTCACAAACATCCAATAGAGTCAAATAAAAATGAAAGATGATAAAAAGTCTCCCACCAAGTGTATAAACAACAGTGTATGAATAAACAATTTGCCCATAGGGCCAATACATACAAGTCATAAAAAAACCAATAAAATCACTGCGGACCCCTGCCGCGCAACTGGGATAGAATGTAGTCATACTGCTCCTGGGTGAGCTGTACCGTAGGGGCAGTAGGAGGCAGTACAATGTCTGGAGTCGGCGCCGGAGGCAGTGCAGTATCTGGAGTCGGCGCCATCGATGGACCCGGAGGACGTACCTGCTCCAGCTCTCGCAGTCGCTCACCATGCGCAGCAAGGGCACTCACCACCTTCTCAGTATACTGAGCGACTGAGAGAGAAAGGCTCCTCTGCGATCCATCCAGCTTGACCTGTCTACGCTCCGTACGCTACGTAGACTCGGTGAGCATCTGCAAGTTGGCATCTGCAGCCTGATGCAGACTCATCAGCTCCTGTATACTGCGCTCGACCGCATCAAATCGTCCGGTGACGATCGGAGGGTCGGATCGTCGCTCGACCGCATCAGAAATCTGCTGCTGCAACTCGCAACGCAGCTCCTCGATCTGACGACGAACATCCTCAGCTCGTGACGACGCCTGCGTAGCCGGAGACTACGCACTGACCGAGGGGGCCCGGGATGACTCCGAAGCCAAATACGCGCCGTAGGATCCCGTACCGTAGTACGTACCCTTCTGAAGACCGCCAACGGCGGTCATCCAGAGCTCGTCCGACGATGGCTCTGCAGGCGGCTGGGAGGAAGTACCAGCCCCTCCCTCTGCTTGTGCACTAGCAGCAGCAGCAGCATCAGCCGCCTCCTTCTGTAGCCGAACAAACTCGGCCTAGAACATGTTTGCTAACGTGTAAGTGTTTACTAAAGTCTATATTGATATCTATTTTCCTATTTTCTAAATTATAGCCAGTTAATATTAGTTGAATAGAACGTACATATCCCTGCGTCGCCC
The DNA here is from genome assembly GCA_029216955.1 of Iris pallida. Classification (NCBI taxonomy): domain Eukaryota; kingdom Viridiplantae; phylum Streptophyta; class Magnoliopsida; order Asparagales; family Iridaceae; genus Iris; species Iris pallida. The sequence continues at coordinate 6,641,992 of JANAVB010027196.1, read as the reverse complement.
TCTCGTCAATGAAGTCCCCAGCCCTCCGATGGGTGACCAGGAAGACGGTCACCATGTTCGGGTCCTCACCCTTCTTTACCTGTTAAAATATATTATCTATTATTAGTATTAAACATTATATCGAACTATATATAAATTAATGTCCGTCATAGGAAACGTACCAGACGACGAAAATGCTTCGTCATCGGAATGGAGCCACCACACCACTTACCGGCGCTCGACCGTGCCACCTTGGCCTTCTCAGACCGCTCCTGGTACTGGCGCTCGCTGAATCTAGCCTTCATCGCAGTCCACTGCTCTGGCGTAATCCAACCCTGGATCGGACGTCCGGCGCGATCACGACGCTTCTGGTCGTCGATTGCATCACGGATGAGCTTGGCTATGACGGCAGAAAATTGGCCCTCGATCCTCGTCGCCCGGTGTGGTGGATAGAAATAGGTCCTCTACAAGAAGTAAAATACAAAAGTTGTATAATATACACAAATGATTATTAAAATTTAAAAATAAATAAATTTTTTACCTTGAAGTGGGCAAACCAAAAGGCCTTCCTATCTGCGGGAGCATCTGAGTAGTTGAGCCAAGGCCCACCATAGTTCTGCCTCACAAATGTCCCCAGCTGTCTCTGTACTGCAGAAGGCCGATATCTATACAATAATAATTTTTTATGAATATATATGTACATATAATCATTTGAGAAATATATAATAATTAATTAACTTACTTCATAGGCCCGTCCGTCCAAATCTCCATACGCGTCTCGCCCGGGGGAGCGCATGGAGGGTCGCTCTCACCTCCTGCCTGGGCAGCATCAGTCTGATCGCCGTCCTCCATATGATCGGCGTGGGCTCCCTCCATAGAGCCGTCGACAGTAGGAATGCTGGACGGGGAATCAGGGATGCTGGACGCGGGATCAGGAAGGCTGGACGACGAGGGAGGAGTCGCCAACCTGCTAGAACTGCCCTGTCCCGGTAATGGACCGGGAACAGGAAGGCTGGACGACGAGGAAGGAGTCGCCAACCTGCTAGAACTGCCCTGTCCCGCTAATGGACCGGGAACAGAACGGTACACTGGCGTACTCGAAGATGAGGATGAGGTACGGAACTGCCCTCTCCATCCCCAGCCCGAGGCTGACGGGGCTGCCTAATATATAATCCTCCGCGTCATCCAGATGGTCTAGTCATACCTGACAATAAAACATATGACAATAAAACAAAAAAATATATTTATATGATAGACATCACAGATTTTTGAAAAATACCATAGTCAAAAAGTGTCACTGAAGTGTCAATAAAAGTGTCAATAAAGTGTCACTGAAGTGTCACAGATTTATATGATAGAAGTGTCACTAAAGTGTCAAATATGATTATAAAACAAACGTACAGATTTAATCCTCTTCTGAAAATTCATCTAGTTCGTTTAGCTCATCTACTTCTTCTTCTTCTTTTTCTTCTTCTTCTTCTTCTTCCTCCTCTACATCTTCACTTTCATCTGCATCTTCCTCTTCAGATAATTCTACTTCTTCTACACAATTAGATGTGTAATAGGAAACTTCCGTCGTGTCCACTTCTATAATATTTGTTACAAGAGGTAGTTCATCCTGTTGATAAGCTATATCGTCAACCTCAAAGGTATTTCTAGCTTTGGTCTTGCATACTGCCCACCAGTCCGACCTTGTTGTTCCCCGTTTAGGATAACTTGTGAAGTACACGAGCTGAGCCTGACTTGATAGGACAAATGGTTCATAGGCTTGATATCGACGTCGATAGTTTATATCAACAAGACCGTACTTGTCTACTTTCCAACCTTGACCTTCAATCGGATCGAACCAATCACACCTGAATAATACAATCTTAGCAGGCTCTATTCCATAACTATATGTCAGCTCCACAATCTCCCGTAACACGCCATAGAAATCGTTGCCCGCATCAACATCTTTGTAGTTCGAAGATCTGATACACAAATAGCTGCTTTTGGTGGAATCGAGATCCACAAAGTTGTCTCTGATCGGGCAAGTTGTTGACTTGAACCTAAACCCATTAACACAGTAGCTTGGCCATATTTTTGCAGCATAAATTGGTCCCTTGGCTAGCGTTCTAATAGACTCATTCTCAAGTCTTGCGTATGGACGATCGACCTAAATACCACGAAAGAAGCAATTAAGCTCATTCTCAATCAAGTGCATATACAAAAAGGTAATTACAGAGTTCTTAAGTCTTACATATGCACTCAACCATGATGGAAAATAACGCCTCATTTCTTGTTCTAGTTCTTCTTCTGTTATGTGTGGCCTACCCGACCTCACATCATCATTAAATATGCTGAAAACAACATCGTTCAATTAATGTAATAGTATAATAATTAACACTATTAAAATAATATAGACGTATTAATTACTTACCCCTCCAGTTTCTCTACTTCCTCCTCGTCGCAGTTGAGTAATACATACACCTGAGCAGCCCTTAGCTCATCATCGTTCAGATATCTCTTTTTCATCTTACCCGATGGCTTTCCTGGAGCATTGAATACCTTCAGTATTGTATCATTACTTTCATGATCTCCCTCGTCGTTTCTGGAAGCTCTCGTTCTATTAGTTACAACATGAGGCTTGAAATACATCGAACAAAAGTTTGTAATCTCCTCGAGAACATAGGCTTCACAAATAGAACCCTCGACCCGTGCCTTATTTTTCACCTTTCTTTTTAGGTGATTCAAATGTCGCTCGAACGGGTACATCCATCGATATTCGACGGGTCCACCAACACGTGCCTCATAGGATAGATGAATCGGCAAATGCTCCATAGAGTCGAAGAATCCAGAAGGAAACACCCTCTCTAGCTTGCATAGTGTTACCGCAATGTCCTTCTCTTGCTTTTCTAGACGATCAACGAGCAATTTCTTAGAACAAAGATCCCTGAAGAATATGCTAAGCTCCGTCAATGGATCCCAAACTGCCTGCGATAAGAATTTCTAAAATACAATCGGAATTAACCTCTCCATGAATACGTGACAATCGTGGCTCTTCATACCCGTCAATTTATTTTCCTTCGGATCGACACATCTTCTCAGATTTGACACATATCCGTCTGAAAATTTTAGGCCCTGGATCCACCGACAAAGTCTCACTTTATCCTCCTTGTCCAGCGAAAAAATTGACTTCGGAAGGAACTGTTTTCCATTCTGCTGTATCAAATGCAACGCAGAGCGTTTGTATATTTCTTTTAAGTCCAACCTGGCCTTGGGATTGTCTTTCGTTTTTCCCTTTACGTCCATCACAGTATTAATTATGTTATCAAACACATTCTTCTCAATATGCATGACATCAAGATTATGTCTGATCAGATTGGTACTCCAGTATGGCAGATCCCAGAATATGCTCCTCTTTGTCCAGTTATGAACTCTACCAAATCCATCGCACTTGTACCCAGTTGTAGGATCTTCGATAGCACTTGAAAAATCTTTAACCTCCTCCCATATCGTGTCTCCGCACCACCTTGGCGGTGGATCACCCTTCTCTACAACGCCGGCACGGAAAGCATTCCTGTTCCTTCTGAACGGATGATCTTTTGGCAGAAATTGCCGATGACAATCAAAGAAGCACGGCTTTCCGCCGTATTTCAAGCGAAAAGCCTTACTACGGTCCATGCAATACGGACATGAGAGACGGCCATGAGTGCTCCATCCAGATAACATTCCATAGGCCGGAAAGTCGTTGATGGTCCACATAAGGGTTGCCTTCATCTGAAAATTCTGCTTCCTGGAAACATCGTACGTGTTAGCGCCTACTTCCCATAACTGATTCAACTCATCTATCAAAGGCTGTAAGTACACGTCAATGTTCCTCTTGGGATTGTTCGGACCAGGAATTATAACGGTTAGAAACATGTACTGAGTCTTCATGCACATCCAAGGCGGTAGGTTATACGGAGTAACAATCACAGGCCAGCACGAATAATGGAATCCCGAAAGACCAAAAGGAGTAAAACCGTCAGAAGATAGTCCTAACCTGACATTTCGCGGATCTGAAGCAAAATCTGGATACACTCGATCAAAGTGCTTCCACGCTTCTCCATCGGATGGGTGATCCAACACTCCTTCAATCTGTTCTCGCATGTGCCAACTCATATTTTTGGCCGTCTCTTTCACCATAAATAATCTTTGCAACCGCGACGTTAAAGGCAAGTAGTGCATTGAATCGGTCGGTCTTCTTGCACCGGTAGACCTTCCTGTACTAGTTGTCTTATAGCGATCAGCACCACAAAATCTGCATACATCTGCGTCCTTGTCGTCTTTGTAGTACAGCATGCACCCATTGCGACATGAATCGATTTTCTCGTATCCCATCCAGAGCGATCTCACCATCCTCTTAGACCGGTAGAAGTCTTTAGGCAACTTAGCACCCGCCGGCAAGATCTCTATAATCAACTCCAACACTCGGTTGTAGCATTCTTGCGACATGTTAAAATCTGACTTAATGCTCAACAGTCTTGTAACCACCTCCAACGGTGAATGATCCTCACAACCAGGATACAATGGAGTCCTTGCATTCTCCAGCAACTCCATGAACTGTGCAGTATCGGCGTTCGGTGCCTCCTCAGGTGCATCATGAACGAAACTAGGCCCCGCAGCGTCGAAAACCATGTTCACGCATCCGTCGTCGTATACATGATTATCTAAAACAAAATTAGGTCCCGCATGCATATACGGCTCAACATAAGGCTCCGGCTCTGATGCTAAAGACACAAGTTCTCCGTGTGCGGTCCACTGATAGTAATTAGGCGTGAAACCCCTCGAGTACAAATGATATGTCACTTCCACTTCTGGATAATATTTCACGTTATGACATTTTACACACGGACACTTAATTTTGGTGCCGTCCATGTACTGAGGGAACGCCTTAGCAAACTGCAGGAACTGCTCTACTCCCGCTATATATTCATCCCGCACACCACACATATCATCAGGACGACGATTGTACATCCATGAACGATTCTGCAAGTAGTAATTCATATCCATTTGAAAATAATTCTACAAAGATGGACACACATTATCCAACAGGCACAAATTCGTATATAATGTCTTATTATGGGACACACATTAGTAGCGGACAGTTACTAATAACAATGATATTGACCGATACCGATACGGTTTGGCATGTTCCGATCCGATACAGACCGATACCAAATATTGACCGATACCGACATTGGCATGTTTCGATACTATACAGACCGATACCGATACCAAATATTGACCGATACCGACATTGGCATGTTCCGATACCGATACTATACAGACCGATACCGACATTGGCATGTTCCGATACTATACCGACATTGGACAGTTACTAATAACAATGATATTATCCAACAGGCCGATACCGACATTGGCATGTTCCGATACTATACCGACATTGGACAGTTACTAGACTACACTTCACTTACACCTCTGGATGACTTTGGCTCAAACTAGCCAAAGCTAGTTCAACGAGAGCTCCAAGAAAAAAATGGCTCTCCTCCCACAAACCACAATGGAAACTATACTTGAATAATGCACTCTATTCATTTGCGACTATTCCAGGTGTCCAAATTATAAGCAACCCTATATACATGGTACAAATTTCCAACATGTGACATTCATCCATAGCTACTGTTTAATTGTTTCATTCGGGGTTCTATTATGTGTGAAATATGCAAGACGCAAGTTACATTCCGGATGGACTTTTATATCAAATTGGCGTTTCTAAAACACTAGTCCAAAACATGGAAATCTTTTATTTTCCTGTATCTCTGTTTGTTTGTCATGTATATTTAGAATCTGTCTAGGACTCTAGACTAATGACATTCTTCTTGATATTGGTTTCATGCACATTAAAAATACACTTTCTCAGCTACTATCTCTCCCCTCGTTTTAGGCATACTTTGATTCTTCACATCTTCCAGACCTAATTTAGAGCATATATATATAGTTTAAGAAAATCAAGAAAATAGCAGCTTAAGTCATTTATAATTCCAAGAAAAGGTGTGGTATTGTGATTGAAATGCATTTTTGCTAAGGTCCAGAGTTCCGATCACATTCTATCATTATGTTACGTTTCATATCTCAATGATTTTTTCTATCTATACTACTATATAATAAGAAAAGTTGAGGCTTCACCGTAATTTTTTTTGTTCCAAACATATCCTTGTTTATGTTTACTGAGTAAAATTGTTCATTAAGTTTAAAATGGACAAGTAGGTAATTATATATAGGAAAAAAATTAAAGAGAGATTGTTGTTTATTCTTTCCGAGTAGTATGAAATGCACATGAAAATCTTTTATTTTCTAAATACAAGACGCAAGCTGTAAGGGAAAACCCAAAACATGTCCAAGGATCGTGTCAGTGTCCAAGGGTCGTGTCCGTGTCAGTGTCAGTGTCCAAAACACGCATACACAGTGTCAGTGTCCAAAATTTCGAGTTTGTGAGTGTGTGTGTGTGTGTGGGTGGGTGTGTGTGTGTGTGGGAGAGAAGGAGGAGGAGGAATTAGGTTAGGGTTTACCGCCGGAGAGGAGGAGGAGCTCGACGGGGGGGGGGGGGGGAGGGAGTCGACGGGGGGAGGGGAGGGAGTCACCGCGGGGGAGGGAGTCGCCGGGGGGGGAGGGAGTCACCGCGGGGGAGGGAGCCGCCGGGGGGAGAGGGGGAAAAAAATTTCGAGTTTCGATTTTTCGAGTGAGGGGAAAAAGGGAGTCATGTGCCCTAAGTAAAAAAGTTAGCGACGTCCACTGTTGACGTCGCTAACCGTCGCAATAATTTTAATATAAGCGACATATTTTCTTAATATGTCGCTGAACGTCGCTATTCAGCGACATACTTTATCTAGTGTCGCCGAACGTCGCTATTCAGCGACGTATTGCGACGTTAATAGGAAGGAGTCGCTATATTATATAGTTAGCGACGTAATTTCATTCCGTCGCTAAACGACGTCGCTAATAGAGCATATTTTAGTAGTGACATAACTGTCTTGTGCTCTAAATCACTTATATTATTACAGTTTACCATGTTCACTTTCTTATTTCGTGTACTCAGTTTACTTATATCTTCATGATACTATTTCTCTGTTTCATGTATTTCCTTTACAGCATGTCATGTATCTTATTCTAGTGCTAGCTCTATATTTTCGACCATGCACTGGAACTGCTTTTAGGGTTATGTACTTCGTTCCGATTCTGACTGGATAACCACATTTTTAGGACTTGTTATGCCCCACATTATTGGACTACTGGATGATGATAGCTGAGATGGACCTTGATGTTCTATTCACCGTGAGTTGTCTTCTCGGAGTTCTTGGCCTTTGTATCATGATTTATGTTTCGTTATCGGATTTGTCTCTGATACTTTCTGGTCTTGTATATTCATTTGTAGACTCCGTTTGATTCAGTATTATTGATATTTTTTCTATTCATATCTCCCTTAGCTGTTTGTGATGTGATCCGAGTACATTGTTCTTATGGATCATTTAGATGTTATAGAGATTTACAGGGTACTGGACAGCGTTCTACCGTCGATACTGCGACTTAGGCTGGGCGTGGCCCATGCGCTCATGCCCGAATATCCGGGTGCTGGTCGTGATACTAAGTATCGTCAACTTGTTTGTTCTCTACAGTACCTTACCTTTTTTTCGCTCGGACATTGCTTATGTCGTTCATCATGCATGTGATTCAGTTCATGAGCCAATTCCGTTCTCCCACCTCGTTGTTGTCAAATAAATCCTTTAGTATCTCAAGGTTCTCCTGATTTGGCCTCATCTTCTGCTGCTCAGCTAGACTGTTCAAAGTCACTGTCTACTTTGACGTAGACTGGACAGGCTGCCCTGATTCTTGCCACTTCGCTACTGATTTGTGCATCTTCTTAGGGTCTAATCGCATCTCTTAGCTGCTAAGAAATAACCAACATTCAATTGTTCCATTGTCGAAGCTGAATACCGCTTATTTGTCCAAGTTTGTGCAGAGAGCACTTGGATATCTCATCTCATTGGTGAACTTAACTTCCCTCCACTCACCTATCACTATGTTGTGTGACAACCTCAGCAAGACGTACATGGCCTCCAATCATGTCTTCCATGCTTGTACTAAATATATTGAGCTTGACTACCAGTTCATTTGGGGAAGACTTCTCTCCTATTATAATCGTGTGCTTTTTGTGCCGTCTCTAGATCAACTTGATGATATTTTCACCGAAGGGCTTCACAAACACTGATTTACTATTATGCGGCCAAACTCGTCTCGCATGTACTGCGAGTTTGCGAGGAGTATTAAACCATGATGATTTCTTATCCTTTTTAATAATTATTTCCTACTATATATAGTTGTACAAAATAGGTAAAAATTAAATTTGATTTGATTTGTTAGGAGTGAGTTTAGGTATCCTTATTTTCTCTTATACTCTTTGTAATCCCAATATATTGAGGCCTCAGTTGGAGAAGAATATACAAAAATTTATCAACTTGCGTGCAAAGACAAGGAGTGTACATGCTTTAGTTCCAAACATAACACTCCCGAGAAACAACACGCAAGCATGTATAGTTTAGAAAGGAAGAATGACGAATGAGACTATAGATCAACGCAATAGAAGAAAATTATTTATGTCTTCCTAAGAGTTGACTCCTAACTTGATTCCCATCTTGATTCCCATGTTGATCGAATTGTTCGTTTCTTGTTTTTTTCCCCCTCTTGTTGACCTTTTCTATATCTTGTTATTATATGTCTAAGAGTGGTTATCTAGCTTGAATATATCTATTTTTCAACACTTCATGCGTGCGTGGCCTTCCACAGAGACATCTCCACAACCTAGCAGCTGAAAGTCCATAGTCCCGTCACCATAAGGTTTGGCCAAGAACACTATATATACACATTGTTTGAATGAGGAGTTCACAAAGGAAGAAGAAGAAGGAGGAAGGAATGAAGGGAACTCTCTCGCACGAGTTGGAGGTCGCCCTGCCAGCTAGCGAGCTGTGGGAGGTCTACAGCACGATGCGCTTGGCCGATCTCGTGGTCGAGTTGCTTCCTGGTTCCATCGAGAAGGTCGATCTGGAGCAAGGCGATGGCGGCGTCGGCAGTGTTCTCTGTGTCACCTTCACTCCGGGTATCAGACATTTGCTTAATTCTTGTGAAAGAGTTTTTGGTACACCTAAAGAATTATAATACGATAAATTCTTGTCAAAATCTTGATGTAGAGAACATGTGAATATGCATTTCAACCACCACTTTTCCCCCTCTCTTTTGCCAGGATTTCCAGGTCCTACTTATCATAAGGAGACATTTGTCAAGATTGATCACGAAGAAAGATTGAAGGAGACCATCCAGCTCGAAGGAGGAATGATAGAGATCGGCTTTCGCTCATACCTAATTCGTTTTCGCATTATAGAGAGGTCTGACAACTCATCAACCATCCAATCAACTGTCGAGTATGAACTTGACGAAGAACACGAATCTAAAGCTTCTTATGCCACGGTTGCGCCCTTCGCCAGCATCGCAGAGGCTGTTTCGAAGTACCTTCTGGAGAAGAAAAGCTCTTAATGTCTGGTCCAAGCTTCTGTTTCATTGTGGTGATGGGAAGAATGTTTTCTACTTGGATAAGAAATAATGCAATAATGTTTTCGACATAGAAATAATGTTTTCTACTCGGAAATGAATGCATGTTACTTACTGTTTGTGCCAAAATTGAGGCCATGTTCTTTATCTTGGCTATTTATAAGGACACATCATTTTTTGATCAGGACTAGTTCGATTGGGGTTAGTCCAGGTTTGGGAAAAAATTACTCAGTACAGTCCATTTTTTTACTCATAGCGCTGTCCCAACCCAGACCCCCTCTCCAAACCCCAAATTTTAGTTTCATTTCTATATTTCACTCTCGCTCTTCCAAAATCCTATTTCCTCTCATCTTCTTCTTCCTCTTCTTCTCCACCATTTCCTCCCTCCCTAAGCAGCATCTTCTTCTTCATCTTCTTGTCCACTATCTCCCCACTCTATCCCTTCGATGGCACCCAAACGGTCCTCACAAACAAGGCAGAATTTCTAATACTTTCTCTCTTTCTTTCCAAAACCCTAATAATTTATTTTGAAAATCCAAGTATACATTACAATGTTTATTTTAATTATTTGTAGCCCATTTGAATGAAACCCCAAGTACATTTGGAGTGGAGAATTACCCATTTGAATTAAACCCAAGTAAACACGATCGAAAAATCCCGCATCGACTAGGACTGTCTAATTTTCTGGCAGTCGTACAAACTGATAGGACTGCCAGAAATAGTGGCAGTCCTACTTCACAACAAGTGAAAGCAAGGACTGCCACAATTTCTGGCAGTCCTGACTGTATGTAGGACTGCCAGAATCTGTGGTAGTCCTGGTTTGCACTTGCTGTAAACAGGACTGCCACTATTTCTGGCAGTCATATCAGTTTAGAGGACTGTCAGATAATTGGGCAGTCCTAGTTTAGCACTTGTTGAACAGCAAGTACATTACATGGTTGAATATATTTATTCCATAAATTTAATCTTCTCTAATTAAGATTCAATATTTGTAGTCACGATCGGGAATTTGACAGATTGCAAATAAACTTGTATGGATTCGAATGATAATTGAACATGTGACTTGGTTGATGAGACTTGAGATGTTGGATGAATTGTTGCTAGTGAATTTTATCGATTATTGTGGTATGGTTCACAACATGATTGAGAAGGGAACTTTGGATTTACTATATTTGATATTATGTTTGAAAAGTTAATAGGACTTCGAAGCAATTAAGTCAAAATATTTTGGGAATTTTCGGATAAGTTGTAGCATAAACTTGAGTTGGAATTAATAACCTTGGTTGTATTCTTAATTAGTTGGTGATGTATAAATGGACTAAGGCGATGCGAAAGCATCATAGTTTGCTTCTAAGGGATGTTGGGAATAGAATGTTGCAATTAAGATTAATGCTTAGGTCGGTGCTTTACTTGGGTAGTTCTTGATGCTTGTGTGTTAGCAGGGTAGAGAATGATGTTGGTAAAACATAAATTTGTATGAGGCACAATAAGATTTAAGGCATAATTATATACATGCCGGACAGATAGAATATGAAGTAATTTTGAGATCGATTAAACTGAAATATGGTTACATAAATCGTTCAAGAGATAGTTGAGACGAAAAATGGAAGTTGCATCTTTGGTTGTTTTATTTCTCCACCATTAGCATATGCTAAGTGTAATATTTTTGACACATCAAGAATATGTGTACAATACAAGCTAAGCGGTGAACTGATTTCAAATGGAGCTGCAGGGAAGATTATTATGTGCTAAGAAAATTGCACAAGTGTTGGATAAAGAAAAGAGATGGGAAATCATTGTATCAATCAGCATGTTATGGCGAGATGTTAAATTGTACAAGTATTATCATGGGATGTTGAATCCGAATTAGAATTGAAGTTTATGTGAATTCAGCTGAAGTTGATGAGTTTAGTTTAAGTTTCGAGAACGAAACTTTTGAGTGGTATATTATGTAATGTCCTGCTCTATACGGTACATAATTATGATGGCTGGTTAGCTCAATGAAGCCTTGTTGGACTTGGAGTTATGCAGAGAAATAGCTCAGATGGCTATGCGATTGTGGCGGAAAGTTATCTTGATAATATGAGTAATGTGAGTTCTTTGAAGATCCTTTAGCTTCATGCTTAATAAAAATTATATTTTCTATGCTTGCATGTTGTGTTGCTAAATAATACCTAGCATGAAACCCATTAAAGATAATAAAATATAAATAATCACGTGACTAGTAAACTATTACGAATCAATTAATGAATTGTGTATTGTTGTAACAATGTCGGACATGTGAAGCAAAGTCCTAAGAATTGGTCAATCACCGCTCATCAATACACGATAATGTACTGACCCACGTTTGTGAGCATCTACAGTTATTCGTGTGCGGAGAATCACTTGATCAATCGCGACATCGATGAATCGGATGGGTGTGCAGAAGCACTTCTCGTAAAGATGATGTCTTATGCTATAAAGGGCATAATGTATGGAATATTGTAATTCAGCTGTATTAGTGATTTGTAGGACTAATTAAAGGCCATAAGAGCATGTACGGTGCTTACCAACGGTTCCAAAGTTGTAGGACTAATTAAGCGAATGGGCTACTATTGGCCAATTATGGTTGCAGATGCCATATACTATGCAGAGAAGTACAGAGTGTGTTAAATTTATGTTTACTTCATACATTAATCATCGGAACTACTTCATTTGACTGATACCTCGTGTCCATTAGGAGCTTACGAATGGAAGTCATAAACCCCATCATCCTTCCATCCGTAAAAGAATATCGATTCATTCTGGCAATAACCTACTAATTTTCCAAGTGGGTAGAGTGCCATTGACCAAAGTCAAGACATCAAAAATCTTCTACTTCATTAAGCACCATGTCATATATCATTTGGCACCCCCCAGACGGATCATCCACTGCAATGGTCCTCAATTTGCAAGTCATATATTATATTGTATCTACAATAAGCAGTGAATTCAGAATGTAGATTCTAGACATACAACCCTATAGCCAACAGGTTAGCCGAAGTATTCAACAAAACAATCATTAAATTCCTTAAAAAGTTCGTCTCTTCCAGCAAGCGAGATTGAATTGAGACATGGTGTCCATTAGTTTAGGGATGGAAGTCATAAACTCCATCAGCCCTCCATCCGTAAAAGAACATCGATTCATCCTAGAAATAACCTACTAATTTTCCAAGTTGGTATAGGTTGTGCCATTGACCAAATTCAAGACATCAAATGTCTTCCACTTTGTTAAGCACTATGTCATATTTCTATTTGGCACCCCCAGAAGGATCATCCACCGTAATGGTCCTCAATTTGCAAGTCATGCATTCTATTGGTTCTGCAATAAGTAGCGAATTCAGAATATAGATTCTTGACATACAACCCTACAGCCAACGGCTTAGCCAAAGTATTCAACAAAACAATCATTAAACTCCTTAAAAGTTCATCTTTTTCAGCAAGCGAGATTGAATTGAGAAGTTCGGTGAAAGTCTGTGGGCCTATTGCATGATGGTCATTCCATATTCTCAATGGTCTACGGATGCAAAGTCGTCACTCCATTGGAAATCAAGATACCTTCTCTTTATATCACTTTGGCTATCAAAATGACTATGAAAGAAAAGGAATGCATACGTCTCCAAGAAATAGAAGTGCTCGAAAAAGCGATTACAACCTCAACAGCGCTTTGAGCTATAGCAAGTCCGTATTTCGAAGACCTTCAACAAAAGGGTTAAGGAGAGGATTTTTCAAGTCGGAGACCTAATCATGGTCATCAAGTGATAAGGACCCCTTCATGGTGGAGTCTGTCTACTCCAACTAATCGTATCTATTTGTTAAGCCAGACGACGACTTGCTTATGATGCTTACTAATGAAAAGTTCCCAATGAAGTATTTATGTCTAGAAGTATTGAGTCGAAAAAAAGTCAGTGTTTGGAATCTACAGAATGAATAGATCAAATTCGATGGTGATTATAGCATTTAGTTCAGCCACGTTTAACAAATCTCCCTAGCAAGTCTGGAACGAAAACCTAAAATTCCCTAGCAGGTCGGGAGCAAACCGTAGACCCCCAACAATTCATCTCTCTGTCTTGGTCGACATTAGCGTCCAATATTAGTACCCAGCAACTGGTACGCATTGGATAGTGGATCCACTATGTAATTATTCCAGTACGGATCGTCTTTCGGTCTCCTGGAGTTCTCCCAGCAAGCCAATTGTTCCCCAATGGAGTGGAAGGTTCTTGCCACGTCCTCACTACCTCTGGCGACCCTGATAACCTTGATCAATTCTTCCCTAGCAAATCGGGACCAAACCACATATCTCTAGTAATTCGGGAACCTTTATGAAAACTCCTCAACAGAGTTCGACATTTTTACGTCATATTACCTCTGATAGATACATATTGTCCATACAAAACATTAGGTATGCCACGGCGAATAGGCCATACAAAAGGAGGAAGAACTCACCCTATCTTCCTCCTCCTCCTCCAATTCTTCTTCTTCTTCTTCTTCTCTCTCTCTCTCTCTCTCTCTCTCTCTCTCTCTCTCTCTCTTGTTTATTGGAAGGAAGGCTGGGTTTGAGTTTTGTAAGAGGAAGAGTACAGTGAGGTGGCGGGCTTATGATGATGGGAATTACGGGAGTAAAGCTCAGCCTATCCTAAGTGTGCACGTCTAAGTAATGAACTTTAGACTCAAGACTGATATATTAATTAATTATATACTAACATACACATGGATACCGAACTCAGCTGGTTCTTGTGGTCAGCAACGAGAGGTATAATCTTTTTGGCTAGACGAACGGTCTCGAAATTGAACTGTGGAAAAGATATAGGTGTGTGTGTGTAAAAATTGAGAACAGTGATGCAACGTAGCGTGCACAAAGTCTCGTACATTATATCGGCCATCTAAAAAAGCCAACAACATAAACATGCATACGTGACCAAATAACTCTATATATCTACGTAGGCATCCAAAGCAATTGGCAGATAGTTACCCCATGCGTCCTGAATGTGCTGATTAACCTGCCACATGAAATGGCCGTGACATTGCAGGTGGAGCTCCAAGTGGTCCAAGCCATAAAACGTCCAACATATAAGCAGTACCCAAGTTTGTTCTTGTCACACCTACAGACACCTCTTCAAAGAGGAGGACAATGAAGGGAAGCCTCTGCCATGAGCTAGACGTCGAGGCCCCGGCGGACGAGGTCTGGGGAGTCTACGGCACGCTTCAGTTGGCCGAGGTGGTCGTCCAGGTTGTACCAAATATCGTATCGAAGATCGATGTTGAACAAGGCGACGGCCATGTCGGCACCATTCTTAAAGTCACTGCAAATCCAGGTTGGCTACATTCATTTCCCCAAAAAAAAAAATGTAAAATCTATAATATAGAAATTTGAGCTTCAAGTTGGAACTTACTATTCTACAAAATGAGTTCCTACAATCTAGAATCTAGAAATAGATATGCCCAACCCTTAGCACATGTGGGTGGGATGGAACCAAAATTGTAGAAATTGGGATTATGAATAAGACATACTATTCTACAAAATAAGCTTTAAAATTCTGAATGTAGAAATTGGACCTAAGGATGAGCCTTACTATGATGGATGCTCTAAGGATTATTTTACCTGAGCCTTTGCTCTAGATGTAATGGTACTGAGAATGACAACCCTTATCACATGCCAAACTATACATTAGCAGGGGCATCTCAAACTTGAATCAAGCGATGTGGCCACTACCCAACTTGATGGTCGATTCTCAAATGCATAACTATGTAATGCCACACACAAGATTCTTTTTTGTCCCACCGAAACAATGTTGTACAACATGTCAAGTTAAGGGGTTTAGCTGGAGGATTCTAGGATTCTTCATAATATGGTGGAGTCATCTTGAACTCTCATGAGGCTTCTCTAAGTGTCTAGAAGTTTTAGATTCTTCTCATCATATAAATATTTTATGTAAGTGTCTCGAAGTTTCCTGTAAAGCACTTGAGGCTATATATAAGGGGGATGTCTCATTTGTTCATTACCATCCAAGAAGTTGTAAACTCTCTCTAATATAGTGAACTTTTCAACATTCCAATATCTCTCTCTCTCTCTCTCTCTCTTTAGCCATTTTCTCATTCTCGCAGTACCGATCTAGCTAAGCATTTGGAATCTTCAATGAGAAAGTTCGTGTGCCGCAAAGATCGAGGTGTAGGCAAAAATACTAATTGGTATCAGAATGAAGGTTAGTTGGTGTCATGTGTCAATATTCGAGAACGTCCAGAAGAGGTCCGTGTCACATAAGAAGAGGAATGCCAAGACGAACAAGATGGACAAGAGCAAGGAGCCTACGGAGGAGCATACCCCTGTCAATCTTGCAGAACGTCTCGAGATCTTGGAGATGGATTTGAGAGACAAATCACATGGGTTTTGTGGAGCAAAGCAATACAAGGATAAATGATTTCTACGACATGCTAGAGAGTGATGTTATTTCGTCTATGGCAATATTGTAGGGGCCAATCCAATAGTTCTAATCCGCACTTGAGGAGGAAATCAAGGCACATCATGTAGAGATTGAGGATTTGCGTCAAAAAATTTGAGGCGACGAAGAGCTGAAGATCGTGGTCAAGAGTTGCAAAGAACTTAAGACCAAATTTGTCATTTTAGAGAACGTTGTTGCAAATGGTGAACCTTCGAGTAGAGAGATATCGAGAAGGAAGTCCATGAGCTGAAACTCTTTGTTGGGGTACGAGATACCAAAGAGATGGATAACTTATTGTGAAACATGGAGTGATATTTCAAGGCATTGCATATCAAGGATGAGGCCGAGAAGGTAAGCATTGCTCCACTCTACTTTACTGATGATGATATATTATGGTAGCATTGTAGGTTCATAGAAAGAGAAGAGTTTGTACTCGATTGAGACTTGGAAGAATCTTAAGAAGGAGACCAAGTCTCAGTTCTACCTAAAGAATGTAGAGTTCGCAGCAAGAAGGAGCTTGCAACAACTCAAGCTTATTCCTGGATGGTCAAATAGTACGTTACGGAGTTTGCATGTTTGGTGCTCGTGATATCTAGCATGGCGAGGAGGATCGGTTGTTCTTCTTTCTAGATGGACTTCAACCGTGGACTGCTCAAGAATTATAGCAATTGTGGTTATAAGTCTTGAACGTCATCATGCAACAGTCGAGAGGCTCGTCGAGTACAGGTGAAGCAAAAATAATATCAAAGGACAAGCCAAAGACCATCAAGGAGAATGGTGGGTAAAAGAAGGAGGGATCTCTTAAGGAGGGTCTGTCCGAGAAAAAGAAGTGTGACAAGGTCCAACCTGAGCAGACAGTTTCATGCTTCATATGTAGAGGGAATCACTATGCTCGGAATTGTCAGAACAGGACCAAACGAGTCAATGCCGTATGAAGCGAAGAGGTGGAGGATGAGAAGTACGAAGTAGGAGCAAACATGGGAGTGTTGTTCTCACTCAACACCATTAAGATCGTTTATGTTGTGGTGAGGACTATGAGTAGGGATCTCATTTATGTTGATGTGTGGATCAATCCCGAGAGCACACAGGCATTGGTCGATACGGACACTACTCATAACTTCATGTCAGGTGTGGAGAGTCTATCGCTTGGGTATAGCATTAAAAAAAGATTCAAGAAGGCTTTTAATTTGGAGGCATGCCATGTGTAGGCAATAGCCAAAGTAGTTCGTGTGAGGTGAGACATTAGTCGGTGTTGCCAATTTCGCTGATATATTGTTGTACGACTTTAAGATGATACATGGCATGAATTTTCTAATCTCGAGGAAGGTAGTTCCAATGCCATGCTTGTAAGTCGTTGGCTTTATGAAGGAAGGCTCATCGTGCATGGTGAGTGTTATGCAAGGGAGCCATCAAACAAAAAATATAACTCTTGCATTTAGCTCGATGATGGTGGCAAATGGGAGACGGCCTACTTGATGGTGCTCGATATAAAAGAAGACTTCGAGGAGGAAGATCTTTTGAGTGATACCAAGGATAGTACAAAGGAGATTCCTAGGGAGAAACTTTAGCGAAGGAAGTTGGATCATGCTATCGAACTGGGCGAGGGTAAGAAGAACTATGTCGCAAACTATAAGAATGAAGCGGTTACAAAGATAAGCGTATAAAAGGGAGATATCCTTGATTGTATTGAGGAGGAATACCACAATGCCGAAGGATGACTACCATCATGTCCAGAAGGGCATACTCGAGGAACAAATAGCCCAAAGGATGGTGAAGCTCGCTCGAGGAGGTAGTTAGGTTTTAGCCAAAGGAGAAGCCTTGTTATGCCAAGTGTGATGAAAGATGAAACATTTATGTCTACAGTAAGGAGTCTATCAAGGATCATTAAGGACAATCGGGTCAAAAGAGTTACAATAGGACTCTCATGTGCGAAGGTATGAAGGACTATGTGCACCCAAGATATGAGGTGGATCATCGACCTGATAGCCCTGTCAATCCTCTTTTTGTGTTTAGGAAGGCACATACCATGGAAAAAGGTGATACGATGAACCAGTTTGCTTCGATCTTGAGAAGAAGATGGACAAGTCCGGAGTCCGGGAAGATCTGTACGAGAAAAAAATGGTATGACACGTAGTGACCATGATTATGGGAGTAGTCATTTGGAGACTTGGTACACCTATCGACGAGGGCATTGACGAAACAAGTGGGAGAGAATGTCCCAAACTTGATCATTGGTTCTCAAATGGAAAACTATATATGTGATGTGTTATTCACAACCAATACTAATCTTATAAGTAACTAATTGCATCTTTGGTACCACACACAACTGTTGTACCACATCCAATATACAACTATTCATTCTTGACCTTGCTTGGACGATGGCCCAAATGGGAGCCCACTCATATTTCAATGTGCCTCTTCCCAATACAACATCAATACCACCTCTTATGCATGTAGTTTCGTCGATGATAGTATGTCATCCTTCACAAACCTTAATGTTAGGCCCAATTATTGGATCATCCTTGTAGATCAATTGTTAGGTCAATTATGTCATATCAAACTTATAATTATAACACAACGAACCTATCGTCAAGACTCACAACTATTGCAAGTTATGCAAACTAATTAAAAAAAGAACTAATCATCGAATACTTCGACGATCTATTCTAAATGACTTAAAACTATTCGATCTAAGTAGGGGTGGCATATATATATATATACATATATATATATATATATATATATATATATATATATATCGATGATTAGTTCTTTTTTTAATATATATATATATATATATATATATATATATATATATATATAAATTGGAGCCACGCACGAACTAGAACAATTAAAGAAGAAGCTGGATAAAACGAACAAGTGTGTGTTTCTTAACGGTGACCCATATGAGCGATTGCATAGACCAAGCCTGTCATGCAACGATTCTGTAGAATCGATAAGCATCTTCCGGGGATGATGTCATGCGAGCCTAAGTTGCGATCGAAAAAGGCACAGTTATAAAGTTACCTAGAGCATAACATAGAGTATACAGAGTATTGAATAGCACACTTGCACAGAAGAAAAAGCTTTCTTTATTGATAATGAACAATATTTATATAGACTTGAATGAAAGAAGAGGGTTGTCGAGCGGGATTACAAAATTGATGCGAAATGAGATAGTCGTTCCATACTTTACATCCCTTTATAAAAATGAAAAACTTATAAGTACCTGCAACTTGTGTCATTTTAGCAAAACTAGAGCGGGCTTTAAAAGTGGTATGAACCGGCCTTCGCACACGAGCAAGGCTTCAAAAGTGAGGACGAGCTTCTAACATCCAAGTGTCACATTCAGCTACTCTACACGTCTTTTGGTTTGGGCACCTGGAGTGACGTGGTTCAGTTTATTTTCGTGTACTAGTGAGTAACTAGTAAAATCCTACAATTTTGTTTGTTATAAAAGTTATGTGAAGCATGCAATAGTTAAGTGATCTTTCTAGTCATCCTAGCCAATTTCAGAAAGCTTTCGATAGAGCATAACAAAGTGAACTATGTTGATTCTTATCCAAAGCAGAGTCTCCATCCTTGCACAGAACTTACCATGTTCTATCTAGTAAATCAAATATCATTATCTAAACAGTTTATATATGTGAGGGTCACAGGCACCACAAGCCATCTTGGACTATAGCTTGGTTTAAATGGAGATCATTTCAGCGCGGGTAGCGAGCCCCACTTAAAGTTTTTGAATCACCCATGCTAATATTCCAACACAGTTATCCTAGTTCCTCCTATGCCGAATCGGTCCCGTGGTCCCAGTTTACTGTTCGAGGAACTAAACCTTGTGCAAAAGTTGTTCGTGACCGTATGAGACTAAAAACTAGCTACTTAAGCATAGTTTACTAAATATTAAGAAACTTAACATTTTTAGTATTCTACTATTGTTTGAGCAATCAATGACATATTCTTACCGTGCCAACATTTATTCATCAATTCAATCTCTACTAGCATAGTTCTATGGCAGGCATACCATAAGTAAACATGTAATAATCTTAAAATTTACAGTTCTATAGAAATGAGCATGCAATATTGTGTCTTCACTCTTTATCTAGCATTTCATATGATCGGTATCATTGATTGATTGGAGAGCAAGAGGGTCAAGGAGAGAAGGGTCAAGCCATTCACCGTTGGAGAAGCATCGTGGGAAAGAGGTCTTCGACTCTATGCTTCACCTATGTGATCTACTGCAATCGCATTAATAGGGGATCAATACTATTTCATTTCTCTTATAATTCGATATGAAATATGAAGTTAGAAGAACGCAAGCAATAAAGTCTATCGAAAACATTCACAAAAATGT
Organism: Iris pallida; assembly: GCA_029216955.1. NCBI lineage: Eukaryota > Viridiplantae > Streptophyta > Magnoliopsida > Asparagales > Iridaceae > Iris > Iris pallida. Next base: position 6,621,616 of record JANAVB010027196.1, on the reverse strand, counting down.
ATTCATAAACCAACACGAAAGAAGCAAAGCAGCAACGAAAATCGTAATGAAAACCAAGTAGCGGAAAGGTCCCTTACAACTTTGTCATAGAGTCCTTCCTCTAGACACACTCTGCTGAATATGTCACTTGATTCCAAAGAAACCAATCCACAACGAGGATTGGATCTTGATTCAATATGTCTCAATCAATCGATACCGACAGTTTTTCTTAACCGTGCTCTCCGCGACGAAGAATAGGGCACTATGAAGCCTCCTTCCAAGCTTCTCAAAACATGTCATCAAATCAACCAAATTGATCTAATTTTTCCTTTGCAAAATCAAATATCAGAAACGCAGGGAGGGTTCCCTTGCCAGCTAAATAACAAACCACCAAAGGAGAGCATGCTCTTAGCCAAGCGGACATCAAACCAAGAGAGGAGGTTGTGCTTTAGTCGAGCGGACAACAACCCGATAAGGGTGGTGGGGCACCTATAGTCGAGCGGACCCTTCATGGGTTAGACTTCGATTGTTGGACCAGATTTGTGTTGAAGATGAACCCTCCAATCAGCGGGAGGTTGATTACATATGACTCTGTTAGTTGGACTTTAACATTTATTCCCAACAAAGTGGTATCAGAGCCAGGTTCTGGAATTCAGAAGGGTGTCAGGAGTTGACAGGAAAACTAGAGAGGAGAGATGGACGCGAAGCCGGTGCACATGGTGAATCTGAACGGCACCAACTATCACTATTAGCTAAGAAAGATGAAAGATTTGCTGTCCGTCAAGAAGCTGTATCTGCCCGTATTTGCATCCGAGAAGCCCAGTGATAAATCCGAGGAGGACTAGAAATTTGAGCATATACAGGTGTGCAGATATATCAGGCAGTTCGTTGACGAGAATGTGTACAACCACGTCGCCAATATTGAGGACGCGAAGACGTTATGGGATAAGTTAGAATCTTTGTACGCGAAAAAGACCGAGATAAACAAGTTGTTCCTGATCCGGATGATGATAGGTCTGCAGTACAAAGATGGGACGTCTATTACGGATCACTTGAGTGATTTCCAGGGTGTGATTGACCAGCTGTCTTCAATGGAAGTCAAGTTTTATGACAAAGTTCAGGGACTGTGGCTGCTATGTACATTGCCAGACTCGTAGAAGACCGTACGAGTATCTATGATCGCTTCTGCTCCAGAGGGCGTGGTCAGTCTGGAGTTTGCCAAGACCAGGGTGCTGAATGAAGAGATATGGAGATGTTCTCAGGGCACTTCATCCACATCCCACCACTCAGAGGTATTGGTTTCAGAGAGCCGCGAAAGAGGCAAAAGCAGGGGTCCAGGTGGTGACAGAGACAAGAGCAGAGGGAAGTCCAAGGGTCAGTACGAGGACTCAAAGTGTTATTACTGCGGCAAGAAGGGCCACATAAAGTGGAACTGTTTTGCTTGGAAGAGAGAGAAGTAGGGCGACAAGGGGAAGCAAGATGAGAACACTACAGCGGCGGCATCAATATATAGAGATAATGTGATCGTCGTAGGTGATGAGGTTATCACAAACCTCGCCTGCGATGATGATTCCTGGCTGGTGGACTCAGGGGCTTCAGCACATGTATCTCACAACAGGGCACTATTTACCACTTATACGATAGACGACTGTAGAGTGTTGAAGATAGGCAATAGAGATGTGTCGGAGGCGGTTGCCGTTGGAGATGTGCATTTGAGAACGAAGACGGGTGCAGTTCTCGTTCTCAAAGATGTTTGTCATGTCCCTGATATCCGTTTCAACCTGGTGTCGGTTGGAAGGTTGGATGATGAGGGATTCTTCGGTATCTTCGGAAATAGTCAGTAGAAGCTTTCCAGAGGTTCGATGGTGATTGCCAGAGGAAGCAAGAAGTCCGGTCTCTACTATATGGAGGAGAGCGCACAGGGGACACAGAAGGTGAACGCAGTCAGTGATGCGTCTACCGAGTTGTGGCATAGGCGGCTCGGCCATATCAGTGAGAAGGGGATGAGCTACTTGGTAAATAGGAAAGTGATTCCAGGGCTCAAGTCTACAAAGTTGGAGAAGTGCACGCACTGTTTAGCTGGGAAGCAAAATAGGATGTCTTTCCAAAGTTATCCAAGTTCAAGGAAGTCGGCGTTGCTCGAGTTGATTCACTCGGATGTCTGCGGTCCTATGAAGGTAAAATCTATTCGTGGTGCTTCTTAATTTGTAACTTTTATTGATGATTGTTTCAGGAAGGTTTGGTTCTATGCCTTAAAGACCAAGGATCAGGTGCTGCCCACTTTTAAAGAGTTTCAGGCCTCTGTTGAAAGAAAGACGGGCAAGAAATTATTGTGTGTTCGGTCCGACAACGGCGGCGAATACATTGGTCCCTTTGATGCGTATTACAGAGAGCAAGGGATACGACACCAGAAGACTCCGTCCAAGACACCTCAGCTCAATGGTGTAGCGGAGCGCATGAACAGGACACTGATGGAGAGGGTACGGTGTTTGCTGTCAGAAGCAAACTTGCCGGACAGTTATTAGGGTGAGGCTCTTCTCACAGATGCTTATGTTATTAATTTATCTCCTAGTGCTCCTTTGCAGGGTGATGTTCCTGACAAAGTATGGTACGGCAAAGAGCCGTCATACAATTACCTGTGAGTGTTTGGCTGTAAGGCCTTCGTGCATGTACCGAAGGACGAAAGGACCAAACTTGTGTCGAAGACGAGGCGATGCATCTTTGTCGGCTACGGTCGGGATGAGTTTGGCTATAGACTCTACGACCCGGTGGAAAGAAAGATATACAGAAGAAGGGACGTGGTATTCGTCGAGGATCAGACCATGACCAACACTCAAGATTCCAAAACGCCTTCTGAGGTTGAGGAATTTCCTGAGTTAGAGTTATTTCGCTTTGAGCAGTTTCCAGAGGACATCGCAGAGGATCCAATTATGGGAGAGCCTGTACATGGAGTTGCTCCCAATCTTGATTATCAGCCTACTGATGGTGGTCAGGATGTCCCTCAGGAGGATGAGCATGTCAAGGAAGCAGTTCCTGAAGAGGAGGAGGCTGTTGGTATACAGCCAGTACCAGTGGCTCCACTGAGAAGGAGCGATAGAGAGCGTCGACCATCTACGAGATACTCACCGGGTGAGTATGTGCTATTGACTGACGGAGGAGAGCCCGAAAGTTTTGCATAGGCTATGAAAGACGAACACAGGCAGGAGTGGATGCAGACTATGCAGGAGAAGATGAGTTTCTTATACGCCAATTCCACTTATGAGCTGGTGCGGTTGCCAAAGGGCAAGAAGGCTTTGAAGAATCGATGGGTGTTTAGAGTGAAGTAGACGGATGATGCTACTCGCCCTCGATACAAAGCGAGGCTGGTAGTTAAAGGCTACGGTCAGCGAAAAGACGTAGATTATGATGAGATCTTTTTGCCTGTCGGCAAGCATTCGTGTATTCGAGTGGTGCTAGCATTAGCAGCCAGTTTCGACTTAGAGGTCGAACAGATGGACGTGAAGACGGCATTTCTCTACGGTGATCTTGAGGAGGAGTTATACATGGAGCAGTCAGAGGGATTCTGTGAGAAGGACAAGTCACATTTGGTCTGCCGGTTGAGGAAGAGCTTGTATGGTCTGAAGCAGGCTCCGAGGCAGTGGTACAGGAAGTTCGAGTCGTTTATGGGGGAGCATGACTATGTACGGACGACGTCGGATCACTGTGTATTTGTGAGGTATTTTGCCGAAGATGATTTCATTATTTTATTGCTCTATGTAGATGACATGCTATTAGTGGATCGAAATGCCACTAAGATAGCGGAGTTGAAGCGCCAACTGGGCGCGGCCTTCTCTATGAAGGATTTGGGTGCAGCGAAGACTATTCTTAGGATGGAGATCAGCCGAGAGAGAGAGTCCAAGCTGCTACATTTATCCCAAAAGAAGTACATTCACCGGGTACTTCAGCGTTTCGGTATAGACGGGTCGAAAAAAGTGAGTTGCCCCCTTGCGGCACACTTTAAGTTCACTGAGGAGCAGTGTCCATCTACCGAGGATGAAAAGAAAGATATGGAGCAGGTTCCATATGCTTCAGCTATGGGGAGCCTTATGTATGCTATGGTGTGTACAAGGCCAGATATCGCTCATACAATTGGCACAGTTAGCAGGTATCTTTTAAATCCCGAAAGGGTACATTGGAGTGCGATTAAGTGGATTCTACGATATCTTCAGGGCACTGCTGATTGGAGACTTTCTTTTGATGGTGACGAGCCGAAACTGGTTGGGTATACTGACGCTGATATGGCTGGAGATGTAGACACGAGATGATCGACTTCGGGCTATGTGATGATGTTTATCGGAGGAGCGGTATAGTGGCAGTCGCGGTTGCAGAAGTGTGTTGCCTTGTCGACGACAGAAGCAAAATACATTACGACGACGGAGGCTTGCAAGGAGCTGCTATGGATGAAGAAGCTGTTATAGGAAATGGGGCTGAAGCAAGAGTAGTATACTTTACTTTCCGATATTCAGAGTGCTATTCACCTTCTGAAGAACCAGACATTTCATAGTCGATCCAAGCACATCGAGACTCGGTATCATTGGATACGGGATGTGGTTGAGAAGAAGGATGCAGCGTTTGAGAAGGTTCATACTGATGACAATGGAGCAGACATGCTCACGAAGGTTCTACCAAAGGAGAAGTTTGAGTACTGCAGGCAGATCGTCGGAATGACGACCTCTTCCACATAGTTGTGAAGGAGGAGATTTGTTGGAGTGGGTGGGGTTCCCAACCTATGTGGAGAAGATCCCGGAGTGCGACGAGCGCCGTCTGTGTGACAGAGAAGCTTGGGGAGGTGACGAGGCCAATCGGAGAAGCCGAAGAAGCTCGGGAGCTGCCAAAGGAGCTGCTGGAGAGGGGGGGCAGAGTTCGGGCCGAACTCTGCCCCAGGGGAGAGTTCTGGCCAAACTCTGCCTCCCTGTTCCAGAACCTTGCTGGAAGCAGAACACAGAGTTCTGGCCGAACTCTGTTCTAGGACAGAGTTCTGGCCGAACTCTGTGTGTCGGGGCTGAAACGTTTTTCAGGATGATTTAATTACCGTTGGATCGTATTCTACGGTCCAGGTTTTGCTACGGATTAGGAGGTTTATACATGGTTATTCCTAACCCTAATCACAACACAACATTGAAGAACAAGAGAGAGAAAAGTGGCAAGAGTGTCATTGCAACTTTGGGAGAGAAGGAGGATTGAAGGCCAATTTCGAAGGAGGATCGTGTTCTGGTAATATCTACTCATCGTCTTTGTTCTTCGTAGCCTTGTAATCATTATTCTTGCTTCTAAGTGTTGTGGGGATCCGATTTGGAACGGAAGAAGTTTGTAGAGGGTGTACTCCTTTATTTTATTACTGAAGGCTTCTCAAGGTTGTACTCTGATCGTCCCGTGGTTTATTTCGTAAGGGTTTTCCACGTCAAAAATTCTCTGTGTCTGTGTGGTTTGTTTTGGTGTTTTGGTTCGTGCGTTGTATTGCTCGGTTCTCTCGCAGGTACTCTCTAGTTTGGGAAAAGGTTTCCGCATTTCTTTTCTAACACAATCAGCGGGAGGTTGATTACATATGACTCTGTTAGTTGGACTTTAGCATTTATATCCATATCTATCATCAATATGGGACACAAATGACAGAGAGACTTAATTATATATAGTAACTGGTGTAGAAGGTTCATTCGAAGGATCATATTATTCCTCGGATCATATGAGGGTCATGACACACTTCTAGGTATCAATCTTGATCTACGAGTTTTAGAGGGTGACCGCATTTGTTTACTGCAAATCGAGCTTGTTCCTATCAAGATCATGAGCCTAATTGATCGCAAAATTAGGCTTAGTTTGACTAAAGCTAAATGGCTCAAAGTTGGGGTTTGATGAGTCTTAATTAGATAAACATATAATATTCATTTTAGTGCAACATAAATGAACATATAATAGTTGAATCTATCCATCCTCCGCTGAGCGCTTCTCCCCAAACCCTAGGGTTTGTGCCGCCTACTCTTTCCCCCTCCATTGCCTTCTGCTTCCCCACCTTTCTCGACCCCCCTCCTCCGCCCCTACACATTATCGCACTCATACCCGCCTCCTGCTCTCCCATGATATAACCGTACCCCTTTTTCGCCCTATCATTAATCACCCTATCATCGATAGAGACAAATATCATTAATTACCCGGCTGAGCGCCACCTTCCCAAAACCTAGGGTCTTTCCACTTGATCCTAGGTTTTGTGCCGACAAACCCCTTCTCTGATCGCCGATCCCTCCCTCTCACCTTCGAATTCGATCGCTGCTACTCTCCCCTCCCTTGAGTTCAAACATGGTGAGGTTGGACTATAAGCGACTTCTCCGGGTTTTTTCGCTGAGCGCCTCATTCCTCCCTCGTCATTACTGTCGAGCGCCTATAAAAGCGCATAGACGGTATGACGACTTACAGAGATGTAATAGAAAAAATGGCTTCTTTGTTCTCTATGCAAGGGCCGGCGGACTCTGTGGCCTTATCGACCAGAGATAGTGTTGTTCCCCAACACTGGGCTCACACCGTAGCCATCAAACCTTTCTCTACCCGACGTTTTACAAGACTAATCCCTGCAATGATTCTGGAAAAACTTTGGAAAACACCATCGTCGATCCATGTCCTGGATCTAGATACAGAAGTGGGGACGTTTTTAGCGCGTCTGGATAGTGTTGATACCGTCAACAGGGTGCTCTTAGAAGCACCGTGGAGCATTAATGATGATCTTCTTGTGATTGAGAGATGCGATCCGAGCAATTTGCCTGAAGAATATCAGTTCCACTATGCCGATTTTTGGGTTCAACTCCACAAAATCCCCCCTAAATTTCTGAATCGGTTAGCGGTAACCCGGATTGCTGAAGCTCTTGGAGCACCAAGAAGTTGTTCGCATGAGGATGAATTACAGTGGACTACATTTTCTTGTATTAAGATCCTGATATACATTACTAAACCACTCAAGAAATCTATAACCACTACCATCGATGGATCGATGATCGGTCAGGTCAAAGTTAAATATGAGCGACTCCCGCGGATGTGTCTATTCTGTGCCAGGGTGGGCCATACCTTCTTCGCGTGCAGTGAGAGAGAATCATTCTCCTCCTTAATTGGAGACGACTGGTCGACAGAGGAAAGATTTTGAATTGAAGAACTATTGAAACCTAGAGTCAGAGTGGAGGATTTCTTGGCTGATATCCAACGTCAAACTGCACGACGACGTATCCCGGATTCGACTAAACACACACCACCACTTTCTTACCACCCTGTCCCTCGCCCAAATTCGGATTCAAGTCCCAATTTTTCAGAACCTCCCTCCTCCACTCCTTTCTCAAATATATGATTCAGTCGATAATCAAAACGGTCAACTTGAAGTTTATATCCCCACTCATAGAAGGGTAGGCGCTAACAATCAGGTAGCGGAGGTCAGTTTTTCCAAGGATAAACTACTAGTGACAGAGCCCCAAGGCGTGCCTCAACAAAAATTGGTCCAAAGGAACTTGTCCCCCGATAACTTGGTGTCTGGTCAGCTAGCTCATAGAGACTTAATGGAGATGGAGAGTGACATGCCCCCTTCATGTGAGGATGAATCCAACACCAATGGGGACAGAGCTGTATGGGTTCTGAATGACACGATGGTTGAAGCTTCAAATACCCCACACCCTCCTCTTCCTATCATTGAATTCCCTGATGAAGCTTACTCTCTGCCACAAAAGCAAATGAACTCGCCTGGCATCCTTGCTAACACCTCAGCCCAAGATCAGCCAACTGGAAAAGAGATATGTCCAATGGTTATGTCAATTCCATATGACGGCTTCATCATTCGACCGACCAGTCTCCTGAAACCTTCATGGAAGCGATTGGCCAGGCAGCACCCACCCCAATAACCACTGAGATACATCTCCAGTGTGCTTGAGAAGAGACCAAATAGCAGTCCAAATGAGCCCAGAGCCAGGAAGAGGGTACTGGCTACCACATGCGAGTCTCTATATCCAGATCTTAATCTTAATGCGGCTGCGAGCAGGCAGCCGCTAGACCAATGAAAGCCCTAGCATGGAACTGTCGAGGTCTGAGGAATGTCTCGACAGTTGCTACGCTTCGATCATTCCTTTCCGCCACCCGCCCTTCTATCTTCTTCATCTCTGAAACAATTTCTTCCCCACAACACACTACTCTTACTCTTCCCCTTCTCGGATACGCAAACTATTTCTCTGTTCCCCCTCAAGGACATTCGGAGGGTCTCTGGCTTGGATGGGACGACACTATCAAAGCTACGGTGTCGTTCTCCTCTAACAATCTCATCCTCCTCTCCATTGATGCTTCTCATTCTCATCCTTCATGGAAGTTATTATGCATTTATGGTTGTCCGAAGAAACGTGACAGAGTTAAACTATGGGCTTTCATCCAAAACCTCTCCGAAGACTTCTCTGTTCCATGGTGCTGTATTGGGGATTTCAACAAAATCCTCAAACCCGTAGATAAAGAAGGTGGCAGAGCCTTCTCTCCGCGTGATGTCTGACACTTCCAGCACATGGTGGATCATTGTGGTCTGATTGATCTCAGATGTATAGGCCCGGTTTTCACGTGGACAAACTCCAGACGTCCAGAGCATCACATCAAAGAAAGAATCGACCGTGTTCTTGCCGACACGGAGTGGTGTCGACTTCATCCCCATGCCACTGTGTCCATCCTCCCACGCATCAATAGTGACCATGCTCCTATTCTTCTCAATTATGATAATGTTATTATTTAAAAAAGAAGACCGTTAAGATTTGAATCTTTCTGGCTAACAAGTAATTCTTTCAGGGAGACTCTTAATTCTATTTGGAAGAAGGCGGATGAAGTGACGGGAAACTCACTCAATCAAAAACTCCAATTCACTCTCCCTCATCTACATAAATAGAGTCGCGAGTCTCTTGGTAATTTTCGTGAGAGGCTTGCAGTGCTTCAGAAACAACTCATCACAGTACAATCTCTTCCAGTTTCAGAGTCGTCGCTCGAGGAGGAAAGGACCATCAATAAGGAGCTTAATGACCTATTGATTCTCGAGGAGTCTTATGGGAAACAGAGATCCCGATGCCAGTGGATCAATCTTAGCGATAAGAACAACAAATATTTTCACATCAAAGCTACAACGAGAAAGCGGAAAAATGAGATCCGCTCCCTGCAACTTCCTGACGGCAACTGGACTACTAATCAAGACAAAATTGCAAATACTATTTTGGGGCACTTCCAAGCTATATTTTGTGCTGATGATTCATCTCCTTCCAATCTGTTAAATGAACTCTGTTGCAATGGGTTATCGGAAAACGAGAACTCGTTAATTGGTATCATGCCAGAGGAGGAGGAGATTCATCACACTATTATGGGGTTCGGCCCACTCAAAGCTCCCGCCATTTTTTTCCAACGAAACTGGAGTAAAGTCAGCAAGGATATTTGTGCAATGGTTAGACAATTCTTCACTGATGCTATCATGCCGCCAAAATTGAATCACACCAATATTGCTCTCATACCAAAATCTCAATCTCCTTCAACTCCGATAGATTTTCGACCCATTGCACTCTGCAACGTGCCGTATAAGATCATCTCCAAACTTCTCACCAATCGAATTCGGCCTCTTATGGACAAAATTATCTCCCCAAACCAGAATGCTTTCATCCCCGGCAGACAGATATCGGATAACATCATTATTGCACAAGAGATCATTCATGCCATGAAGAGATTTCCTAAGAGCAAGAACGCCTTCGCGCTAAAAATCAATATGTCGAAGGCTTATGATAGACTATCTTGGACATTCATCAAAGATGTATTACATGGTGTTGGCATCAGAGGGAAGTCCAATTTATTGATCATGAGCTGTATAACATCATCGTCTTTCTCGATCCTAGCCAATGGAACCCCTCATGGTTACTTCAGACCGGTGAGGGGCATCAGACAAGGATGCCCCCTATCACCATATATCTTTATTTTGTGTGTCGATGTCCTCTCCCGACTTTTCCATCGAGCTGAACGGAATAACCTTTTCAATGGTATCCGTATCAACAAGTATTCCCCATCCATCTCACATCTTTTGTTTGCTGATGACATATTTATTTTTGGTCAGGCCAATCCGAATGCACTTCTGTTTACGAAAGAGTTGCTTCGTAAGTTATCCGATTGGTCGGGACAACAAATAAACTATAAGAAATCGAGTATCCTCTTCAGCAAAAATGTTACTCAGCAAGATCGGTTTGATATGGCTCAACTCCTTCATCTCTCGGACATGAATGCCAGAGACAAATATCTCGGCCATGAATTACTACAACCCAAAGGAAGATCCTCTTCCTATGCCTCTATGATTGATAAATACGAAACTCGATTGAAAGGTTGGAAGGCCAGGCTTCTTTCGCATGCCGGTCGCTCTACGCTCATCAAATCCACTCTCGGATCTATGCCAATCTATTACATGTCTACACATAAAATCCCATGCTCAGTTGCCGACACCCTTACTAGGTAGCAGAGTGCTTTTTGGTGGGGACATGATCGTATGGAGCGCAAAATGCATTTTTTAGCTTGGGACAAAATTGCTCAACCAAGAATGGTTGGAGGATTGGGTTTCAGAAAGATGGAATGGGTTAATGACGCGTTGGTTGGGAAGCTTCTCTGTAGGTTCCTAAACAAACCTCATCAACTGTGGGCTCGCTTATTACGGGGCGTCTACCTCCAGAATACATCCTTATGGTCCGCTAAGCGATCGAGGAGAGACTCCCCAACCTGGACGAGTATACTCCACGCGAGGAAATTCATGGCAGACCAGATTCTCTGGAAAATTAACGGGGGATGGATTGACATTCTTAATAACCCGTGGATTCCTAGTCTCCCTGGTTTCATAATTACTTCTAATATCAGTCTCCCGACTGGTATTAAACAGGTTCTTGACCTATTTGAACCTAATGCTCGAACATGGAAGAAACCGCTCATTGAATCTGTTTTTTCTCCTCTTGAGGCGAAAGCTATTCTGAAAATTAACCTGCAGGAAGAAGACGGGGATGACTCTCTCATTTGGACCGAAGCCAGGAATGGTATGTTCTCCTCGAAATCATTATATGAATCGATCCACCGACATGGGCCTAGCAGTTCTAGCATTGCATTGGATCATGGTGTGTGGAAACAACTGTGGAGCTTGAGAAATTTATCACCAAGAGTTCAGTTATTTATCTGGAGAGTGATGAGAAATGCATTGCCATTACTATCTTCTATCAACAGACGTATTCCTACCATAAATCCATTATGTCCGTTCTGTTTATCTAATAGGGAAGATATAAATCACTTATTTTTGCATTGCCATGTTGCAAAGACTTCATGGTTTGGAAGTTTACTGGGCTTGCGGATCGATGATCAAATGGATATTATTACTCTGCTCTGCAAATGGTTGCAAGAACCCTCTGCTCATGAAGCTCTCACGCTAGGAGCATACCTACTGTGGAGTATTTGGAAAATGAGATGTTCCTGTTTATTCAATAAAACAGCTTCCAATGTCCAGCAAATCATCAATCAAGCATCTCTCTTGCATTCGAGCTATACTAATAAGAATGCTAAAATCCTGGATGGAATACATGCCTTGAGGAAAGAATTCATTTCCAACACTACATGGCAGGCTCCGAGGACAGGTGAGATCAAAATAAATGTGGATGGGGCTACCTCTTCTACGACAATTGCGGTGGCAGCAGTTGTCCGAGATGCACAGGAAAGTTTTGTGACAGGCAAGACATGGACGACGACTCATTTCTTTGGAGCAGATTGTAGTTTATGGGCTGAACTACAGGCCATTCATCATGGAGTTCTATTGGCGCGAGGGGTCAGTGCAGATGCGGTCTCCATCGAAAGCGACTCTTTGACGGCGGTTAGGATTATGTATGGCGAGACGGACCTCCTGCCTTGGCGTATGCAAGATCTGCTCATCTCCATCCGTGAGCAGATTACTCCCCTTCCAAAACAACCCAACTTCATTTTCGCTAGAAGAGAATGTAACAAAGTAGCTCACTCTTTAGCTACTTTTGCTGTCAAAAATCTTGACAACTCCATTTTTTCAAATCCTCCGGATTTCATTGTCCCAATCTTGGAGAATGATTGTAGTAATGCAGTTCATACTGCTCTGAATTAGCAATAAAATCTGCGTATTCTCTTCAAATATATATATATATAATAGTTGAATCTATGTAAGCAGATACTTGTGATAATTGAAATTATCTAAAGGTTTTAAAATTATTGTTAAAAAGTCTCCTCCAATCTAAACATATCACTATGGGATACAAAAGTTCAATAAAATAATTGACAAAATTATTCTTACCGACTATCTGATTTGATATATACCGACCAATATATTTAGTTTCTAGTACCTAATCATTAAGCAGATACTTGTGATAATTGAAATTATCTAAAGGTTTTAAAATTATTGTTAAAAAGTCTCCTCCAATCTAAACATATCACTATGGGATACAAAAGTTCAATAAAATAATTGACAAAATTATTCTTACCGACTATCTGATTTGATATATATCGACCAATATATTTAGTTTCTAGTACCTAATCAAGGTAGGTATGAGCTAGTAACAATTTATATTTGGTGGACAATTGTTAGTAGTGGCTCATGTCTCCTACCAGCACATGTTTTTGGGTCGTTTGTGTTAGAGTTTGTTGGAGAGTGGATTACTTGTTTCATTTTTAGTAAACTCATTGTGTATTTCTAAGATTAGTGATATCGTTTTACATGTTTTCTAGTTCTACAAATATTTAACAAAAATTCTAATAAAATTGTGTGATTATTATATTCACAATATAGTCTCCACTTTTTGCATAGTATTACAGTCTTAGGTTTTTCTTGTACTATTTTTCACACTTGATGGTATTTCTTTTTCTTTTTTGCGATATTCGCGACTCTATAATTTTGCACATTTTCCTATATTTCTTCCATTGTCAGAGACTGAAGTTTTTTTTTTTCTGAACTTCTTCAGTACACAAAGACCCATTCTTCTACTGGTCTATATCTCGCTTTCTTCTGTATTCGAAATTTCGTCATAGTTTTGTATTATTTTGGAATTTTTTGTCTTTATGAGACCCAAAGTATTTTATATATTTTCCACATGATTTCTCATTGGTCTAATCTTGACGAATTTCAAATATTCTTTTTCGAGATTTCTCGTTCTATAGCGTCCCGATCTACTTTACACGTTTCTTTTGGAATTTCTCGTTTTGGAACCCCAAACCTACTTAACATATTTTCTTTCAAGATTATTATTTTGGAATCTCGGTGTACTTGAGATGTATTATTATAAACTTCTTTAGTAGTAAGATACGACTCGTTTTTTTAATTTGATTTCTCTCTTAAGGGATTTTTTGTTTTCAAGCCACAACTCTTATTCGACTTTTTTCCAAGGTCCTTTTTCGAATTCTTCAGTCTTATTTTCCAAGTCCTCTTCGGATTTTTTTTTGGAAGAATTTCTTTGTGACTAAATCCTAGCATACTTTTGTAAGATGATCTTCAACTTCTATGTTTTCTACTATCTTCAAGTTTGACTTGTTTTCACCATGTTCAACTTGCGGTGGGAGAGGGTTGAAAAGTAGATTAGTTATTTTATTTTCAGCATATTAATTGTGTATTTTCTTTTACAATTAGTGATGTTATTTTACATATTTTGTAGTCCAATGGTGACTAAGAGCCATAATAAAAAAAAATTATGCCAATGTAGTTACAAGGTAGCACCAATAAGCAATCTCGATCAAGTACATATCCACTAGAGTTGAACAAAGTGTTATTGGTTTTCTAATATCCCCTTGCGTAGGCACATTGGCATTGACTCAGCCTTAACATGGACACATATATATATATATATTTTGATGGCTACTATTATATCTAGAGTGCCTTTCCTCATGTCAAATTAACAAGGACGCAGCATCAATTTCTAATGGGTTTTGGGGAAGCTTTGGATCTTTTGGATATGTTTTCTATTTATTTTTTTCTAAAAATATTTTTCTAAAAGTAAGTTATAAAATTATTTTTTGAACATAAAATTTATGAGTTCGTATTTGAACTTTTATTTTCAAAACTTTCCTTGTGAGCTTAAACTTTGATTTTTCATTTTTTTTTTTTTTGACAGTGGTTTCCGAATAAAGAGTGCCAAACTTAGTTTTTAAGAGGAACAGATGTTTTGACTAAAAAAAAAAAGGAACTAATGTTTAAACTCAAAAAGTTGGTTTAGAGGAGCTGATGTTTTGACTAACTTAAAAAAAGAGGGGGGGGGGGGGGGGGGGGGGGGGGGGGGAGGGGGAAGTGATGTTTAAACTCAAAAAGTTGGTTTTAAAAACTTAACCAAACATGCCCAAAACATTTTGGAGTATATTCTTCATGTCAAATCAACTAGGATGGGGCATCAGTTTATAATGTATTTGGTTGTTGGATAGTACGTGGTGAAAGAAAAAAAAATCAAAATCGAAATAAGTTGACATTATAGATATCAAATTCAGTATACTCTTAATGAATATCAGAATCGGTGGTATTGAATGAATCGACACTTTGATGTTAGAGTGGGTGGAATTTTTAATCTATGTGGAGAATATTTCAGAGTGTGACGAACGACATCCGTGTGTCGGAGAAGTTCGGGAAGTACATCGATCGCCTATTTTGGAACATATATAGTAAACAAATATATGATTGAATTTCCATATTTACTTTGATCATATATTTATGATTGGATCTTTCATATAGTGGCTTTCCATATAATTGGACTTTCAATTATGGCAAACCAATTATGATTGAATTTTTATTAAATATATATATTGGCTTTCCATGTATAGATTACCAAGGGCTTATAAAAGGTTGATGCATGCAAGTTGAAAACCATCTCAAAAGAAAACAAGACTAGTACTTTACAATATTTGAGTGAGAGGATTGAGGACTATTGTGAAGGAGAGATCGCTTCGAATAGTTTTTCGACATCTCTTGTTCTTTGGAGTCCGCAATCAAATTTTCTTCTTTCAAATGAGTTGTGGTGATCCGTGTTGGTTCGGAAGGAGCTTGTAGAGGGTGTATTCTCTTTATTCCATTAGTGGAGGTTCTTCTAAGTTGGACTTCGATCTTCCCGTGATTTTTTCTTTAAGAGTTTTCTACGTCAAAATTTTTTGTGTCTGCGATTGTGTTTGACATTTTTGGTTTGTGGGCTTTTGCTCTGTATAGTGCCTCTTTCCGCACAGTTCAATCGGAGAAATCAAAACGTCAACGGCATTCGGACTTAGTCATGCAAGGGCTTGCTCGAAGTCTCGCTCGGCCGAGGCAACTCCTCGCTCAGGTGGGTGGTTTCGGTGAACTTGCCTCAGCTTGGCCTTCACACTAATAAAACGAAAGTTTTCAACTACACAAGTAGACTTGATAATAAAAGAGACGAATCCAATAATCCCAAGTTGGGTCAGATTGAGTCAGAATATGGAAAGGTCCCACGGTCGACTTAGAAATGTGCACGACATGCTTTCAAAATGGCACTCGGTCTTTCGTCCTGTGTCTTGGGAGAAGAAAAGTGGCCTATATTGCCACAAAGCTATGAACTTAGCATAAGTCATAGGCGTCGCACGTATAAATGCTTGATAAAGCAAACACTGTCCCACCGTCCAATACTTGGCATAGCAAAAAGTGTCTCACAAGTCTCAATGCACGTTTCTATGGTGCATAGCTTAGCATAGCTTTTGCTCGTCCCATGGGTTAAGTTGTTGAACGATTGAGTTAGACAAAAGTTATGTCAAGATTTTGAAGTCATAGAAAGCACTGTCCCATGCATTCTGCGGTTGTTGAAGTCACATAGCTCCACGATCTCAAGACTCATCATATAAAGTATGACTTGGGCAGTAGTGTCGCACAGAACACAAATTGGTTTAAGGCACGAGCTCGGTTGTTTCGATGATAGGTATGCCACGGTCTATGGCACATAAAGGAACACGTTTGTTCAAGTCAAATTGGAAGTCTATGCAGCTGTCGTTCCCTGAGTTTAAAAGATGAAAAGTTCAAGCGACCGTTTGTCGCCGAGACCGGTCTCGTGGCTTGGGAGTCTCTCATAAAGTATGAAAACTACAGTCATGAATAAAGAAGGACATGGTAAATCGAGTTGAGTCTTGCATGGTCATTGGATAACTTGTGCACAAGGTTTGATTCCTCGAACGATCGTTGAGTCACCGGGTTCGTGTCGGCCTAGGAGGATGAGCAGATATTGTACGGCCTTCGTCGACCGTACGACTCGCATTGTTGTGAACCATTACAATATAGGTTGTGGAACCATTCAGTGGAGCTCCCACCTCGCACGCGAATGGTCACCGTATGCAAGATCCAGTATAGCTTGACATCGCTACGACCTCTCATATAGATGAGTCGGCATAAGAGAGGCTATCCGCGTGCTTGCCTTTGGATTGAGTCGCGAATGTGTGCACGGGTTATAACACAATGTTTGGGCCTAAGATTTTGCTACAACGGGCACACCGTACTTTGGCACGAGATATGGCATCGGGAGTTTGTGTCATTGGCAATAAGTTCGCAAGTCTTGTTTGAGTCAGTTGATGAGTCGAACAGGAAAGGTCGCGAGGCAACAATATGGATAAGTCATATTGAGTTGTGAGGCACGGCCTCGACCTTGAGGCATAAGCAAAGTCTAGGGCATGATCATGTGTTGAGTCTCAAAATATCATCTGAATGGCAAGCACGAGTCGACATGTTGATGTCGTTGATACGAGAATGGTCTAGTGGCACGACCACGTTGTCGCGGCACAAAGTTTGGACAAGTTACTAAGTGATGAGGAACTGCCTCGGTTATGTTACACGAAAGAATTCATGGTACGACCATGTCATGATGCACCAAATAAGCCAGACGTCTATGTCCTAAAACTGACCCTAAGGCAAGATTAGAAAGAAAATCAAAAGGATACGTTGCACAAAGTAAAATAATGTGTCAGTTTTGTATGGGTGGGCGATGAGCTCACACTACCAGTACAGTTGAGTACTGACACCCACACAGTGTTTATGTGTAGGGACAGGTAGAAGATTAATCGGCACAGAGCTTGCTTGGATACGTCGAGGCATAGAGTTCCTTGGCGTTTCGAGGCGTGCAGCCGCATGGAGTGAACTTATACGGGACATAATGTATGGACATCGCCTTTCGAAGCATCCGCAAGTTGCAGCCTTGAAGCTTGTATCGAAAGATGAGAGAGAGTAGAGTGACTTGTATTGTGAGAAGAGTGAGACTGAGTGATTGTAATCATGGTCACGTGCCATATTGTAATCTTCGTTTCAATATAAATAAAGAGTTATCATTTTGTATAATCATGTTGCCTTCATTATTCAATGTTTCTGCTTGGGACTTCTGTGCGACAACCAGTCGCTTAGCCTATAATCGGCCGTTATGGAATCCGCCTTGCATGAGCGCAAGCTAGGCTCACGTGGCATCACGTCTTAGCGAGGACGATCGGTCCTACGGGACCAGGACTTGACATGCTCGGTTCTCTCACAGGACTTTCTGGTTTGGGGGAACGTTTTCCGCGCTTAGTTCCTAACATTCGAAACAAAGTATCTAATTTCTTGGTATTAGAAAGAAAATTATTATTAAAAAATTAAAATATATTTTATATATTTAGACATAATTTGAAGTATTTTTGTGTTAGTTTTTAGTAGTTTTGAAACTGAAAAAAATAGTCATCCTTTGCTGATTTGTTTGGCTGCAGTAAAAAAACAGGTTTCTACATTTACATACTTTTATGACCTTTTTTTACATCATTATTGATTGGTTTTTTTTCGTACAATTTTTTCTGTCGAATTGACTGAAAAATAGATATCCAATGTCAGTATCGATCAGTTTAGATATTGGATCGGTACATGCCAAACTGTATCGATATTGACTATATCATATCGATATCAGCAGATAACTATGGAAATAAATTGTACTTTTGAAAGAAAAAAAATTAAAGCTCATCTGAGTCTAAATTTAAGTTTCAAAACCATTAGGGTCTGCTTCATAACAATGTTTTCACCAGTTCTGTGGTGTTTTTGGACCGACCATTCATGAAAACTCATGTTTGTTATTTTTTTTTGAGTCACAGGTTTTTGTCGGCTCAAAAAACCCTTAAAACCAGTGTAATGTAATTTTGAATGACTTTACAAACACTCTAAATCGGTAGATTTTGAAGGATTTTATTATTTTTTTCATTTATATTCTTGTCAAAAATATATAATTATAACTGCTAATGCCCTTCCCTATTTAATTTTATTCGTGTAAAAACTTTCAAAGCCGCTCATTTGTGATTACCAAGCATGAATTGGACTGGTTTAAAAGCTGCTACTTAAAAACCACAAAAAATCGAATCCCTTATAACCGTCCATAACCAATATTCTAAAAACTCCTCATAACCGCTACACTTGTAATTGCCAAGCAAACCCTTAAGGTCATATTCCTTTTAAAAATTTCAGTGAGTAGAAGATAAGAGGGTGGGGGGATTTGATAACTTTAAGGCCGCGTTAGGTTTGCGGAATCTATCATTGGGAAAGAAAAGTTATCCCTCGGTTTGGATGATAAAGAAAATAAGAAAAACAATGATTAAAGGAAAGAAAAATATAAAACAATATTTCTAAGAATTGAATTTCTTTCCTCCTTTGAGCAAACCAAACGAGGTTTAAAAGTTCACTTTCAATTGGATTTTGAAGTTTTGCTGACCTAAATATTAGGTCTCAGTAGTGTCCCTACTAACTAGGAGTAGTGTATTAAAAATCAGAATGGGCTGGCCGGTTCTACCCGTTCATCCGTGAACAGGTAGTTTTTCGGTCTGGTTCAGTATTGACCCAGTATTTTTTAAAATTTGATATTTTTGTAAAAAAAATGCTACTTGTTCTTCCAAAATATTCCTCTAAAGTATCCCTCATTATGTGGCAGCTTACGTATCGTCTCACATGACAACTAACGTGACAGTTGACAAGACAATTTTTACACTACTAAAATAACCCCTTTTAGCGACGTCAGAGTACGTCGCTAAAAAGGGCAAATCCGTCGCTAATTTCTATTAGCGACGTATGTAGCGACAAAACATGGATGTCGCTTATAGGCTTGTCGCAGATTACAATTTGGTCGCAATTCGTCGCTAGTTGCGACGTCCCTTCTAGTGTCGCGAGACGTTGCTAATATTAGCGACAGATAGCGACGTCAGCATACGTCGCCAGTATAGCGACCCCTTAGCGACACCGTAAACTTTACATATGATGACATGGCATGGTAGCCACGTCAGCATATTAGCAACGCCTAGCGACAACTTTAGCGACGTTGGCTCTCAGGTGGTCATATACACGTCAGCATTATAGCGACGGATAGCAACGTTACGTTACTATTGTGCGACGTATAGCGACGTGTACAGGACGTCACAGAACATCGCTATACGTCGCAGATGTTAAAAAATTTAAAAAAAATATTTGGTGTTTTCGTTATGCTGTGTGTCTGTGTTTACAGTGTGTCTGTGTTCACAGACACACAGCATCACAAAAATACACATTATATATTTTTTTTAATTTGGGCAGCACCTCATTTGTATATCAGATCATCGCTTATAACCCAGCGTAGGTATATTTGTCATCCCCGTCGCAGATATCATCACAATTAACAGTCTTCCATCATAACTGTCTATAACTAATAGATGAATAACAGTCTCCCATGCATTATAACAGTCTACAACTAAATATCATACATGTACTCAAGAAAAATACCAACAAATTAAATATCATAAACATACATGTCCAACAAACGTACATGTCCAACAGAGTCAAATAATAATGAAAATCAGTGTACAGAACGGTCAATGGGCCCATAGGGCCAATAAATACAAAGATGATAAAAAAATATAATGGATCACTGAGGACCCCTGTCGCACATCTGGGATAGAATGTAGTCATACTGCTCCTGGGTGAGCTGCACCGTAGGGGCAGTAGGAGGCACTGCAATGTCTGGAGTCGGCGTCGTCGATGGGCCGGGAGGACGTATCTGCTCCAGCTCTCGCAATCGCTCACCATAACTAGCAAGGGTACTCACCACCCTCTCAGTACTCGCCTCAAGCGAAGCCGAAACCTGAGTGAGTGAGGCAGACATGCTCCTCTGCGATCCCTCCAGCTCGACCTGTCTACGCTCTGTGCGCTGCGTAGACTCGGAGAGCATGTGCAAGCTGGCAGCTGTAGCCTGATGCAGACTCATCAGCTCTTGTATACTGCGCTCGACCGCATCAAATCGTTCGGTGACGATCGGAGGGTCGGATCGTCGCTCGATCGTATCAGAAATCTACTGCTGCAACTCGCGATGCAGCTCCTCGATCTGACGACGAATATCCTCAGCTCGTGACGACGCCTGCGAAGTCGGAGACTGCGCACTGACAGAGGGGATCCGGGATGACTCCGAAGCCAAATATGCCGTATGATCCCGTACCGTAGTACGTACCCTTCTGAAGACCGCCAACGGCGGTCATCCAGAGCTCGTCCGGCGATGGAGCTGTAGGCGGCTGGAAGGAAGTACCAGCCCCTCCCTCTGCTTGAGCACTAGCAGCAGCAGCCTCCTCCTCCTGTAGCCGAACAAACTCGGCCTAGAACATATTTGCTAACGTGTAAGTGTTTGCTAAAGTCTATATTGATATCTATTTTTCTGTTTTCTAAATTATAGCAAATTAATATAAAGAATAGAACGTACATATGCCTGCGTCGTCCTCTCGTCAATGAACTCCCCAGCCCTCCGATGGGTGACCAGGAAGACGGTCACCATGTTCGGGTCCTCACCCTTTTTACCTGTTAAAATATATTATCTATTATTAGTATTAAACATTCTATCAAACTATATATAAATTAAAGTCCGTCATAAAAAATGTACCAGACGACGAAAATGCTCCGTCATCGGAATGGAGCCACCACACCACTTACCGGCGCTCGACCGCGCCACCTTGGCCTTGTCAAACCGCTCCTGGTACTTGGGCTCGCTGAATCTAGCCTTCATCGCAGCCCACTGCTCTGGTGTGATCCAACCATGGATCGGCTATCCGGAGCGATCACGAGACTTCTGGTCGTGGATCGTGTCACGACCCGCACCCAGATATACGGGTACGAATACGTAGACGACGCCCAGCCTACGCCGCAGTATCGGCGGTAGAACACTGTCTAGTACCCAATAAATATACACTACGTCTAGAAGGCCTATAACTATAAATATACTCTAGTCACATCACAAACAGCTAGGGATGATAAGACAAGAAGATAACTAAAGCACAAGAGCAACTAGAAACTACTAGAAGGAAACATAAGACAGGAAATAAAGAAGGAAAAAAAACAAGACGAACTAAGGATAACTACCAGACAACTCACATAAAAGAATAGTGAGATCCACCTCAGCTAGCAACATCATGAAGTCCACTAATGGCACAACTACTCCTAAAATATTATCAACGATATCCTGTCAGGAAAATGAGCAAGTACAAGCACTAACAGCAGTTCCATGTGAATTGACAAATTCTATAAGAGACAGTATAATAAAATACAAGACAAATATATATGAAGACTTGGGAACCGTTCGGAAGCTGAGTTACAACCCTTAAACCAAACAAGGACCGGGGTTGTAACTCTTCTCCCGAGCAGAACTTAGTCTCCAATCAAGGTACAATGTAAAGGCAAGTAGAGCATGTGAGTAACTGTATATCAGATCGCATCACGGATGAGCTTGGCTGCGACGGCAGAAAATTGGCCCTCGATCCTCGTCGCCCGGTGTGGTGGATAGAAATAGGTCCTCTACAAGAAGTAAAATACAAAAGTTGTATAATATACGCAAATAATTATTAAAATTTAAAAATAAACAAAATTTTTACCTTGAAGTGGGCGAACCAAAAGGCCTTCCTGTCTGCGGGAGCATCTGAGTAGTTAATCCAAGGCCCACCATAGTTCTGCCTCAGAAATACCCCCAGCTGTCTATGTATTGCAGAAGGCCGATATCTATACAATAATAATTTTTCATAAATATATATGTACATATAATCATTTGAGAAATATATATATATATTAATTAATTAACTTACTTCATAGGCCCGTCCGTCCAAATCTCCATACGCGTCTCGCCCGGGGGAGCGCATAGAGGGTCGCTCTCACCTCCTGCCTGGGCAGGATCAGTCTGATCGTCGTCCTCCATATGCTCGGCGTCGGCTCCCCCATGGAATCGTCGGCAGGAGGAATGCTGGACGGGAGATCAGGGATACTGGACGCGGGATCAGGAAGGCAAGACGACGAGGGAGGAGTCGCCAACCTGCTGGAACTGCCCTGTTCCGGTAATGGACCGGGAACAGAACGGTACAATGGCGTACTCGGAGATGAGAATGAGGGTACGGAATCTCCATCCCCATCCCGAGGCTGACGAGACTGCCTAATATAAAATTCTCTGCGTCGTCCCGATGGTCTAGTCATACCTGATAATAACATATGATAATAAAACAAAAAAAAACATATTTATTTGATAGACATCACAGATTTTTGAAAAATATCATAGTCACAGATAAAAGTGTCAATAAAGTGTGTCACTGAAGTGTCACAGATTTATATGATAGAAGTGTCACTAAAGTGTCAAATATGATGATAAAACAAACGTACAGATTTAATCCTCTTATGAAAATTCATCTAGTTCGTTTAGCTCATCTTCTTCTTCTTCTTCTTCTTCCTCCTCTACATCTTCACTTTCATCTGCATCTTCCTCTTCAGATAATTCTACTTCTTCCACACAATTAGATGTGTAATGAGAAACTTCCGTCGTGTCCACTTCTATAATATTTGTTACAATAGGTAGTTCATCCTCTTGATAAGCTATATCGTCAACCTCAAAGGTATTTCTAGCTTTGGTCTTACATACTGCCCACCAGTCCGACCTTGTTGTTTCCCGTTTAGGATAACTTGTGAAGTACACGAGCTGAGCCTGACTTGATAGGACAAATGGTTCATAGGTTTGATATCGATGCCGATAGTTTATATCAACAAGACTGTGCTTGTCTACTTTCCAACCTTGACCTTCAATCGGATCGAACCAATCACACTTGAATAACACAATCTTAGCATGCTCTATTCCGTAACTATATGTCAGCTCCACGATCTCCCGTAGCACGCCATAGAAATCGTTGCCCGTATCAACATCTTTGTAGTTCGAAGATCTGATACACAAACAGCTATTTTTGGTGGAGTCGAGATCCACAAAGTTGTCTCTGATCGGACAAGTTGTTGACTTGAACCTAAACCCATTAACACAGTAGCTTGGCCATATTTTTGCAGCATAAATTGGTCCCTTGGCTAGCGTTCTAATAGACTCATTTTCAAGTCTTGCGTATGGACGATCGACCTAAATACCACGAAAGAAGCAATTAAGCTCATTCTCAATCAAGTGCATATACAGAAAGGTAATTACAGAGTTCTCAAGTCTTACATATGCACTCAACTATGATGGAAAATAACGCCTCATTTCTTGTTCTTGTTCTTGTTCTTCTTTTGTTATGTGTGGCCTACCTGACCTCACATCATCATTAAATATGCTGAAAATAACATCGTTCAATTAATGTACTAGTATAATAATCAATACTATTAAAATAATGTAGACGTATTAATTACTTACCCCTCCAATTTCTCTACTTCTTTCTCGTCGTAGTTGAGTAATACATACACCTAAGCAGCACTTAGCTCATCATTGTTCAGATATCTCTTTTTTATTTTACCCGATGGCTTTTCTGGAGCATTGAATACCTTCATTATTGTATTATTACTTTCATGATCTCCGTCGTCGTTTCTGGAAGCTCTCGTTCTATTAGTTGCAACATGAGGCTTGAAATACATCGAATAAAAGTTTATAATCTCCTCGAGAACATAGGCTTCACAAATAGAACCCTCGACCCGTGCCTTATTTTTCACCTTTCTTTTTAGGTGATTCAAATGTCGCTCAAACGGGTACATCCATCGATATTCGACGGGTCCACCAACACGTGCCTCATAGGATAGATGAATCGGCAAATGCTCCATAGAGTCAAAGAATCCAGGAGAAAACACCCTCTCTAGCTTGCACAGTGTTACCGCAATGTCCTTCTCTTGCTTTTCTAGACGATCAACGAGCAATTTCTTAGAACAAAGATCCCTGAAGAATATGATAAGCTCCGTCAATGGATCCCAAACTGCCTGCGGTAAGAATTTCCGAAATGCAATCGGAATTAACCTCTCCATGAATACGTGACAGTCGTGGCTCTTCATACCCGTCAATTTGTTTTCCTTCGGATCGATACATCTTCTCAGATTTGACACACATCCGTCTGGAAATTTTAGGCCCTGGATCCACCGACAAAGTCTCACTTTATCCTCCTTGTCCAGCGAGAAAATTGACTTCGGCAGGAACTGTTTTCCATTCTGCTCTATCAAATGCAACGCAGGGCGTTTGCATATTTCTTCTAAGTCCAACCTGGCCTTGGGTTTGTCTTTCGTTTTTCCCTTTACGTCCATCACAGTATTAATTATATTATCAAACACATTCTTTTCAATATGCATGACATCAAGATTATGTCTGATCAGATTGGTACTCCAGTATGGCTGATCCCAGAATATGCTCCTCTTTGTCTAGTTATGATCTCTACTAAATCCATCGCACTTGTACCCAGTTGTAGGATCTTCGATAGCACTTGAAAAATCTTTAACCTCCATCCATACCGTGGCTTCGCACCACCTTGGCGGTGGATCACCCTTCTCTATAACGCCGGCACGGAATGCATTCATGTTCCTTCTGAACGGATGATCTTTTGGCATAAATTATCGATGACAATCAAAGAAACACGGTTTTCCTCCGTGTTTCAAGCGGAAAGCCTTACTACGGTCCATGCAATACGGACATGAGAGACGGCCATGAGTGCTCCATCCAGATAACATTCCATAGGCCGAAAAGTCATTGATGGTCCACATAAGGGTTGCCTTCATCTGAAAATTCTGCTTCCTGGAAACATCGTACGTGTTAGCGCCTACTTCCCATAACTGATTCAACTCATCTATCAAAGGCTGTAAGTACACATCAATGTTCTTCTTGGGATTGTTCGGACCAGAAATTATAACGGTTAGAAACATGTACTGAGTCTTCATGCACATCCAAGGCGGTAGGTTATACGGAGTGACGATCACAGGCCAGCACGAATACTGGGATCTCGAAAGACCAAAAGGAGTAAAACCGTCAGAAGATAGTCCTAACCTGACA
The DNA here is from genome assembly GCA_029216955.1 of Iris pallida. NCBI lineage: Eukaryota > Viridiplantae > Streptophyta > Magnoliopsida > Asparagales > Iridaceae > Iris > Iris pallida. The sequence continues at coordinate 6,596,339 of JANAVB010027196.1, read as the reverse complement.
TTACGCGGATCTGAAGCAAAATTAGGATACACTCGATCAAAGTGCTTCTACGCTTCTCTATCGGATGGGTGATCCAACACTCCTTCAATCTGTTCTCGCATGTGCCAACTCATATTTTCGGCCGTCTCTTTCACCATAAATAATCTTTGCAACCGCGACGTTAAAGGCAAGTAGTGCATTGAATCGGTTGGTCTTCTTACATCGGTAGACCTTCCTGTACTAGTTGTCTTATAGCGATCAGCACCACAAAATCTGCACACATCTACGTCCTTGTCGTCTTTGTAGTACAGCATGCACCCATTGCGACAAGAAACGATTTTCTCGTATCCCATCCAGAGCGATCTCACCATCCTTTTGGACCGGTAGAAGTCTTTAGGCAACTTAGCACCCGCCGGCAAGATCTCTATAATCAACTCCAACACTCGATTGTAGAATTCTTACGACATGTTAAAATCTGACTTAATGCTCAACATTCTTGTAACCACCTCCAACGGTGAATGATTCTCACAACCAGGATATAATGAAGTCCTTGCATTCTCCAGCAACTCCATGAACTGTGCAGCATCGGCGTTCGGTGCCTCCTCAGGTGCATCATGAACGAAACTAGGCCTCGCAGCGTCGAAAACCATGTTCACGCACCCGTCGTCGTATGCATGATTATCTGAAACAAAATTAGGTCCCGCATGCATATACGGCACAACATAAGGCTCCGGCTCTGATGCTAAAGACACAAGTTCTCCGTGTGCGGTCCACTGATAGTAATTAGGCATGAAACCCCTCGAGTACAAATGATATGTCACTTCCACTTCTGGATAATATTTTACGTTATGACATTTCACACACGGACACTTAATTTTGGTACCGTCCATGTACTGAGGGAACGCCTTAGCAAACTGCAGGAACTGCTCTACTTCCGCTATGTATTCATCCCGTACACCACACGTATCATCAAGACGACGATTGTACATCCATGAACGATTCTGCAAGTAGTAATTCATATCCATTTGGAAATAATTCTGCAAAGATGGACACACATTATTCAACAGGCACAAATTCGTATATTATGTCTTATTATGGGACACACATTAGTAGCGGACAGTTACTAACAACAATGATATGCAATCTAGGTCAAACTAGGTTGTACTAAGTCAAACAAAGTCAAACAAGGTCAAGCTAAGTCAAACAAAGTCAAACAAGGTCAAACTAGGTCAAGGGTTGACCTATAGTTGACTTTGTCAACTCTTAGTCCAATCTAGGTCAGATGTTGACTCTACTTTGACTTTCAGTCAAAATAGTCTACCTTGGTCAAACAAGGTCAAATCTAAGTCAAATATCCTATTTCTAGTCATTACCTACCAAGGTACCCTTTACCTTATCGCTATTGGTATCCCAATACCAATACCTTAAGTTGGTACCCTTTACCTTATCGCTATTGGTACCCTTTACCTTATCGCTATTGGTATCCCAATACCAATACCGCGGTAACATGGTTGGTACATTAAGGGTCTTTGACAAGATGACATATTGCAAAAAGATATATCCTTATATATAGTTTTCCTACGGATTTTTTTAACATTACGTAGGAGAACTATAAGGATATATCTGTTCACAACATGTCACCTCCTCAAAGACCCTTAATGTGACAACCATGTCACCCTCTCAGTCATATCCCTGAGCTACGATGCAGCTGCAGGCATTTAACATATCACGGTTTATAAAAATAACTAAGAAATAACGTTGAAATACTTAAAATTATGCCTAAATGTATAAAATATATATTTTTAAACGTAAATAATTTATTAATAATTATTTGTTTTTCGATACCAAAGTCCGATACTCCGATACGATACAGCCGATACTACCATATCGCCGATACCAATACTCATAGGAATAGTCCGATACCGATTCCGATACCGATATTGTGAACCTTGGGTATATATCGTCAACATTTCAGATTCTTAAAATGAATTTCAAATGGATTTTTGATTGTATGTATATGTGTATTTGTGTGTATATACATTGTATACATATATATTTATATATGTATTTGTGTATGTATGTAAGTGTGTGAGTATATATATATATATATATATATATATATATATATATATATATATATATAGGTATATATGATGTATTGTGTGTGTGTGTCCTGTGTCCTGTGTCACAGAGTCGTGTCCGAAATAGGGTTAGGGTCCTGTCCCCTGCCCCCTCCCCCTTATAGGGTATCCTATTACCATAGACTAATCTAGGACACTCTTAAGATACTAGGATATCTAACTATCCTAGGATACCAAATTTTAGCCAAGATACTAACTTAGGGTACTAACTTCTAGCCCATATCCTAATATCCTAGGCTATAACCAAGGGGACACATATATAGGTTAAGATATTTACATATACTATATCCTAGGTTATAACCAAGATACTAACTTAGGGTACTAACTTAGGGTACTAACTTCTTGCCCATATCCTAATATCCTAGGCTATAACCAAGGGGACACATATATAGGTTATGATATTCACACAACTATATATATATATATATATATATATATATATATATATGTATATATATATATATATATATATATATATATATAGGCATACATATATAGTTTAAGATATTTACATATACTAGGCTATAACCAAGGGGACACAATATATACATTCAACAAGTTATGCATTTATATACTAGAGAGATAGAGAGTGTATAGTGTCAAGTGTGCATATACAAGTGTCATGTGTGTACGTGTCTCCCAAACCAAACTCGTGTCCAAATACTCGACACAATGTGTCCAAAAACAAACCAAACTCAACACATCCAAAACTGGACACGAATCCAATGGACACGAGTCTTTGGGGACACGAATCCAATGGGCACGAGTCTTTGGGGACACGATGTGTGTCCGTGTGTCCGTGTGTCCGTGGGAGAGGAGGAGGAGGAGGGAGAGGAGTTAGGTTAGGATTTACCTGAGGAAGAGGAGGAGGAGCTCGGGATTGGGGGAGGAGGAGCTCGAGGAGGAGGATCTCGAGGAGGAGGAGCTCGCCGGAGGGGGAGGAAGTCGCCGGGGGGGAGGGGGTCGTCGGGGTGGGAGGGCACTGACAGAGGGGGAGGGAGTCGCCGGAGGAGGGGGGAGGGAAATTAGAATTTTCGAGCGAGAGTGAGGGGGAAAGAAGGAAAAGATGTGCCCTAAGTAAAAAAAATTAGCGACGTCAAGTGTTGTAGTCGCTAAACGTCGCAAAATTGGCAATATATGCTAATAATATGTCGCTGAACGTCGCTAGTCAGCGACGTAGTAAACGCCTGTCGCGGAATGTCGCTAGGCAGCGACGTTTTGCGACGTGTATATAAAGCTGTCGCTATATTTCATAACTAGCGACGGCATTTCTTGCCGTCGCTAAATTATATCGCTATTAGATGATATTTTAGTAGTGTTAAAATTAAAATTAAAATTGACATTAAAATTAATATTAATATTAACGATAATATTAAAATTAAAATAACATTAAAGGTTAAAATTAAAATAAATATTAAAATTAAAATTAAAATTAATATTAATATTAAATTAACATTAATATTAAAATTAAAAAATAGGTAATTAATTTTTTTGGTTAAAATTTGTCATGTCAAATGGCACGTCAGCTGTCACGTTTAGAGAGACATTTTAGAGGTATGAATAGCATTACTCTTTTGTAAAAACTAGTGTCTATAAGAAATTAAATTTGGGCCACTTAGGTTGACCCAGTGGTTGGTTGAACCAATTTGACCGGGTCCAGGAAACAAAGAGTTGCTCCACCTCACTTTCCTGTCACTTGGCCGGCCGGCCTACTTTGGTTCAACACTTTTCGATAACTTCAAATGAGGAATCTCTGTTAGGGTTTGTGGTTGATATCCCATAGATGCCAGAGGCCACAAGTTAGTGAAGAGCAAAGCTTTATTATATAAAGCACATCTACTCCTATGCCTGCCATTCCTTTGTACCTAGCTAACATTATTTTGTTTCGGAAAAAAAAAAAAAAAAAAAATTAAAGGATGAAGGGAGCCAAGTCCCACGAGCTGGACGTCGCGCTGCCGGCCGGTGAGCTGTGGGGAATCTACGGCACGCTCCGCCTGGCCGAGCTCGCCGTCGAGTTGCTCCCCGACGTCATCGCGAAGACCGTAGTCGAAGAAGGGGACGGGGGCACCGGAAGCCTTGTTCGTGTCGTCTACCCTGCAGGTTTTCTCCGATTCGAACCTCACACCGTAGGTTGAAAGATTACCTATCTATATTATGGGTCCGGCTATACACACTCCAACACTTACTTAGCACATCCTATTTAAAAAAAGAAAGAAAAAATTTTATATTCTACCCTTACTGAGCACACCCCATACTCCCCTCCGTCGACCCTCCTCCTCCTCCTCCTCCCCCGACTCGCCTCCTCCGCAGACCCTCCCCCCCCTCCGCAGACCCTCCCCCTGCTCCCCTCCCCTCCCCTCCCCCCCGCTCCGCCGACCCCCCCTCCCCCCCGACCCGCCTCCTCCTCCTCCTCCTCACCCCGACCCCCGCTCCCCAATCCCCGACGGCCGACCCCATAAACTGTTGTTGAAACAAAAAAAAAATTGAAAATAATTTGGGTGTATTCACGGGTAAATTCATCCCTGATTTATCGACCTCACAGAGGAATGTTCGACCCACGACAGTCGACCTATAGTGTGTACGCTCGACCAACATATGTCGAACATAAGATGGCATGTTCGATTAGAACATGTTCGACCAGTGTTTGTCGAATAGAAGAAGACATGTTCGACCCGTATTTGTCGAACAGAAGAAGACATGTTCGACCAATATTTGTCGAACAGACCATTGCCCGTTCGACCAGTATTTGTCGTGTTCATCGCAGAATATGGGATGTGCTCAGCAAGGGTAGAATAGGAAAAAAAATTAAAAAATTGGGTGTGCTAAGTAAGTGTTGGGGTGTGTATAGCCGAACCCCTATATTATTTTAACACAGTAGTTAGTCACAGGGCCGGCCGTGAGCTAATGGGGGCCCGAGGCAAAACTTCCAAAATGGGCCCCCATATATAATTAAAAAAAGTTTTTAAAAAATAAAAATTTGTTGTACTCAAGATTTGAACAAAGGACCTCATAAATAAAAGTCGAGCATTATAACCACTACACCAAAATATTTTTTGTTAAAAAAAGGCACATGAGACATACTAATTTTATTGTACATAGCTCCATGTTGGTGCCCCCTCTCGTCAGGGGGCCCTGGGCTGTCGCCCGGCCTGTCCTGGGCCAGGGCCGCCCCTGGTTAGTCAATCAGGAGATGGAGTAAGTATTATTCAATGGAACTCATTACGGGACGGTAGTGAGCGTCGAATTAGTTACGATAGGAAAAAAAAAAACAGAAAATAGTATCATATTATTATTGGAGGGAGTAATGTTATTCGTACCTTCAAATTGTTCCTTCAATACATTTTTCCTTATGTGGCAGCTGACGTGACATGTTAAATAATATTATGCGTCATCTGACATGGTCGATGACATGACAAATTTTAACCCAAAAAGTTAATTATCCAATTTTATCCATGTTAATTTAATGTTAATATTAATGTTAATTTAATATTAATATTAATATTAACTAATATTAATATCAATTAATATTAACTAATATTAATATCAATTAATATTAATATTAATATTAATTAATATTAATATTAATATTAATGTTAGTGTTGATTTTAATGCTAATATTAATTTTATTGTTAATGTTAACGTTAATATTAATTTTAATGTTAATGTTAACATTAATTTTAATGTTAATTTTATGTTAATGTTAATTTAAATTTAAATTTTAAAATTTGTCACGTCAGCTGCCACATCAACATGCCACATCAGCTGCCACGTAAGGAGAGACGGTTTGGAGGTACACTTTGGAGGGACAAATAACATTATTTTATTGGAGGAGACTCAAGACACACTACTGCCACGTTTTAAGTTCGTTCCACAGAATAATTTCTCATATCAGAATTTTATGATAAAATTTTTGGTAGAAGCTGTATCCAAAACATAGATTATTATTAATAACTGATTGTTAATAATTACTCAAACGGAATTTTCGTTATTACACATTTGTTAATGTTTTCCAATCAATATCTCATGAGAAATTTCTTATATATATACTAGTAAATGCACGTACTTTGCACGTGTGGTAACGTATAATAAAAATATTATCCAATTATAGTTAAATATCTTTTCTAGCTCATGTGGTTACGGTGAGAGGTTTTCTTCTTATTTTGTTGAGTTCGATTTCCCATTTTGAATATATATAACAAATTAAAAAAAAAAATCAACTTTTTTTACATATTTTTTTTTTTTTTATATTAAATGGTTGATGATATACATGACTTAGACGACTCAAACTTGAGTTGTTTTAAAGTCCCTTATATATATATATATATATATATATATATATAATATATATATATATATATATATATATATATATATATATATATATATATATGATGTGACATAATATGAAACCACTATATAAAAGGGTTACTTAGTTTTAGGAGCTCATATAATATTCGAGATTTGTATTTAGGTTTCATATTGTCTATGAGAGGGTATGGATCTCGTTCTGACTATTGATTTGGGTTGATCGTTAGATCTCGTTTAGGTCTCATATTATTCAAATTTTGCGCTTAACTACAGGATCTCGTATAAATTCAAAATTTTCGTTTAAATATTCATTTTGGACGGCGAGTCCAAGTCAACCACCCGGAGGTCTTCATATTATTCAAAATTTGCGCTTAATTTCAAGATCTCGTATAATATTCAAATTTTGCATTTAATCTTCACTTTGGACGTTCAGTTCAAGTCAACCACGAGGAGGTCTCTATAATTTTCAAATTCTGGGTTTAGTTTTAGGATCTCGTACAATATTCGAAATACGGTCCGTCCAAGTCAATTGTCAAGACAAGATTTAGACTCCCTTGTAGACAATATGGAAACCTAAACTTAAATTTTAACTATTAATTACAGGAGATTCTTATGGAAAGATCGAGATCCATCTTAATCTCTCTTAGGTTAGTTGAACAGATTAGGCAGAGAAATCAAGAAACCATGGTCTATTTTTTGTGAAACTATTTATTTTATATCAAAAGAATTATAATCTCTCTCAGTTCTGGTTGAATTTTCTTGATCCCTTAAGAAATCACAAGCGTACTTTTGTGAAACTAAAATTGATACAACAATATGAATATGGATTGTTGTTGTCTTGCTCTTTTTGGCGGCAGGATCTCCGGGTCCTAGTTATCACACGGAGAAGTTTGTCAAGATCGACGACGAACAAATGCTGAAGGAGGTCGTCGTGGTCGAAGGAGGAATGCTGGATCTCGGCTTTCGCTCTTTTCTGTTCCGCTTCGAGGTTATAGAGAAGACTGGTAGCTCCTGCACCGTCAAGTCAAGCATAGAGTACGAGCTGGACGAGGAGCACGCGGCTAACGAGGCCTATGCCACCACAGATGCCCTTGCCGCCATCGTGGAAGCTGTTTCGAAGCACCTCCTGGAGAAGAAGACCGGTGCCTAAGAGTTGTGGCGTTCCGATCAGCTTTTTGATTGATAATAAGAATGCGATTTGGGAGACTGCTTTTTATAAACAGTGCCTGCCCCAGCATTAGAATGGGCTAGATGTGGACTGACTTATATAAAAAAATATTAAAACAAATTGGAATATAAATCCTAATATCCTATACACCATACATGCTAATCATAATCACATATTTATTTGTAACAACAAGATAAACAAAAATTTTATTCCAAAATTTTGGGGTCAACACTGTAACAATTTTGTGCTGAAAATAATCAAACTGCACCAGTTTTTACTACCATCTCTGAGACGGTTATCACCAATTATGGTGGTCATGCTTCGGGATGAACGATGTATAGTGGAGTGTTGTTTTGTATGCTTAGTAATTTTTTGGACTCTTACAGTCCAGGCCCGGAAGGTCCAATTGTAAACCCTCGGCCGTAAATTGGAAATGAGTCTAAACAGTTTCTTAATGTAGAAAATAATAATGCCTTGTTCTCATTGTTAGGATTTGTTACAATATATATAGTGTCTACATTTGGGCTGTACTTATGGGTCATATTTACATTACAAATATAATCTAACACCCCCCCTCAAGTTGGAGCATGCAAGTCACAAATGTCCAACTTGGGAAGGAAAGAATCAAACACATGCTTTCCAAGGGGCTTGGTGAAGATGTCAGCCAGTTGAGAAGAAGTAGGAACATGCGAGGCTATTACGGTGCCATCTCGAATAGCATTACGAACAAAATGCAAATCCACCTCAATATGCTTACTGCGCTCATGAAATACCGGGTTCTGAGCCAGGTGCAGGGCAGACTGACTGTCATAATACACCAACATAGCAGACTCCTGGCGAACGCCCAAACACACCAATAATTCCTTCAACCATTTCAACTCACAAACAAGCGCATCAAGAGATCGGTATTCAGCTTTAGCGGAAGATCGGGAAACAGTTGATTGCTTCTTGGTCTTCCAAGAAATAGGAGACCCCCCCCCCCCCCCCAAGAAACACCAAACAGTCTGTAACAGAGCGGCGAGTCTAGGGACAACTGGCCCAGTCGGAATCACACCAACCGGAAAGACGGAGATCACAATCAGCTTTCAAAAGAATACCCTGTCCCGGTGCATGTTTGAGATATCTGACAACTTGCAAAGCAGCATACCAATGATCTTGTCGAGGCTCCTGTAAGAATTGAGACAAGATATGCACAACATATGCTAAGTCAGGGCGAGTAAACGATAGATAAATCAACCTCCCAACCAGCCTCCGATAAGTCTCTGCATCCGCCATCTTTGGACTAGTCGATTCTGGCAGCTTGTGATTGGGCTCCATGGAAAAGCCAGCAGGTCGAGACCCCATCAAACTGCATTCTGAAATGATGTCCAAAGCATACTTTCTTTGACACAAGAAAATTTTTTCTGCACTCCGAGCCACCTCTATGTGAAGAAAGTACTTCAATACACCAAGGTCCTTCATGTGAAAGCAAGAACTAAGGTACTTTTTGAAAGCATCTAAAGCACATGTGCCATTACCAGACACAATCATGTCATCCACATATATATATCAAAATATGCAACTCTACCTTCCCTTTAAAAAGAGAGAAAAGGAAATAATTGGAATGAGATTGAATAAATCCAGATATCAGAGAAGCAGCAAGCTTAGCAAACCAACAACGTGGTGCCTGTTTCAATCCATATAGTGACTTACGCAGGCGACACACTTTGTTGGGTTCACTATGCGAAAAACCTGACGGCAACTTCATATACACTTCTTCTGTCAAATCTCCAAGAAGAAAAGCATTGTGCACATTCATCTGGTGTAAAGTCCAGCCTCTCACAGTTGCAACAGCCAAGAACGTCCGAACTGTGGGCATCTTAGCTACCGGGGCGAATGTCTTTGAATAGTCGATCCCCTCAACCTGATGATTACCGAACACAACCAGTCGTGCCTTTAAGCGCTCAACACTGCCGTCGAATTTGTACTTTATTTTGTACACCCATTTACTTCCCAATGCTTTCTTCCTAGGAGGCAAATCGACAAGACTCTATGTTCTATTATCTTCCAGAGCCTGTATTTCAGTTTGCATAGCCGCGCGCCAGCCCGAACCTCGCGAGGCCTGACGATATGAAGTAGGCTCGACACCTACAGTGATAGCTGCAAAAAAATCTCTGTGTCCAGCTGTAAATATGTCATAACTTAGAAATTGTGTTAGAGGATACGAAGTACCTGAGGAAGTGACGGGAACAGATGAACTGTGGTGAAGGGGGAACTTTTTACTTCGAACAGCATTCGTCACAAAATCCTGTAATCACACTGGCTGTGATTTCTTTCTCATTCCTCTTTCCAATACTACCTCGTCGGGCACCTCTGGCAACACTGTATCCCCTGTATCATCAGTAGTATCCGCATCACCCCCAGCGGACTCTTCTGTCAATACTTTTGTATCTACCTGTGCATCCTCGCCATTCGGTGCCGAGCCACCATCAACCACTCCAGCCTCAGCAACCGTAGCCGGTACCATCCCAAAAGCCTCTATATCGTCTCCCGGCACCTCAATAGATGGATGGCGTGTCGCAGAAGATATCTCGCTAGAAGAGCCACACCCAGAAAATTCTTTTTCATAAAACGTAATATCACGGGACACAAAAAATTCACCAGTCTCCAAATCATACAGTTTCCATCCCTTTTTATCAAGTGGATACCCAACGAAGATACATTTTCTGCTCCTGCTAGCAAATTTATCATGTCGGAATTTCAAATCATACGCATAGCACAGACAACCAAAAATACGTAGATGATCATACGAAGGAGCCGAACCATATAAAACTTCATAAGGAGACTTAAAATTCAAGATACTAGAAGGGGTTCTATTTATCAAATAACATGCACCCAGAACACATTCCCTCCAAAAATCCACGAAAAGAGAACCCTGAAATCTCAATGCCCTGGCTACATTTAAAATATGTCGATGTTTTCTTTCCACCCTTCCATTCTTTTGAGGTGTTCCAACACAGGATATTTGAAACAATATACCTTGAGATAAAAATAATCTCCTAAACAATTAAATTCAGTGCCATTGTCACTCTGCACACGACGTATATCAGCCCCAAACTGACGCTTCACCATAGCAATGAATTTAAGAAACATAGAATAAACAGCACACTTATCCATCAATAAAATAATCTAAACAGCTCTAGAAAAATCATCCACCAAAGTCAAAAAATATCGTGCCCCATTAGATGACGGAACACGATATGGTCCCCACAGATCACAGTGTATAAGTTCAAAGCATCTCAAAGCACGACTACTACTATCAGGAAAGGCATCACGAGTCTGTTTAGCTTGATGACAAATATCACAAGCCTTATGAGAAAACACACTACTACCAGAGAGAAAAGGTAAAGTCTGCATTACTTTATCTGATGGATGCCCCAGTCTACTATGCCAAACCTCGGAATCACTCTTTTTGCGTGCCAGGATCACCGAAGCCAAAGAAGTTGGAACCTCCCCAAGAAGTGAAGTCCACCCCTTTATTCACCTGCTCCAATCACCATCCTCGTACTTCGATCCTGAATAAAACACAAATCAGGAGTAAATAATATATCACAATTTCTGGCACCAATCAATTGTGAGACAGAGATCAAATTATAAGTCAATGTCGGAACATAAAGAACATCCGTCAACACCAATGAAGCAGTCAAAGATACTTCGCCTCTCAGAACAGCCTCAATAGTGCTCCCATCAGGCAAAATCACAGGACAGACAGGGCCCTCAAAGCAATCAACTAAACAGTCACGAGAGCCTGTCGCATGAAGAGTAGCCCCAGTATCGAATATCCAAGGGATAGAAGAATTCTTACCCATCAGACGATCAGAGTTCGATGAACCAAGTTTGGAAGGATTGTCGTTACCCAGCAAGCTCATTAGTTTCTGCCATTGTTCACCTGAGAGGGGTGAAGGATACCCTCCATGCATCATATCTGCCGAACTCCCAGCAAAACCAGCAGGGACACCATGACCAGCAGCGGCGACATGATGAACAACCCCTGCGCCACCAGTACCGCGTCCCCCATCACGTCTCTGTTGTGGTGCCGGGCCTCTGCCACCGCTAGCACCACGTCCACCCTCACACCGAGGACGAGTCTCCCACCACTCTGGATAGCCAATCTTGGCAAAGCAAGTTGCAACATCATGACCTATTTTTTTGTAATGAGTACAGATCATACCTGATTTGTCCCTGGAATCTGAGGTTCTACTATTAAAAGTAGTAGAAAGACGAGGTGAAGTCTTGATAGTCAGCGCCCGACATCCGACACCGACTGGAGAGTACCCATCCGCTATATTCCAACCACCGTATGGCGCAGAAAAAGACTTGAGACGAACTGCTGTTGCTCCGAACAAAGGACTGCAGCAGAAGCTAGCTAGCTAGCTACACCAAAAAAATCACTTTCTTCTATTCTTTTGCTGTGGGTTTCGTGGAAGAAATCGACCGCTCACGTAAGCTGATCCCTATGCGCCAGATCCGGCGCCTCTGATCGCGGCCGATTCGCCGCCGGCCGATTCGTTGGAGTTGTACAAAATTTTGTACACCCGACATCCGTACCGCTCTCGTAAGCTGACCCCTACGTGCCAGATCTGGCACCCCTGATCGCGGTCGATTCGCCGTCGACCCCGTCCATCAGCGGCCGATTCGTCGGAGTTGTACAAAATTTTGTACACCCGATATCCGCGATGGCAGATGATGCTGTGTCCAGCTATTCCATCGCGACTGGCGGTGGCGGTGCACACAACCCAAATTATCCTAATCCGAAGGATCCATATTTTCTGAGTTCTGCTGATCAACCAGAAAATATCATTACTCCTATTGTTTTTCGTGGATCGAACTATGCTAAGTGTTATCGGTCGATACGCTCTCCCTGATCTCTAGGCGAAAGATCACTTTTCTGGAAGGTACTGAAGTCAAACCTGTTAATGATGCTAGTAAATTGCTTGATTGGAGATGCGTACAAGCGCTATTGGTTCAATGGGTTCTTAATACCATTGATCCGTCTCTGAAAAGATCTCTGTCGTACTTTGAGGAGATTTATCCATTGTGGAACTTGTTGGAGAAAATATTTGTTGTTAGCAATGGCACTCGGAAGCAACAAATTAAGGTAGTTTTGGCTGAGTGTAAACAAACGGCTTCGATGTCTGTGGAAACCTACTTTAAAAATTTACAGCCTTTGTGGGATGAACAAGCTGCTTATTTTCCATTGCCTTCTTGTACATGTGGTGAACTTGCTGTAAAGCTGCAGCTATGAGGGATGAAGACCACTTTCAGGACTTTATGTATGGGTTGAATGCTGAGTTGTATGGTCATACCCGATCTAATCTTCTGGCTCAGGATCCTCAGCCAAGTTTAGATCGGACATACCAGGCAGTCCGTGAGGAGGAGGATATGCGAAAATCTCAGGTTCAATCCGCTGCTGAGTGATGTCGAACGGTGGGCCCGGGCAGACGGATTGGGGGCCGGACAGCGGCGGATCGGACACGGCTAAGTGGATCGGGCGCCCGATTAGGGGCCGGATAGCGATGGATCGGGCAGGCGGACCCAGGCAGACGGTTTGGGGGCCGGATCGCGGCGGATCAGGCGCGGCTGTGCGGGGGATCGGGCACGGTTGTGCGGATCAGGTGAACGGATTGAGGGGCCGGACAGGGGCAGATTGGGCTGATGGCTCAGTCGGAGCTGTCGGCACGGGCGCGGTCGGCGTGGGCGCAGTCGACGCGGGAGCAGGCTGGGGTTTTTCGGGAGATGGCGGCTAGGGTTTTTTTTGGAGGCTCTGATACCATGTAGGAAATAATAATGCCTTGTTCTCATTGCTAGGGTTTGTTACAATATATATAGTGTCTACATTTGGACAGGGCTTATGGGCCATATTTACATTACAAATATAATCTAACACTTAAGAATGTCTATCTTATAGTTAGAACAAACTTTTAGAATAATACCTAAAAATATATCGATTCCGAAACTTCTTGTTATCGGTGGACATTCGGTTTATTCAGTTTAAACCGAACCGAAATAGTCAAAATCGAATAAATCGAAATTCTAAAAATTGAAAACCGAACGGACATTAGCCAAAATCGAAATCGAATCGAACCGAATAACGATTCGGTTTATTCGATTGAACTATTTATATTGTATAATGGATAGGGTCCAAAGTTGAAATCATGGTTAAATGATATTAAAAAGTATAATTTCTATACACACATTTGTTGTATTTGCGTCCAAAGTTAGACTAGTTGTTAAATTACCAAAGTTTAGTTTTAAAACACATAAATAGAGTTTTTACTTTCAAAATATACACATTTTGGTTACAACATATGTATAGAATTAACGGTATTTACATAATTGCACAAGTCTTATTCGGTTTTGGACCGAACCGAAACTGAAACCCAAAATCGAAACTAAACCATTTTTTTTAAACCGAACCAAATCTCTTATTCTGTTCGGGTCCATTCCGTTTTCGATCCAAAACCAAATAATGCTTAACCCAACTTCTTGTAGACCCTACGAGGCATTATAAATAAGCTGGAGGCTCATTTGTTTCTCACCACCAAAACTTATAAGCATTCTTCAAGTTAATAAAGGAATTGTTAAAAGTCCTAATATTGCTCGAGTATTCTCCAAATACTTAGCATTCTAGCTAAGCATGCTTGGAAAGGCTTGCACTAGTCTTTGAGTAAGAAGCTTGTGCGCTGCACGGGTCGAAGTGTAGACAAAAATACTAAGTCCGTGACCAGTGGTATAAATTGTCTATATTTTGGTCATTGTTGTAAATACAGACACAATTTGTGTGTGCATGTGTGTGTTTGTCGGAAATTCTAAAATACAAACAATAAATTTAACGTATGTATACAAATAAGACAAATGCATAATATATTGTGCAAGTTATCTTCTACACTTTGACTTGACCTGCTATAGCAGGTCATATTAATCTATGGTACTGTTGATTAAAAAAATTAAAGTAAAATATGAAAAGGAATCATGACCTACAGTAGGAGGTAACAAACAAATCAAAAAAAGAAAACAAAGCATTAAATGATGTTACCCATAATGTTTGCTCCTAGTTATATTACAAGAAAGTTTTTTCAATAACATTCATTGGATCATAAAGCAATGCTTGAATTTGGTGTTTATATATATTTTTTTTGAAAGAAGGTAATTGTGACCAACGCTTCCACCGGGAATCGATCTCCTGACCACTCGGGCCGCATGTCTCACCACTACCACTAGGTTAGAGGGTCATTGGCAAATTTGTGTGTATATATATATATATATATATATATTTTATTATTTTTTTAATAAATAAATAAATAAATAAATAAATAAATATATATATATATATATATATATATATATTTTATTATTTTTTTAATAAATAAATAAATAAATAAATAAATAAATATATATATATATATATATATATATATATATATATATATATATATATATATATACATGTGTTAGAACCTGGGCACATTTTTTAACGAAAAACTTGAGAGAATGAAACAGTTGTAAAGACAACGTTCCAACGCAACGCTTCAAGGAAGGTGCGTAGCAGAGATCCTAGGAGGATTCTGGAATACGAAAATCTAAGAAGATTTCATAAACGTAGAAAATAATAGTAGTACTTCTAACCAGAAGGTACTGATCGAAATGCTAAAGGCAGCAGCGAAGATGACAGGCGATAGATGGAAGGTGGTAGCCTGCTGGGGTGTCAAGAACACCAGTGCTCAAAGCTAGATCCGCCCATACGGTCAGCTTTCAGGAACCAGCAAGTTCAAAAAGAACTCTGGAATGCTCTGGTAATCTGTTCTACGACGGACTGCTCGAAAAGACAAGGACAGGACTCCAATGGCTCGAACAACATTCTCTTCTCTCTTCGTAATTTTCTGAAGTCTGTAAGTGTGTACTGAGAGAGAAGAGAGGCTCTGTATAAATAGCCACTGTTGTAACTGATCAGATCCGCAATGTGTGCCACGTTTTAATGTCAGATCCACAATTCCAGGATCAGTTATCGCACATTATGAATCAGTCAGAACATGGACAGCCACGAACTGTGCAAGTTACGCTATTGAATGAGTTACGCATGCGTACGCCCTCAGCGCAGCCAGCGCACACTGTGCGCACTGTGCACGCGGCGCATTCGGCACAACCAGCGCAAGCTGGCATAACTGGCACAACCAGCGCGCCCATGTACCCGCACAATCGAGCACCCGCTCACCCGCTCAACCCAGCGCAACCGCGCAACCCACGCACCTGCACAACCGTGCACCCCGAGCAACCCAGCGCAACCTGGAAGCAACCTGGGCACGCAACTGGGTCGCACAACTGGGCCTGCACAACGTGGCCGCGCATGTGGCTCGCGCAACGAGCGCAACTTAAGCGCACTATGTGCCTAGCAACGATACTGACGTGCTAAGTGCAAAGTGCGCCAACAAAATGCCACATTATGCCTCATGAGCCCTAGTCCGAGTCGCTAAGCCCCTACGGGGCTTAGTTCCAATAGAAATTAATTTTTCAAGAGCAAAAAGCATGAATTCTTTTCTTGGAGCCTTATTCTTACCTCCTAGTAAAATCACCCACATGGTTCCCTCCTTAGGGTTACCATCCCATGTGCATATCCCAACAACACATACAAGTATATATGTTGAGATAACTCATGGTTCTTTTCCAATGTAGGACTAAACTTTACTAGGCATGTTGAGAGCAAGCTCTCTTCATGTCAAGGAGTAAGAGCACCAACAATCCTCACATATCTCACCATATATATGTGTCTAGGGTTGAGCATTCCCCATAATAACTGTCCATTTTGCATTATGATAGATGTCGTTGACGACTGAAATCTTTTCGCATGGGTTGAATAACAATGTGATACAAGAATGGACTATGCCTTGAATTCTGTACCACACTTGTAATTCTTTCCACTCACAAAGTGTAGTTACATGCGCTTCTGGCTGCACATTAAAGGTCTTGTGCCAGCCTTATTTCAGTGTATAATTTTGGGCGTCTATAAGTTTACCCTCAAGAGACGGCCTGATATATCTTTCCATACACTATAGGTAAATTCTTTATTAAAGAGAGATGGCATGAAGCTTTGTGCTTCCTTACGGTGCTACGCCGCTATGACATGGCCTAAAGCCGAGGCATTACCCCTACCCGGGAACTTCATCGTAGTATCATACTACTGCAGCATGAGGTCACAGCCTCTTTGTAGTGCCATTCTACCCAACATGAAGCCTAAGGCTTCCTTGCGGTGTTACGCTGCAATGACATGGCTTACAAGGCCGAGGCTTTATCCCTACCCGGGTACCTCATCGTGGTGTCGTGCCACTGTAACATAGGGTCACCCTCCCCTTTGTAGTGATGTTTACAACTCTTTAATTTTATCATACAACATTAGGCTACCTGCCTATTTGCGGTGCTACGCCGCTATGACTTGGCTTAAAAAGTCGAGACATTACCCCTACCTGGGAACCTCATGGTGGAGTCATCCCACTGTAGCATGGAGTTTTACTTCTTGTAATACTGTGCTACCGTACTTCCTGTAAAGCACACCAGACATTCACTCTGCCTGAGAACTTCTTAAGGCATTTAAGCCAACCTTAACACAGAATTCATTTTCCGTAGAAAATACATAGTAGACAACAGTGGTTATGGGTTCGTAACCCTCCCATGTTCTCAAGAACAAGTACCCACTGTTACCTGATAGTTTTTCAGTCAGTGGTCCTCCCTTGAACCGAAAGTTAGATGTCTAGTAGATTTCTCTTTGAACTATTAATATAAAATTTTATGGTAGGATTACAAAGACATATTATCAGAATGCCTTCAAGCCTATCTTCCCTGCCGTGTCTTCAACCAGCTGACGCTTGAGGCCCTTCGTGAACGGATCCGCCAGGTTCTCCTGACTTCGAACATCGATTACTGCAATGACACCTCTCTTGATGAGATCGTTCACTGCCATGTGCTTTAACCGCACAGTTCTCTTCTTTCCGTTGAAGAGATCATTTGATGCCACCGCCGCAGTCGCCTGGTTGTCGCAGTATATCGGGATTGTCGGTATCTGTGCTCCAACCACTAGAAGATCATACATAAGCTTCCGAGCCATTCTGCTTCATCTGCTGCGGTATCAAGTGTAAAGAACTCAGATTCCATAGAAGATCGCGAGAGCATAGTCTGCTTCTTCGACTTCCACGATATAGCAGCTCCACTAATTATGAAAATAAATCCACCAGTGGACCTCTCGCTCTCCAACTCTGAGCACCAGCTGGCATCACTGAAGCCTTCTACTACCGACGGCTCTTCGCTGAAGTGCAGTGCATATGTCTGAGTCTTCTTGAGATATCTTATAACACGCTTCACAGCTTTTCAGTGCTCAACGCCTGGATTGCTTGTGAATCGACTCAGCATTTCCATAGCGAAAGCTATGTCAGGCCTAGTGGCAGTAGTAGCATACATCAAACTCCCGATGACGCTAGCGTACTCCAATTGTCTGACGCTTTTCTTCGAGTTTGGCTCCAGCTTCTGATCACTTTGGTACGACGTATCAATTATAGAAAGATCATGATACCCGTATCGAGTGAGCATCTTCTCAATGTAATGAGATTGTGACAGTGCCAACCCAGTGTCTGTCCGGATGATCTTGAGTCCCAAGATAACATCAGCATCCCCCAAGTCCTTCATACTGAACTTTGTCGAGAGGAACTTCTTTGTCTCAGTGACACAGCTTATATCCGTACCTAGGATTAGCATGTCGTCCACGTACAGACAAACGATGACTCCTCTTCCGTCAGCAAATTTAGTATAGACACACTTGTCTGTTTCGCTGACCCTGTAGCCGTTTGATCTTATAACTTTATCAAACTTCTCATGCCACAGTTTGGGAGCTTGTTTTAAGCCGTATAGAGATTTTACCAACTTGCAGACTTTGTCTTCTAGGCCTCTGACGATAAATCCTTCTGGCTGTTGCATATAAATCTCTTCGGTCAGCTCGTCATTCAGGAATGCTGTTTTAACATCCATCTGATGTATCACCAGTTTGTGTATTGCTGCAAGGGCAATCAATAATCTGATAGTTGTCATCCATGCTACTGGAGCATATGTGTCAAAGTAGCCGATCCCCTGCTTTTGAGAAAATCCCTTAGCCACTAGCTTGGCCTTGAACTTGTCAATGGTTCCATCAGCTTTCATCTTCTTCTTGAAGATCCACTTGTATCTGATGGGTTTTGCTCCTTCGGGTAAATCAACTAACACCCATGTGTTATTAGAGGTAATTGAGTCAATTTTATTATCTATTACCTCCTTCCAGAAGACAGCATCTCTGGTTTTCATCGTCTCATCATAGGTAAGCGGATCTGCTTCCACATGAAGCTCTTCGGCCTCCTTGCTCACTTCATCGACGGCTCAGCGAGTTCTGGTTCAATTGTTGTTTCTCCACCAACAACTTCATCTTGAACTACTGGCTCATATGAGATCTAAGTCTCATTTGTACCTTTATCATTCTCCGGAATATCTGGGAGAACAATGTTTTTGTGTCGTGCAAACTTGTCTTCAAAGTATTCAGCATCACGAGATTCGATGATATGATTTGACTTAATATCAAGGAATATCTGGGCATCACTCTTCTCGGCATACCCCAAGAAGATCGCCTTCGTAGTCCTTGTCCCCAGCTTCTGAATCTTCAGATCTGGGAGCTTCACATAAGCCAGACACCCCCACACTCGAATGCCATTCAAGTTAGGCCTGACTTTGAACCAGAGTTCATGAGGAGTTATGTCAGAAGTTTCATATGGCACTCTATTCAGAATAAAAGTGGCTGTTAATGCAGCTTCTTTCCAGTAGCATTTTGGAAGACTTGCAGTTAGCCTCTTTGAGTTCATCATTTCTGTCAACGTTCGGTTCTTCCTCTCTGCTACTCCGTTAGATTGAGGATAATACAGAGCAGTCGTCTCGCAGATGATTCCATATTCTTTGTAGAACGATGTGAATTCATAAGACTGATATTCTTCGCCTCGATCACTTTTCAACCTCTTGAGTTGTTGTCCAGTTTGTCGTTCAGTTTTGGCCCTGAACTCCTTGAACTTCTCAAACTCTTCGTCTTTAGATTTGAGCAAGTAGACGAATGCGTATTTAGAGAAGTCATCGATGAAGGTTATGAAATACTTCATCCCGACTTTTGTAGAGAATTGTTTGAAGTCACATATATCGGAGTGTACCAACTCCAGAAGATCTGTGCTTCGATTAACCCGATGAAAAGGTTTTCTAGTGATCTTTGTCTGAGCAGATACTTCACACTTCTCTACCTTACCCCGACATTTGGAGATAAGTCCTAGACTAGACATTTTGTTTATTCTTTTACAATGAACATGTACTAGCCTATTATGCCACAACTCAAGAGAATAATCAGAAAGAGCGATTGCATTGATTTCATTAGACTGGTTTACAAGCTGAATTTTAAACATCCCTTCGGTTTGATAAGCCTTTCCGAAGTATGTTTCCTTCTTAGATATCACCATCTGACTAGCATTAATGTCAATCCTCAAACCTGCGTTGCTAAGCAGGCTCCCAGAGATCAGGTTTTTGGCAATCACCGGAACATGCTTTACTCTTTGAAGCGTCAGAGTGTTCCCAGAAGTGAGTTTCAGCTCCACAATCCCGATCTCCAGAACTTCAGCTTGGGCCTGGTTCGCCATAACAACTTTCTCAGACGTTGGCTGGTACGTGACGAACCATTCCTTGCCAGAACAGACATGGCATGTCGCACCGGTGTCTATCCACCAATCAGAGTCAGCCCCCACAGTTGTGACCTGAGCGATCGTAGAAACAATATTAGAAACCAAGAAAACCTTACTAGGCTCACCTTTCTCTGATTGTTTGGACTTGGATCAGCATTTACTCTTGTAGTGGCCTTTCTTGCCACAATTGAAGCAAGTCACGTGGGATCACTTAGACTTCTGTTGCTTGAACGAAGGACCCTTCACTTTCAGATTAGTGGAATCCTTCTTTTTGTGATGAGAAGCCGCCTTCTTCCCCTTGGGCTCTCTTGTCTGCACCAGATTGGCCTTAGCCAACTGTTTGGACAGAGTGTCCATCTTCTGTTATGAACGTATCTCGTCCTCAACATGGATCTCTTGAAGGAGATCTTCCAAGCTAATATCCAGCTTCTTCTGGTGCATTCTTGTATAGAATGTACTCCATCCAGCGGAAAGTTTAGAGACAATTCTACCAACAACAAACTTGTCGACGAGGGACATTTTTTCGTCTTATAGCTTCTGGCGCAGCTTCAAGAACTCTTTTACCTGAGGCAGCATAGCCTTCTCATCTTCGAAGAGCCACTTGTGGTACTTCTCGACGATGAAGATTTTCGATCTATTATCGTCGTCTTCATACAGCTTTCCCAAGGACTCCCAGATATTCCTGGCAGAAGTATTCTTGAAGTATGACTCTGCCAGGGAGTCCTCCATTGCATTCAGAATCAATAGCCTACAAAGACTATTATTCCTTCTCCATTTGGTCAGTTTGACTTGTGCAGCAGCAATGACATCTGTTGTACCACCTTCTGGAGTCGTCCGTCCTTCTGGAATCGTTGGTTCAGTCTCGATCAAGACATGATCGACGTCCACTAGTTGAAGATTGAGGTGATTTTTCTCTTCCAATTTGAAAGTGTTCTCCGTCGAACTTCTCCAGTTTGTTAAAGCTGGTATCGAGGAGAGAGGTACGAGAGTTTTCCATTGTGCTGGTCTAGCTTTGAGATTGTTAGAGCTGGGGCACAATTTTTAACAGAAAACTTGAGAGAATGAAACAGTTGTAAAGACAACGTTCCAATGCAACGCTTCAAGGAAGGTGTGTAGCAGAGATCCTAGGAGGATTCTGGAAAACAAAAATCAAAGAAGATTTCGTAAACGTAGCAAATAATAGTAGTACTTCTAAGCAGAAGGTACTGATCGAAATGCTAAAGGCAGCAGCGAAGATGACAGGCGATAGATGGAAGGTGGTGGCCTGTTGGGATGTCAAGAACACCAGTGCTCAAAGCTAGATCCTCCCACACGGTCAGCTTCAAGGAACCAGCAAGTTCAAAAAGAACTCTGAAATGCTCTGGTAATCTGCTCTACGATGGACTGCTCAAAAAGGCAAGAACAGGACTCCAATGGCTCGAACAACACTTTCTTCTCTCTTCGTGATTTTCTGAAGTTTGTAAGTGTGTACTGAGAGAGAAGAGAGGCTCTGTATAAATAGCCACTACTGTAACTGATCAGATTCGCAATGTGCGTCATGTTTTAATGTCAGATCCACAATTCCAGGATCAGTTATCGCACATTATGAATTAGTCAGAACGTTGACAGCCACGAACTGTACGACTTGCGCCATTGAATGAGTTGTGCGTGCGCACCATCAGCGCAGCCAGCGCATGCTACGCACGCGGCGCAACCCACACAACCGAGCACTCGCGCACCCCAGCGCAACCCATAACCTAAACCTGGGCGCAACCTGGGCCGCACAACGTGGCCGCGCAAGTGGCTCATGCAACGAGCGCAACTTAAGCGCACTATGCGCCTAGCGACGATACTGACGTGCTAAGTGCATAGTGCGCCAACAAAATGCCACATTACGCCTCATGAGCCCATGAGCCCGAGTCCGAGTCGCTAAGCCCCTACGGGGCTTAGCCCCAATGAAAATTAATTTTCCAAGAGAAAAAAGCATGAATGCTTTTCTTGGAGCCTTATCCTTACCTCCTAGTAAAATCACCCACATGGTTCCCTCCTTAGGGTCACCACCCCATGTGCATATCCTAACAACACATACAAGTATATATGTTGAGATAACTTATGGTGCTTTTTCAATGTGGGACTAAACTTTACTAGGCATGTTGAGAGCAAGCTCTCTTCATGTCAAGGAGCAAGAACACCAACAATATATATATATATATATATATATATATATATATATATATATATATTTTTTATATATATATATATATATATATATATATATATATATATATATATATATATATATATATATATATATATATATATATATATATATATATATATATATATATATATATATATACACACGGATTCAAAGTCCCGCGGGAGCCTCGTCGTCCTCGATCGTTGGATTGAGCGAGCGCGTGCCCTCCCTCCACCCCCCCCCCCCCCCATCCGATGGTGCAGGGGGTTGCAGTGGGCGGGGCTTTGGCGGCGGGCCTTTTTATATATATATATAGGTTTACCGTTTTTTGGTAGTTCAACGGACGGTCGCCCCTCCAACAAGAAAAGGTAGAAATATGGAAACTTCTCTGCCATTTGGATCAGAGAATTTATGGAGGAAATCGGGTTTTAAATTCCCAGAAACCACACGATTATATAGCTAAAGGGAATACGCCGCGTATATATATATATATATATATATATATATATATATATATATATATATATATATATATATATATATATATATTTGAAGCAATGGGTAATTGTGGCGAACTCGCCTCCACTGGGGCTCGGACTCCTAACCACTTGGGCTGATGCATGCGGCCTAAGTGGTTAGGAGTCCGAGCCCCAGTGGAGGCGAGTTCGCCACAATTACCCATTGTTTCAAAATTTATATATATATATATATATAATGTTCCAGGTTTGGTCTTAATACAAGAAATCAACTTCAAACATACTATATCTTTTATGATCGCTTGTAAACCACTCGAACCCTCAGTGAAATTGATGGAAAATGGGTCCATCCCCATGATGAATTGACATGAATTTGTTCCATGGAAATCGGTCATCCATGGTTGGTCGTTAGGCCATATACTTAGTCATTTTTCTCGGTGCTATTTTTTGTGATATGATTTTTTTGGAGGTTATTTAGAAACTATTGTAGTTGTTACTTGGCTCGAGCTTAATATGAAACTTGTAGAGAAATGTTATGGTTTTATTCTAGGCTTTGAATCAAAGCATTTGGATGTCTATTGAAGAAGTTATGGTCATTTGAAGTGGCCTATCTATTCACATTTTGCATGCATTCTGCATGCATGCAGCATTAATGTCTTGCCTTTCTCAATGCATAGGGAGATGGAAGGACTAATCTTCGGACTTCTCCATGCATAAAAAGAGGTGTACCCAGTTGATACCAAGAGGCATATCCTCCATATAAATAGAGGGGAAATTGTGAAAGCTAAAACAAAAAGTTCTTAGCAATTCACACATCAATCTTGTAATCCACTTCAAGTGAGTTGTGAGGAGAAGTTAATCCCCAAGCTACGTTGTACCAACTTAGAGAGGTGCCCATTGTAATCTTGCATTTCATTATAGTGAAAATGACAAAAAATGGATGGGACTAGAGGTGCCCATTGTAATCTTGCATTTGCCCATCGTAATCTTGCATTTCATTGTAATCTTGCATGTCATTATAGCGAAAATGACAAAAAATAAATGGTATGAGAGGTGCCCATCGTAATCTTGCATTTCATTATTGTGAAAATGACAAAAAATGGATGGAAGAACGTAAGCTCAAATTGGGTCAAACCTGGAATCTTTCGTGTGCAACATTTCAAATCTTCTTTTCCTTTCATTTTTTTGTTTCTCATCTCAACACAAAGACGAAAAGGATCTTATTTTCCCAACAAGAATCATGCTACTAGATCAAATGCCCACAATGTTCTATTTAGCAATTAATAATTTATTTAATCCAAAACTAAAACTTGGCTCAAACCACAAAAGAAAATTAATAATATAGCTTTTCCAGGGTTCGAACTCAAAGACCTTCAGTGTATCAGATCAGACTGGCATGATAACCAACTATACCAAGAAAACCTTGTCATGTCATTTCATCACCATTTATTCTATTAATGAAAAAAATTCTCAAATTTGAAAACCCTTCATGATCTTCATCCAGTTCATCTCGATTGGTGAGGGAAATAGTGTCTTGTTTTCTTGGCTTAGTTGGCAGACAATCACTACTCTAGTAGACTTCAAGGAACTAGATCAAGTAACTGATATGTACCAGTTTGTCCATGCACGCAAGACCACTTGCTACATGTGTTTGTTGCACTAAAGCTTCAAGATCAAAGGAAGGTCGAGTAAAGAGGGTCAAAGGAGATTTGTTCGACATTGTTGCAAAAAGAAAAGGCAAAAGTAACTTCTAGAAGTAACCTCCCCTTGCTTAGGAAAGGTGCCCCCAGAATGAACTATGATTACCAAAGCATTATTATAGGAATCAATGACAATTTGGACAAGCAACAGGCCTCTTACAACATTCATGGCATATGGCAAACCACCACCACCACACCACAACCATTTGCATCCATCACAAATGCACTCTCCTATTTTATCATAGAAACAACATGGTAGAATCCAATACCGTCAAGATAACGATTACAAAATTAAAAATCGCAGTACAAATCTGATCTAAATTCTAGCCATACGACGAACAACAATCAATTTCGCAAATCTCATTCTCTTACTATGACGAACAGTAAAAAGTATTAAGTTAAATGACAACTCTGTTCTAAAACTGAAAATCTTTGAACTTTTTTTTATCGCTTATAATTACATTAAGAAAAGAATACAGGAAACAATATGCTCTCTTTCAGACGTCACGATAGCCCTTTGGAAGTACCAAAAATCAGAACTAGATCAGACTTCAGCAATGGAGCTGGAAGCTCTGGTAAATGGAACAGTTATGAGGCCCTGAAAGTCTGTTGAAGAACTACCCTCAAAGAACTGTTAAGTTCACCTCGTACGCCTTTGTGCTGGATAATGGTACATTCATCTCTGTAAAGAATTAGAAGCCCCAAGGATTTTAAACTTCGCGTAGAGAACTGTCAGAGCCCACAATTCGTGAGTTGTGCGTGACTAAAAGGCTGATGTTTTCTTTTCCCTTGGACCATCTTGGGAGCTGCTTTTCATTCTTCCAGATCTTTGTATACAGTGACCTGTATAGGGCCCTTATATATGCTGCAATCGCCCCAACAATGTGTCTGCGTAATGGAAAAAGGATCAGCATACTACTCGGGCTTGTCAAGGACCACGGAGCAAGCAAAACAAGAAACAGGTCAGGTCCATACTCACAAGGGAAGTAGTGAAAGCATGCAAAAAAGATTTAAGTTGAAGAAATTTATCATCAGTCAATTCACTAGCAAAAAAAAAAAAAAACATGATAGAAGTTGAGTTGTATTTTTTTCAGTTTTCTAATCCCAACTTTTTAATGGTATTTTTCAAATTCACTGAGAATATTTCTCTCTAAACCCACATTTCCGGCATAGAATAGACGGGGACAATGGGGAGATCTGGAAGAAAGGAAAAAAAAAATCAGCATTGGTGTGTATCAATCATTTTCACACAAAATTTGGCGAGTTGCTACTGAGTACTGAATGTAGAAAAAAGTTTTTAAGTTTGACAAAGAAAGCACACTCCAAAAATTCATACTGTGTATGTGTCACATTGTGTCGGACATATATCGAACATGACACAGATGCTCCAAAACATACTAGGACACACCAAAATAGCTTTGTTGTAGCCATGTCAGAACCACGTGTGTATTCAAGTTCGTGCATCATTGACTTTGACTCTTTTTCACATTATCCGTTTTATGTTATCATATTAGCATTCATAAGGAGTGGTGGTTCAAAATTCATGTAATGGTCATTCTTTGTCTAATCACTAGACCAGTTACTAAAGCATAATGCTTTGCAATATCATCCGCTTAATAAAGGAATTTATTACTACTACTTTGAGATTATAATAAGCTAGGAAGCACAAATAGGTTCATTGCTCCTAGGGTCCGTATCAAGATAACTTGGCAAAGACATACCTGTAAGGTCTTAGTAACCTCATTTTGATATAGATAACTATTTGTAGTAAAATCAAAATTGCAGAACCTAATAACTCCAGATCAGAATGCCATCAGCAGACGATTCATGTAACTAATTCCAAATAGATAGGGGGGCATTTCTTTCTTATGTTTTTGTTCTTTGTCGGCACAGGAATTCTCCCCCATTGCAGATTGCTACTCTTTCCCCTTGCTTATTGTGCAGTTCAAAATATGCAGACTAGTATATAACCATCTGGACAACTAATCTATTTTGCAGTGTGCAACAGGACATTCTCTTCTCATTTCTACTGATGGAAACGTGTATCCCTCGGAATCTCTTGGTGCATTTCTCATTCGGCTATTGGCACCTAATTTGTGGTAGCAATTTCTCATTCTACTAGCTACTACTACAACAAATTAGGTATCGACTTTGAAATAGCACCTACTAACACTGTAAGGTATATATGTTCACCCACCCCCAAGAGCTTCCTCACACGACGTGATATAACACACATCACTTTTAACTCTCATCGTCCTAGTGTAGAGGAACTTGTAGGGTGCTCCTTAGTTGCATGAGCTTTATACTACATGACCAAAATGGTAAATCTACCTACTACCATCCAACCTTCTAGGTTTTATGGCACGACGTGTTTATAGTTATTGCAGCTATTAACTTGTTACCAGCTTAGAGGATTGATATCAAGAACAAGTGATCATAACAACTGTGGCAATCCTTTTTATGGAGCTTTTTTGTGATCCACAGCTGACCTCATTCAGATGAAAAAAAAGCTATGGTGATGATAATAAAGTCAAGTTTCCAACTTGTGGGAAGAGAAAAGGAAGAATATCATATTTCCAAATCAATAAATTGACTCCAAATACTTGGGACATGCACTCCTTTCTTCTGCAGTTCTTATATGACTTTACTCTAATTGTAGATTGCATTTTTGCCCCTTCTACATACTTCAGTCTAGAACCTGCTTCTTTTTCTATCTATGACAAAAGAAAACATGTATATCATAGAAGAACTTTTGAGATTGCATTACTATTGCTCTATTGTTCCATTTCTCTAGGTTATGTTCCATCAAGACCAAGGTAGATTTACATGCCAAACTACCCGCCACCAGCACATAAAACCACAGTTTAGCGTAAGCTTATGGCTAATTACATTTTTTGAAATTAATGAATAGAGAGGAGAGTACGTAACTGCAAAGACTAATGGGGATTTTTTTCCTTTTTGAAACAGTTACCATGCGATATTCAGTAAGTAAAGAATAATTATTCCCCGAGAATAGAATTTGTATCATAATCCTAGGCCAGGATAAGGTAAACATCACAACAACAAGAAAGACCAACCTAAAGCAGCAGAGATCCAATTTTTGCACCACAAAGGGAGATTTCTTTTCTTTTTAAATTAAAAGGGAAGAAAATCCAAATGAAATAAAGAAGGAAAAAAAAGTCAATATAGAAAAGTTAAAGCATATCCTAGCAGTGGACATGCACATAGTCAGAAGAAAATGATCACATCAAGATATTTCTCTCCTGTGTTGTGTTGCGTGGACACAAATTAAGACATGACAAGACACGGACACGACATTCAGTATAATATCTCATGAAGAGAACAAAACTTTGAAGGTACAAGGTACTCATTTTAGTGTATTTTGGAGTGTTTGTTGGCTTATGCCATATTTGACGTTGAACACGGAAACATCATCAATTTCCAAGTGCTTGCTCTTCCTAGTATCCCCTTGAAAGGGGAATCAGTGGATCCAAAAATCATTCAAGTCAGGATTGTGAGATTTATTCTTGTTCTGCCATTATAACTTGTTTCATCTTGGTTGTAATTTAAGGGAATGTTGTGGTTAGGGATCTTTAAGCATTTTCTTACAGCAAAGCTGAGGACAGCGATAATGAATAAGATTTATATACATTACCATTCTCCAACAACAGGGTGAATGATCTGATTACGTGAATATGCAGGTAAAGAATTATCAAGAAAAACTTCTCTAATTACGTCTATTTGCATTGATTTTGTTTATGATTTGGTACTATGCTTAATATATTCAGGCATGTATTGTGCATTTATCATTAATTTTCATATGCATCGATTAAACTTAGTGGCATTATGCATTTATGACATGCAGTCTAAGCAAAATCTATTTTCCAGAAAAAGGAAGTCCTTCAATCCTAAACTATGGATGGAAATGAGTTCGTTCTTAATCAAGCAAGAAAACAATGACACAAAATCTACAACAAAGACAACTTAGAGAAATTGCAGAGGAACCTTGAGACCAAGGTTCGCAGTATCTTGTGGGTATCAGTATGGCAGTTTCGACACCTTTTGGATAGAAGTTCAGAGTTCTTCATTTGAGAAAGCCAAACAATAATTAAAAAATATTAGAAAACTATAAATATTTTGTACATTTAGGAATAACTATTATTTGTTGATTCAACATTGATGAATCGTTCACCTGCAATAAGAACTATGGTCTATTTACTAGCTTCTAGACAAAATACACCTACAATAGACGGTCACGGTTATCAACGGTAAGGAACTTACTATGAACTTTTGTTTCTCTTAGCTATGAATGTTGTGAATTTATAGATATACAACTTTGACAAATTGTAATGGTTAACAGTATATCTGTAAGAATCATGATGTCAATCTTCGCATGTCCCAGTCATTCTAACGACATAGTTTTTTAGTCCAATCTACTATTTTTTTTTTTTGGTCTTTTATTTACTATTTCCAATCTCCTCTCTTTTGCTTTTAATCTTTTCTACACTAATTGACCGTTAAAGAGAGCCTCCAATGTCAATATCGATTGGTCACTGGCTGGTACTTCTAGGGGTCAACATCAGATTGATACAGTTTGGAACCAATACTGTGAGAATACACATCAGTATCGGCCGTACTGGAAACTATGCTTGAGGAAGACACCAACAGATAAAAGAAACCTAAAAGATTACCCTTTTGACAAGAAGCCTAAGCCATTCTGAGTTCATTCCTTTTAGAATAAATCATCAGAAGGCATTTCTACCCGATTGAAGATGGAAGCCAAAAGTTAAGGTACATAAACTTCCACTACTGTGAATTTGATGTTGTACTAGAAGGAAATCTAGCTTCTTCATAGTTGATCTACACTTGAAGTTGGGAGTTGTATTGTGCATGAGACCAAATTAAGATGGCAGTAAGTCATCTATTATATTAATGCCAGATAAATAATTCCGTCTCAGATATGACATAACCAAAACTATCAAGAGATGTTTACTAATTAGCTTCCAATAGGAGTAAAATTTAAATTTATCAACTTACAGAGGAGAGCATGGAGATTGGGCACCGTTGACATAGTACACAAACAAGTATGAATCATAATGTTGGCCATTGATATAGTAAAACCTTGGCAGCCTTCTTATGAGCTTAAACAGCATCTTCTTGTAAAAGTGAATGGCTGGATTATTATAAGAAATGACATGCAAATACACTGCTTGGCAATTTGTAATGCTGGAAGCATAATTTATAACCTCGCGGACAAGTGAAGTAGCTGTGAAGTACAAGAGACCAGAAACTGTCATTTAAGGACGGTAAAAGAGGGAGGGGTTGCTGAAATCAGAATATGATATAGGACAATACCTACTCCAAGGTTCCGATAGTGTTCGACTACACCAAGTGTCAATATATACACAAGAGTTTGATCTTTCCTTGGAACATCGTACCTAATTAGATCCTCAATCTGAAGCAACATACGTAGACCACATTAGCTATGTTGAAATTTGTAGATGGGAATTCAAGAAACGAAGTCTCGATTACCTCACTATCTTTTGCTGCAATGACACGAGTAGTGACAAATCCAATTAGTTCATCACCATGGCCATCAAGCCTGCTAATGTCAACAGCAGCCCAAGAGATGATACCCTGGCCAGTGACAACATTCAGAAAGAAGTCTCTCTCATACCTAGCACAAATCAGTTTGGCTAATCAACACCAACAAACTGACATTCAGGATAAAGATGTACAAGACTCAAAATTCATATGCAGGCAACAAAGCAGATCACCTTACTGGAAACAAAGAAGCGTGTATCTGCTCAAGAACTTCAAGATCAGATGGCCTGATTGGCCTATAAATAATAGTCGGGCTTTTGATGTCTAACATGGAAAGAAGTACTACTACTCCCCTGCAAAGAGATAAGATTGACGAAGATGCGCATACAATTCTGCTCCCATTTATGCCAAATCTCCCTCACCAGGATTACTTGCCTTTCTCAAACAAACTGATTCCATTCTTGCATCAGCTCGATCACTGCATTCATAGGCAGAAGATAAGTGCAAATAGTATATTTCTCATCAAACACCTCAATTCTTCATATGTTTAGTACTTGGAAACATGACCTTGATACTTACTATTAGGTACTTGAAAAGTACTGATGCAATCATGATCAGTATATAGTTTATCAAAAAGAAGCGAGAAATTTATAAGTATGCAAGTAATGGTTACAGAATAGAATGACAACACAACAGTCTCCAAATTACTGGAAAATGTTGAATAAACTTTTAGTTGGGCATGATAATTATTTACATGTCGATGTTCAAAATAGTATACAAATTATTAAAAGAAGCATGTCACACTGTAATGTAGTGCTTCAAGTTACAGAATAGAATGACATCAAACAGTCTCCAAATTACCGGAAAATGTTAAAACTTTTAGTTCAGCATGATAATCATTTACATGTTAATGTTCAAAAATAGTACACCAATGATTAAAAGAAGCATGTCACACTGTAATGTAGTGCTTCAATTTACGAACAGTTGCTACTTGCTATCCACCCAATTTTGTCATCTTACGCTGCATAATCCAGTATCATTTGAGCCTGTCAGTTGACCTATATAGAAAATGTTTGTCACTATATCTAGTATTTGGTGGAACCTTATCATTGAAGAGCAATACCACCCAAAACTACACCTCTATACTTCTGTTATATTGTTGACACCAGTACAAACATACATTTCCACTATTAGTACACAAACACTTGTTGATCACAACACTGTGAGTTTGTGGGTCAATGCCGGAAGCAAATGTACTCATCTCATTATTACTTCTTATACAAAATCTTAGTAGAATAGCCGACACAATCATCATGAATATAAGAACTATTGGCACCAATAGAACATTATTAGTTTATTACTACTCAGTCTTCTTTTTGTAAGAGAGAGACTCAACGCAGGGGCGGCCCAGGGGAGGGTCGGACAGGGCTGGGCCCGGGGCCCCTAAGTCCAAGGGGCCCCAAAAAATTTCAAAAGTTAGCATAATAATATATATGCCCTAAATGACATATTTTCTTCTACAAACTAGTCAAGGGCTATGGAATGGTCCCAAAGCCCAACGGGCCCGTATGAGACTATTAGCAAAATAGGACATGCAGCAGCAGCAATAGAATAGGGCACACAACAGCGCTTCCTATTCCTTCAGCATGAGATTTGGGAATTTAATTTGACAGCAGCGGGTGCAGCGCTTCCTATTCCTCTTCCGCATGGGATTTGGGAATCTAGAAAGCGGCTTCCAAGAAAAGAAAATGTCTTTCGGTTGACCATCGCTTCCTATTCCTCTGCTTCCTATCGCTTCCGATTTTTTATAGACAACAGTAAGTTTTTTTTAATTGTAATTTTTAATTCTCTCTTTCCTTTCTTTCTTTGGCAGATTGGCTTATAATTGAACCACAAATCCCTAATTTTTTTCAATATCTTCTCCTAACTTCATAGGGACTATGATGTCAGCCTACGCGAAGGAGGCCACGGAACAACTCTCTCTGGCCTCTGCAGCTCTGCTTGTTTTTTTGACCGGAAGAGGACGAGAAGGTGATATAAAGTTATCAATATGAACCTTATATTTCATTATTTCAGCAAGACTTTCATTTTGAGAAGTGAAGAACTGAAATGTTTTGTTCTTCCCAGAGTCCTCGAGTCTTGATGTTAGCTTTTAGTTGTATTCTCCACTTTATTCTAAAATTTGATAGAGTAAATAGTCTCATGTTCTCCTTTTTATTTTATTGTATTCTTCTGTTTATTCCAAAATTTGTTTGAGTTGAACAAAATAACTATGATAAATTTTAAACTTATTCTTAGAAACAAAAAATACAAGATACAATAAAATTCATCAATGAGAAAACAGAGTTTGGCCTACTCCAGGAAAACCATAATAAGACCATAATCGAAACTTCAATCCTCACTCTCAAGCAGAGTTGCATATTTCCATAACGAGACCCTAAATGTAAGACATGTTCATGATAATGAGATATTGAAACTTTCCAAAAAAATTGATTCTTTATTTTCAATACATCTTCTGAACAAGGGGCATCATTTTTGATTTTACCCTAGGCATTAAAATGTTCCGGGCCGGCCCTGTTCAACGAATCTTCTAAGTTGATTATTATTCAAAAATGTTGAATGATTCTCCCTATCCATAACCTGAATACAATACTGAAGATCATTTATTTAGTTGTTTCTTTGTGTGAGGGAAGAGGTGAATCCTCCACAGTCCTACAATCTATAGTTCCTATTCTTAAAATAATCCAGAAAGAGGTAGTTGTCGTACGGAGAGAGCACCTTGATCAATTACGAGGACCATGGAATTCATTACCAGACTAGCTCAAAAACTACGCAACGAGGGGGTGCAGGGAGTGGGGTGTAAGGGAGAGTAAGTGGCCTTACATATAAGGCATATCTTAGGGAAGATTTTCCCACTTGTTACTCATTACTTGAGCTTCTTGCAATTTTAGTATGTTGATATCACATATTGAAATTCTCATAATTTACATATAGCACAAAATAAATATTATAACTGATGATTGTTTGTAAAAGAGTCCTAATGCCATGAGGATCCTGTTACTTGCGCGGGGGGGGGGGGGGGGGGGGGGGGGGGGGGGGGGGTGTTAGATTTACGTAGCCTTACCACCAATATTTGACATAACAAGTGGGAGGGTCAGGATCTTGGGAGTCCTAAAAGAAGCTACCATATAATGCATATCTTAGGAAAGATACTCCCACTTTGTTTGAGCTTCTTGCAACTTTAATTTGTTGATTTCACATATTGGGATTCTCATAATTTACTTATAACACAAAACGAATATTATAACTAATGATTTTGTAAAGGGAGTCCAGTGCCATGAGGCTCCTGTTAATGCAAGGTCTGGGGAGGTCAAGATGTACGTAGCCTTATCACCAATTTATGTAGACTTTTAGACGACTTGAACCCTTATCCTCCAGTATGAAAAAGAACATGATGACCAATGATTGTTCGCAGTTATGATATATCGTTACTCTCCATTTCTATTGTATATTTGTCGAATCTGCAATAACATAATCTATCTTCTTCAGACAATCTTGCACATCATTAAAAAAAATCTTTGCACGTTTGAGATAAAAATTTCTTTTTATTTCAGATACTGAACTTGGGTCTATGATGTGAAGAAATATGCAAAAGGAACATGTTGAAAGTGAATATGCAAATAAAAGAGTCGGGGCTAATTTCTTCTATATGGTCTCTTTACATAAGTAAATTCTAACACTACCACCACTTTCACATATTTTCCTAAAAATAGTCTTCTTTATGTTGTTCAGAAAATTGGCATAAATGATATTTCATGAAATAAATTCAATACGGCAAATCAAAACTTGAATTTTAAAATAATCCAATAATCCTAGATTCCTAACCACTGAAAAGGATAAATCTAGCTTCTTTCTCTCAAAGAAACTACGCAAATATGAAATAGTAAAACAAAATCCAAAATTTTAATTCTACATACAGAAGTCAACTCGGGAGTAAAGAAAACACGATCAAACCCCAAAATGCAATCTTCCTCAGATTATCCAGAAAAGACCCAACTGTTATCAAACCCATAACAAAGATTGCTAAAAATAGAATGGCCCATCAGTCAATCATTTAAATAAACAATACCACCAAAATAGTGAAAATTGTCTTCTTTCAAACAAATTAGAATAGTTTAACTTGCTGACACAGAGAACTAAATTCAAACATCACTGACCACTTTCACATATTTTCCTAAAATGACCACACATATAGGTTGCATAGGTATGGACATGGGTCCAAATACATATTTTTAGGGTATGGGCAGTATGGATACAACTATATATACACACATGAAACTGTATGTATATACATATTTAAAACATGAATCTTAATAATATCTGTAATTATATTATGTTATAGGTCGTAACTAGACTCGAAAAGTTCTAGAAAAGACTAGATACAAAGTAATTTATTTTCTCATATTTCAGCTATGTTTGGCACGATCAGGACCATGCAAAATCACTTTCAAGTTTCAATCATGTTTTACTTCCAGCCATATCTGACATGAGCATGAAGGAAGTGTCGTGTCAGATACGGGTACGGTCCTCCGGAGGATATCCGTGCAACATAAATGGTTTTTGATGATAAATGAATTCAAATTTGGTAACTCATGACCCAGATTCAAACATAACCCAAAAATCTTGATCACTGAAAATGATAAATCTATCTTGTTGTTGTCACCGGTGGGCAGCGGTTAGGATTATTAGGGAGGTCCTGGCTTCGAGCCCATATATATATATATATATATATATATATATATATATATATGAGAGAGAGAAAGAGAGAGAGAGATCAGGTGACACATACAATTTGATATCTAAAAACACACACAATCTCAGCCGCATGTCAATAGAAATTAATGGTTCAAATTTGACAACCATGCATACAAATATTGCATACATTGATTTAGGTATATTTAAACTTTACTATTTAATTTCTATGCCACCTATTAATTACCTAAATCAATGCATGCAATATTTGCATGCATGGTTGTCAAATTTGAATCATTAATTTATATTAACGTGCGGCTGAGATTGCGTGTTCTTTAGATGTCAAAATATATATGTCACCTGATCCTGAGTTTTGTTTGCAAATAAAAAGGGGAAGATGTCTAGGAGTTCCAACTTTGAGTTAATATTTCCATTCTATGCAAGAGATGAAAGCTTATCTATGCTCTGAATTACCCGTGGTTCACTCACTAACTTCAACTATTACTTAAACACTCATGTTTGGAGTACAGGATCAAGCAGTCAAGGCTCTATCTTTTCATTTTGAAGGGGTAGGATGGTTCTTAAGCAAAGCCTTCCAAAAGAGAGGACAAATTATTAAATATGCGCAAGCCTCTACTGTCGAGTTTTTGAAGAGATACTAGGTGGAGGATGGATTCTTACGCTTCATTATATCCTAAATTATATATGGTTATGCTTGATCCGAATGAGTTAGTTTTAAATCAAGGAACATAAAGGAATGATATTTGGACGTGGATTCCCACATTCACAAGGATCATCACAAAGGTGTTATATGAAAAATCGAAAAGCTTCTCTGCCTCTTTGGTTCACATAATGTTAAATCTTCTTACAAGGTTATTAACTCAACTGGTAGAAGTTGGGCACCCCAAAAAACGAGACGGAAAGATCTAGTACCTCTTAAGGTCAAGATTTTCATGTGGCTTGGAACTAAAACAAGTTTCTCAACTTTCTTATTGTAGACAACTTGGGAAAGATGTTTTCTTACTAACATTTGCATCTTCTGCATGCTAAGAAAGTAATTAACCATCTCTTTCTTCATTGTAGTTTTGTCAAAGTTCTATGATCAAAGCTTAATATGCCATCAATGCCACAAATGTCATCAATACCACAAACAGGCCTATTGATTTGGTTAATTATTGGACCTTTTGGAGAAATTATCGTCTTTACGGTAATTTGTTACTAGTTGGTAACTATCCTATAATGGCAATATTTTGGTTTAATACAAAGCATGTTGCCCTAATTATTTTAGGGTATTATCTGAAAAGATCCAACCTTTATAGGTAGGAACTGGATTCTAGAAACAGAAACATCAACTAATAAATGGGGGTTCATTCTTATATTGTTGTTGGAAAAAAAAAATCTAGCCTATTTGTATCAAAGAAACTTCACAAATATTAACTAGGTGAACTCGTAAAAAAAAACACAAACTTTTATTTTCAATTATACATACAAAATTCGAGTGCGGAGTACTAAAAGAACATTTTTTATATATAAAAAAAACACAGCCAAACCACCAAGATCCCACCTTTCATTGTGTATTCAACCAAAGATCCAATTTTGATCAGACCCATCAATAATATTGATAAAATATGATGACCCATCATTCAATCGTACTAAACGAACATTATTCATGCTATTTTCCACCAAAATAGTCTAAATTGATCTTGAAAGAAAGGAAATTCGACTATGATCCTAAAGAGGATTGGAGAAGAGTACCAGCGATCCATTGATTTGAGGATTCAAGAAGCAATCTTGAGATAAAATTGCGGTCCTCGAGAGATTTGTGGGATCTCAATTGCTTCTGTTGCAAGAGTATTCTAATTGTGAGGAATTATATTGTACGTTATCATAGACCGCCGGAATAGTTTAGGTTGTTTGCTATTGCTTCTGCTTTTTGAAAAGCAGAAACAGCTTATTAAAGCAGCCATCCCCTGCTTTCCATCCCAAAAATTGGAGTAGTTTTTCCAAAGGAAAATCATAAATAGTTTTGTCCTTACGCTATACTTGGTCCAACTCGCAGAAATATGAGAGGAAACGACATGCTTCATCAGTGGCAGAGCTAACATATAAAATTAGGGAAGGGGGGGGGGGGGGGGGGGGGGTGTTTGAAAATTTATTTATAACTTAATTATTGATGTACTTCAAATCCAAACAAGAAAATAAAATATAACTAAGAAAATATGTTCGATTTTTTTTTAAATTTAAGATTTTGGGCGGGGCTACTATCCGACCTTGCTCTTATGCAACTCCGCCAGTGCACTTGATAAAGTAAAGCACCATTTTTAGAACGATTTAATATCACTTTAAAAAGTATGAATCTTTCAATAGAAACGAGTAAACCAAAAATTGGTCTCTTAATCCCCTGTTAATGCACGTGATCGACATTTTTACATTTACAATTTAGTTAGAAAAATAATAATCATGATTCTAATATAAAATCAAAGTCAAGTTAAGAACCAAAAAATGTAAATTAAATAAGATGATTGCATATTGATGGAATGTAAAGGCCATGTTACCTACTAAGAAATTCTTGATATTGAACGCATTAATTAGATCCAAAACAACACTTACTCTATAAAAGGAGTAGTAGATGTTGTTGGACATGTCCGGTCCAAAAAGCCATACATACACGCACAATCTCCTCCATACCCTAAGGGTTTCGTTCTCCCCTATAACCTTTTTTCCACGGCCACCGCAAAACCTTAAACTCTGCCCCTCCTTTCCATCAACCACCCTTCCCGTCTTTCTCATCACATACTCCTTCACGTCTCCCTCCCATCATGTAGCGGTATCACAAATGCAATCTTCCTGATCACTGTCCCACCCTTCCTCCTTCATCAAATCCACCGTCCACAACCTATATAACATCAACTAACCCTTCGTCTTACTCCTATTTATTGAAGGCCTCCTACAAAGAGGTGGTTGAGAAGATGTCTTCGCTCTTCAATTTGCAAGGATCGACTGGTATCATATCCCTGACGGCAAGAGAAAGTTCGACCCCACAACACTGGGCGTCAACTATTGCAGTCAAACCCTATTCCAGCCGATGTTTCTTCCGATCAACTCTCTCATCTATCTTGTCTAAACTATGGAAGATGGCGTATTCCCCACATGTCACAGAATTGGATATCGAAGTAGGCTCCTTCCTTGTGTGACTTGATTCTCCAGACGAGGTTACGAGGATTCTTGAGGAGGCTCCATGGAGTATTAACGAAGATCTACTGGGCCTTGAGAAATGTGATCCGGGAAAACTCCCAGAAGAATATAGATTCAACATGACGGATCTTTGGGTTCAATTTCACAAAATCCCTCTGAAGTTCCTTAACCGGATGGCTATAACTCGATTAGCGGAGGCTATAGGCACTCTAAGGAGAATATCCGACACAGAGGAGTCTCAATGGAAGACCTTTGCCCGTCTGAAAGTAATGGTCGACATCACCTACCCTGTGAAGAAACTATATCGACAAATATTGATGGCAGCAGTATGGGTAAAGTTTCTGTAAGGTATAAAAGACTCCCTCGAATGTGCACCTTCTGCACTAGACTTGGTCACTCATTCCAAAACTGCTCGGAGAAGAAGAACTTTGAATCTCTCGTCGGTGAGGACTGGTCGAAAGATGAGAAGAACCGGATGAAAGAACTTATGCGCCCCAGAATTAAGGAAGAAGAGTATAGGGCTGAAGCCCAAAGGGTCTATCCGACACGAGGAAGCTACACCATGCCTGGAGAGGACGAATGATATCGACAAAAGGCATCACCCACCGCCTGCACCCCCCAGCATCTCCCCCCCAGTTCCAATAATGCCCCCCGGAAATCTCGCCCTTACGAGATACGATTATACCAAATTCTCAACAAAATCATCTTGTGAGTTATCTACCACCACTTCTAAGCTAGATCTACATGAATGCAGCGGCTAAAGTAGTAGAGTCTAGCCACATTGGATCCACAAATATTGAAAGACCCAATTTAAATGATATTAACCATTATGAAGTATTGGAAGCTAATCCACCAGAAGGGCCTCATCCATCCAATCTTGAGGGGGAATCAATTGAATTGATGGATACATATGTCACTGAATATCCAAGGCAGCACCATGAGCATGACCTACAGGATGGAACAGGTCAAACCAGAGACTCCTCACCACAAGAGAGGGACAAACATCTGGCCCTGCTACCCAGCGAAGCAACCACACCTCTGGACTACTCTGGCGCTATCTCCCGACTGGCCAACCCTAAGAAATTCTCATGGAAACGTTTAGCACGTAAGCACAAATCCTATGAAGATCCAATTTTCTTCTCCAAATAAACACCAGGAAACGATCCACACTAGTATTTGATACAACTAGAAACAAGAAGAGACGTTCTGATCCTCCTACTTTCCTAAATTTAGAACAGGTCGTGGCGGCTGAACTTCAACAGCCGCAAGGAAAATGTTAGTACTTTTCTGGAACTGTCGAGGGACAAGAAATGCCTCGACAGTCCAAACTCTTCGATTATTTCTCGCCGCCACCCGCCCCTCCATCCTCTTCATTTCTGAAACCATGTCCACACCCTCTCACACTAATCAAATCCTCCTCCAACTTGGATTCACTAACCACTTCTCCGTCCCCCCGAATGGTCGATCAGGTGGCCTTTGGTTGGGTTGAGACTCTAAAATAAATGCATCTGTCACTTACTCTTCCCATAATCTCATCCTCCTCTTCATCGAAGAATCTGGAAACACTCCGGCGTGGAAGCTATTATGCATATATGACTGTCCTAGTAAGAGCGATAGACCTAAGCTTTAGGAGCAAATCACAAACTTGGCAAGCTCGTTCACTCATCCGTGGTGCTATATAGTGGATCTTAATGCCATCTTAAGCCTAGAAGAAAAGCAAGGTGGGGGAAGATTCGACCAACAAGCAGCCGCCCACTTTCAAAAGATGGTGAATCAATACGGCCTCATCGATTTAGGTTGCAGCGGTCCCGCGTATACATGGACGAACGGAAGAGGCTCTGAATTCCAAATTCGAGAACGGCTCGATAGGGCGCTTGCGAACTCGCAATGGTGTTGCTCCTTTCCACACTCCAAATTAAGTACGTTACCGCGTGTAACCCCACTTCTCGAATATTTTAGTATAATATTTTCTATAAGATATTATCCCTTGGTTTAGTATATTTTCTAAATTGTTTTCTATCAATTTCCTCCTTGGTCTCTCCTCTCTGTACATTGAGAAGAATACAGTTTCTTCTGTTGCTCACAACAATTGTAAATATTCAATTTCCTCTCCACTACTTCTCTAACAGAATTACACTGTAGCTTCATTAAGATTTTAATTTTTCCCGCCTGATAATCCTCCTTCTCTTTTGAAGAAGGCTTAGCTCATCCTATTTATACTCGGTTCCCAATTTTTTTTTTCATTTTGCAATTAAAATTTCTGAACAGTGTCTCTCAATTCTTCTTCCTCCCAAAACTCTATTGCTCTTTCCAGAGATTGATTGGCCATGGCGGATGAAGACAACCTAACAAAACCCCTCCTTCGATCGAGATAGCATGAAGTTCTCGACGATTGAACGAAGCACGACGCCTTAAGAGCGATTCCTCTCCTTTTCCATATATTTGTTGTTATTGTTCGATTAAATTCTGGTAAGACTAATTGAACACTCTCAATTTACTCTGGGACCGAATGCTGATTTTACTCATTCGAATCCCTTCTTCTTGAGTAGATCAGATCAGAATCATAGATCGGTGACTAATTGGATCAACATGTTGTCTCCACGGATCAGTTGAGGTAAGAACTGTTCAAGTGTTGATTTGTTCTTCATTCAAATTTTGAGATCTGATCAAATTGTGAACGTTTGATTGATCTCCTTCCTAGAATTCTTCATATCGGTCAAGGTCTTTTATCCAGCAGATCTCACCAATTTAGTTCTTTATAAATTGTAAGTTTTGAGTTCTATATGTTTATATTTGGAATTAGTGTGTCCTTGAGGAGTATCGATCGCTGAATTTCCTTTGAATCTCATCATCATCCTTGTATCAGAGTTGTGAATTGGTTTCGAGGACACTCATCAATCAGATCTGGAGTCTAGGTGAGTGCTCAAAGGTTTGTTTTCTTTCAATCTGAACATAGGCGATATTTGAACTGATCTAATATTGCTCTGCTTTAATTCCTGATTGATCGGCGAAGTGATCTCAAAGAACCTGGATTCAAGCTAGACACGGAGAATTCGTGTCCAGATTTTGGAAAATTCTTGCCAATAGCAACGGTCGGGTTTCGAAGGTAAACTCTATTTTAAACTTAAGATATTGTGTATGCATAGTTAGCATCTGATATTGCGATATGCGTATGCGCATCACAACGTATCAGTAAAATAGGAACAAGTTACTGTAGTGTTACTCTGCTTATATCTTAATTCAGCATGCTTGATCAATTGATTTAAGTGAAGAATGACTTAGAGGAAATCCTAATTTTCTATTTAACCTATTGATGTCTGTATCCTAAACTTTTGAGAGACAATGATAAGTTGATAATGGTGTACAGGTAAGTGAATCATAAGACTAAAGGTTAAGTTACATTAAAGAACTTTTTCAAGGGGTAGGGTGGTAGCAATGATTCAATAAATCCAGGGGTTCATCTAATATCTAGTTAGGTTTGATATTGTGTAAATTATACCTTATGAAATAGGGTTATGAAGATGTAGTTCAGGGGATATGAGTTAATGTTTCAGAAGTATTGATATAAGTATCTGTTGGCTTCAACAATATGATTTTTGGGCTTGACAGTGTCGACTGAGATGCCTGCAGTAAACCAGATTACCTGAGAATACTTTCTTGAGTGGCTAACTGATGTGAGGATTCATATCACAGGGTTCAGGTTACCTGAGTTTGGCAGGAACCAATTCAATTTATAAGTAAAGTTTAACTTGGACTGATATCGGTACCATGCTAATTTAGGTTCACAGTAGGGGAACTGAGATAGAGGATTGGGATATGAAATCAGTTCAAGCAGACAACAGAGAGGTTAAGTTGAACTCTGTGGAAATATCCCAGGTGAGAACTCTTGTAGGCTGATGTCAACCATCTTGGGAGAGAGATTTGTTAAAATAATTCACTATAGCAGCAGATAACTTTCCTCCTTAGAAGTATCAGGTTTATCCAGGTATTTTCACAATAGGTAGATAGGAGTGGTTATAAAAAGGATGAGGCTGAGAACTGCCAACTAGAACCTGTAGGGTTAACCAAGTTTGGGCTTTAACTCGATTGGGGCTATAGGATAAGTGCATAAGGTTAGTTGGTTAATTTTAGTTCAGTCCAGGTGTTGTCACTTTACTAAGATGTCCTTATGACTAACTACTATTAATAGCTTGGTCTACTTTCCTAATCAGGTCATTCTCCTAAATAAGTACTAAACTATGAATAATATTCATATATAAATAAGGTTTTGTCATATAAATAGATATAAACCACTAAGAGTACTAGACTGTTGAAGAATTAATCTAAGCTGGGATCTATCCTTAGTATGTTTTCTAAGTTGGATATAATACAACTAATATGTTTTATAAATATGGTTTGACATGGCTAAAAGATAAAGATAACTAACTAGAACTTGTTTAGACTTTAATCAACTTATAATTTTCAGGAGGACATCCAGCTTTACTACCCATTCTCGATCACCCTGAGCAAGATAAGTATACTCCTCAGACTTGTCCATTACTTCATGTCTTGTATTCATGCTTGTATCTTCTTGTTTACACAATATTTCACGAGATTGTCTTATATCTTGTTCCCTGAGTTTACTTGTGTCTGGGAGGAGAAATACTACAGATGTGTGATCAAACCCGAGTTACTATTCATATGAATATCTTAGGCCCCGCATCGTGCACGCGGGACCGAAGTCGCACCATTTTATGTTCCCTGAATCTACCCAAGCCGATCACACACTCTGGATGTATTTTGATATATTGCACACTTCAGGTTCATTGTGTATTTCATGTTCAGGTTTTATTTCATGTTCCTTGTATTTAATTTTCAGTATTCTTGGTCAGGTTTCATTTTATGTTCTCATTTTCCGTACTTTATATTTTCCTGTATTCATTTCCATTTTATGATATTCATGTTCATTTCCTTGGATATACTTAGCTCTGCTCCTGACTAGGATATGTTGTAGGTGAGTTGGAGGCTATTTGTGACACTTATTACGGACAGGAGCCTGGAGACTGTCATGCCCCAGAATTAGAATACTAACAAGTAGAGACAGACAAGGCCAGCTACGTAATACCAAAGTACGCCAGTACTCTGAAATCACGTATAAGCTATCAAGACATGGGGGTTAGTTTTACAAGCCAACAGTCGATCCTAGGTCAAGCATTCCTAGGTATCTCAATCATAGGCAATTATACAAAGTACAAGAAGTATGATCATCAGACATACAATAGTAAAGCGTCCCAAACCATTTATACATGGATGATCATGAAGCTAGTCATACCAAAATAGAGAACTAGCAAGAGTAATAGTCATACATGATAAGCTCTAGCTATAGTCTAGAATACGCACATCATGTTTTTGCCCGTAGGCTAAATGTCAAGAACAAAAATACGAGCTAAACATGTGCTCGGAGGATAAATGCCATAAAAGAATAATGTACATATCAAGTGGAAGAATGAAACAAGAAACCCACTCAGGTACTCTGGTGCTCTGGATGGTCACCGTCGAGTAGATAGTGCGAAAGATCCTCTGGACTTTTGTATCAGATCTGGCCAAACAAAACCAGTGGGGTCAGACCCCCAATAGCAAGTACCACAAAGGAAGCCAAACTATGAACTAAAACTAGCAATCACTAACATCAACAATTAGAGATACAAATGAGTAAG
Source organism: Iris pallida (assembly GCA_029216955.1). NCBI lineage: Eukaryota > Viridiplantae > Streptophyta > Magnoliopsida > Asparagales > Iridaceae > Iris > Iris pallida. The sequence goes on along the minus strand of JANAVB010027196.1, from coordinate 6,552,440 downwards.
AGCAGATCGAGACTCGTGCACTATCAATGCACTTATCCCGAACATAGGAAGACAATAAGTAAGCATCTTGGAGCATAAAGTAATTATCATGCGACATAATGTGAAGTGTAGACATGTTAAGTAAACAGAAGCTTGAGAACATGTAAAAGCAATTGAACATGTAAACTTGTGAGATAGCCGGTTCATAAGAGCATGGTGACCCGGCATAGGGAGTCATGTATAGCTTGTAAGATAATTGAATATGTGGGCATGTAAGAATTATATAGAAAGACAATGCTAAGTGGGCTTAGGAACTAATTCGGAAGTCAAGTTACAACCCTTAAACCAAACAAGGACCGGGGTTGTAACATTTCTCCTGAACAGAACTTAGTCTCTAATCATTGTGCAGCATAAGGATCATGTGGAACATGTGAGTACTAAATAGGATGATAAATGATAGGATAACTTAGGAACCATTCCGGAAGCCAAGTTACAACCCGTAAACCAAACAAGGACCGAGGTTGTAACCCTTCTCCTGAATAGAATTTTGTCTCCGACCATTTATCGATAAAAGTAAAACATAAATTATAGTGTACTGAAACAAACATACGAACACTGCCTAGATGAAACTAGACTGGACTGGACTAACTCCATCCATAAATCACGGCCAAGCAATGAGTACGGCTTGATACTTTAACTAACTAGGGTTATCACAAGCCTAATTACTAACAAGATGCAAAGAGATTTCAAAGTCCAGTTACCCGCCTGCTGCTACCAGAGTGACCCCCAGTAAAAGAAAACAAGTATAGCAGACACAATGTAGTAAGATACATGTGTCCTAAGGAGGTGACCCACTCGACGGTTAGCTGGAAATGTGCTCATCATGATAGATAGCTCCAAATCCCATATATATATATATATATATATATATATATATATATATATATAAGGTCGAGATCAAACGGGCAATAGGTAACTGGGAAAGTCTCTTCATGAACTACTTGATCAATCTAGTCATTAATCCTAGCCAGCTTCAGTATGAATCCCTGACCGTGGTCATCAGGAATCCATGCCTTAGACATGATGCAATACAGAACATGTAGCTTGTACAAACACACTTAAGAGAAACACCCACGGTGTCCAAATCATTCATTACTTGGAAGCCAATAAAGCCGCCGCAACAGCATTCATGGTTCATATTATGTCATATTACTTATCTGGAGTGCACCACGACGGGTCACTATCATGTTAAGAGTACTTGTTAGGGGTGCGCCACGACGGACCACAATTATGTTAAGCAAAGAAGTGACATGTAACTTGAGTGCACCGGTACGGGTCACTATCATGTTAAGCAAAGAAAGAAGACATAAATCATAAGTGCACCACAATGGGCCACTATCTAGTTAAGAAAATCATAGGCGTAAGATAGCATGTAGAAAGATCTTGACGAAAGGCTTATCATAACATGTGAGAAGGAATAGAGATAGTAACTACTTGGCACAAAACAATAATTGAATCTGTGCTAATGTTTGAGTGTATAAGGGTGTGCAACTATTCTCTAATCATGCAAAATCTTCTAACCTTGATAAGAAATTGTCGTATTATTTAAGATAGGTCGTCGCAATTTAGGCCGAGTACAGAAAGCATGCTAAGAAAATCAAATACATTTTTCTGCGGAATTAAACTATCAAATCACATGAAAATCTCCAGTTAAAGTGAGACAAGTAGATTCTTGAAGCCAAGACAAAGATCTAAAACTTTTATGTTTTGAGGTTTGCCAGACTCTGGCTACAAAATAATTTAAACGGGCAAATGTAATGCCCGTAGTTCGCATTACGTATTGGGAATACGTGTACGTATTTCGAGCTCGTATTTTTGGTTTGTCATAATTAGTTAGCCTTGGGTTTTATTTTGCATGTTGCATTAGCATGGTTTATCATGGCATTGCATTGGCTTGGTTTGGTTCGGTTTAGTGGGTTTGGCTTGGTTTGGTTTTATGTGGAGAACCACTCCCACCTACCACCACTCCCACCATAAATATCTATCCCACTCTCTCTCTTCCATTATTACTCATTACTCATTTATTCTTCTCAATCTTTACTCTTTACCTACCAGAGAGAGAGTGGAGAGCTTAGGCAAGTGCATCTTGCTTCATGGAGGAAGTCCATTTTTATTGTTCTATTGTCTTTCTCATGTGTTTCTAACCCACTTTAGTTCTTGGCATTTTTCATTTCCATGGTTAAATTTTTTTGTAGATCTAGCTCTGTGGTATTTTTGGTTCCCAGGATTTTGATCCATCAAACTTGCATATTTTGCTAAGTTGATGATCTCATGGTTGCAGAGAATTTTCTTTGGTCCAATTTTGACCTACGAGAAATTTCTGAGCCGCATGGACATTTTTAACACTCAGCCGCATGGCCTACTAATACAATAGCAAGCAATTAGTTTGCATGCATTATTTAATGCAATACCAATATTCAAGCCGCATGTGGCATTTGGTTGTGGCCGCATGAGCTTGAAATAATATATGCATTCAATAATGCATGGCCCTGGGTCTCCAGCCGCATGTAAAGTATTAATGTAAGGCTTTGTCCAAGCCGCATAGCATGCATAGCATTAAATAATGTCGCCCAGCCGTATACACTTTGGTTTAGCATTAAATAATGTTGCCCAGCCGCATACACTTTGGTTAAGCATTAAATAATGCTTGCTTGGGATTAAATGAATGCACTTTGTTAAAGCAAAGCTTTGAATGCACTTTTCTAATACATTTATTCAGTAGCCGCATAAGCATAAGAATGCATTTGAATGAATTTTATGCATTTAGGCCCTTACTATTTTATGATTTACGCTTTAAATGCTTGGATTAAGGTATCCTGAGAATGTAGCCGCATGAGAATGCAATTGAATGCATTTAATGCATTTAAGTCCTTACCATTTTATATATTTTATGCCCTTCCTTGGAGAAGTCAGCCGCATGCATGTACATGTGATATACATTAAATATATTAATATATTGTGTGTATATTATTTAATGCATATATTAATTGTATTGCCTGCGAGCATGCATGACTAGCCGCATGGCCTTGGTTATTCCTGGGCCGCATGACAAATTGCCATTGTGTGCTGGCCACGTGGGTTTAATGTATTGATTATTGTTGGGTCCCACATGGCCACTATACTTGAGTGGCCACGTGTCCCTTTTCTTTGTTTGAGTGGAAGCTCGTATTTATTGCCTTCCCACTCTCGGTCTTTTCTGGGTGCATGAATATTTCTTGTAGGCATTTACCCCTGGCCGCATGGTCCCATTCAGTTGTTTTCGGGCCGCATGAGCTCTGGCTGGCCGCATGGGTGGCCTCCCACTCTCTTTGACCGCATGTTTGTTCTCCCACTTTTGGACCGCATGGGTCACACTTTGATTGTTTAAATGTCTTATTTGCGTGAATTGTGGTCAGAATTTCTTTCCACTCCTAACATAAAAGTTGTAGAGTTTCTTCTTGGCTTCAGGATTATATATTATTAATATATTATTATTTAATTGTGCAAGTTTCTCTCCTCCTTGATAATTGGCATGACTTGATAGTGACCCGCCGTGGTGCACTCCCGACATGATAACTTGACTTGACAATGAACTTGACAATGAACTTGACATGATATACCTGACATGATAGTGGCCCGCCGTGGCGCACTCTTGACATGATAAACCTGACATGATTATCTCGAACAGCTGTTGCGACGGCTACCTGACATGACATGACCTGTATAATTAATCCTGGACACCGTGGGCGATTGTGCTTGTACAAATAACCCGTATTGTCTTGCATCATGTCTAGGACGGGAACACCTGAGTACCACGGTCAGGGTTACCCACTGAAATGGACTAAGGCTAATTACTAGAATAATCTAGTAGTTCATGGAGAGACTTTCCCAGTTACCTGTTGCCCCTTTGATCCCGGCCTTATATATATATATATATATATATATATATATATATATATATATATATATATATATATATATATATATATACATGGGATTTGTTGCTATCCGTCGAGATGAGCGCACTTCCAGCCCGCCGTCGAGTGTGGTACCTTAGGACACATGTATCTTACTACAGTGTGTCTGCTATATCATGCTATCTTTTTCCTTTTCTTTGCTGGGGTCACTCAGGTAGCAGCAGGCGGGTAACTGGACTTGGAAGAATCTCGCTGCATCTTGCTAGTAACTAGGCCTGTGATAACCCTAGTTAGTTAAAATATCAAGCTGTACTTATTGCTTGGCCGTGAAATGTTGGATGAAGTTTACCAGTCTATTTTTGTCTTGAATCCTGTACAAGATTGTCACATGACCTGTCTTCTTATTTTATCTTGCCGATAAATGGTAGGAGAAACCAAGTTCCGTTCAGACGAAGGGTTACAACCCCGGTCCTTGTTTGGTTTACGGGTTGTAACCTGGTTATCTGAATAGTCCCATGGTTATCTCATCGTATATCACCTGTCCTGTTTTCCTTAATGGTTGTCTTTATTTTTACTCTTGTGCTAATTGCTGGTTTTAGTTCCTAAGTGAAGCCTCCTTTGTGGCACTTGCTCTTTCTGGGATCTGATCCAGCTGGTTTTGTATGGCCAGATACCAGAGCAGCTCCAGAGGATCTACGGGTTTTCCAGCCCGATGGTGAACACCAGGCGTAACCAGGGCAACGAGTGGGTTTATTTTTGCTCTCCCACTTTATTGTAAAATTATTCTTTTGAGGCGTTTAGCTGCCGAGCCAGTGTTAGCTCGTGTATATTTTTACTTACTGTCTGTCTACGGGCTGTAACATGATTGGCAACCTAGGGTTGATCATGTATGACTAAACTCTTGCTAGTCCTCACATTTTGTAACGACTAGCTTCATGATCAGCTGGATATGTAATGTTTGTGACGCCTTACTATTGTATATTTGGTGATCTTACATCTTGTAACTCTATTTACTTGCTTGTGATTGAGACACTAGGCTTGTTATTGACCTTAAGAGACTGATGGCTTGTAGATAAACCCTCATATATCTAGACAGCCGTGACCGTATAGTGGAGTGGATCCCATTTCACTATACGTAGCTGGCTATGTCTGCCCCCGTTCTCCAGTATTCTGGTTCTGGGGCGTGACATGGTTTAAGTGGTGGCCCATGCAGGTCTTATAAATCAAGATATGTGAGGGTTTACCGAATAGATGTCTCAATCAGTACTCGCCCTTGATCTCTGCTCGTATCCTCTTGATTCCTAAAATTCTTGTCCTGAATCACATGCTTATAATCTTTGATCTATCCTGGTCCTTCCTTATTGTTTCCTATGTCGTCTTCTTCAGCGGCATTGAACCTGGACCTGCCGATCAGCAAGGCGGAGCACCTTCCGTGGACCAGCAACAACCTGGGGATCAGGCCCAGCACTCAGAAGCACCCTCCCGGGTCATGCCTCACGGAGATCCAGAACCCCCGGTACAGTCAGCCCAGCCCGCAGGACAGGATGATGGAGCCTTGGTGGGACTTATCATAGAGTTGCTTGCATCGCAGGATCCTCGAGGAAATGCTTTGCGTCAGGCGGTGGCAGATGCTCTGGGTAGAGGTGGACATCATGGGAACAGTGCAGCGAACAGTGACAGGACCGGAGGTCGAAAGCGATCTTGCGGCCAGATGAACCAGTCGTCAGCCCCAGCCCCAGCCCCGGCAGCTGGGACTTTGATCATTGGAGCTCCGAGAAGGACAGCTTCGGTTACGTCGGTTCAACATTCAACCCCGACGTATTCTCAGCAGCAGAAGCAGTCTTCCACAGTGGGCTGCTCTCATTGTGGGAAGCCTGGACATGTTGTTTCAGAATGTCGTAAGGCTCGAGGATTGTGTTTGCTATGTGGAGTGCCGGACCACAAGGTAAGGTCCTGCCCGTTCAGGACTGACTCATCACCAGCCACGATCAGTTCATCGGTTAGGAGACCAGCCCCAGTACCAGTCCAGCAGCATTTTCCATCCCCGAGGCCGTTGCCGACGCAGGCCCAAGCTTTTCGGCAGCAAAGGCCTCAGCAGTATGCCCAGGTGCAAGTTCAGTATAGGCAGAGGAGATTCCAGCAGCAGGGACCTCAGCAGTTTGCTCTAGCCCAGGCTCAGGTCCAGAATCGGTAGAGAGGTATCTGCATCATATTGTCTTGTTTTCCTGCCATCATTATGCGGGGTACATGATGTATTTCCTGTATCCTAAATGCGACGGTATGTCCCGGAGCCGAGCCATATCCTAGATCATTCAAAAATGGTTATTGGTACCAACCTTTTCGTAGGAGGAGAGGCCCGTGTCCATGTTTGACCGAAGAGATAGACCCTCAAGAGCCAGGCTATGTGTTTAGTCTGTGTTGCCTGAGTTTATCCCTCTTTGGGAGAGTCAAACGTGAGAGCGTGAGGATGATATCCGATCGCGTTATCCCGGCTAGTTTGGCTCGTAAGGCGTAATATCTTCCTTATGCCTTACGCTTCGAATCCTTGCTTGCATGAATGACTTAATGATTGGTTGGTAGTTATAGATTGTTTGTGATCGTGTAGCTTGTCCTTACATCTCTAGCCTCTTGATTAAATTCCGAAGACGGAATTCTTTTAAGGTGGGTAGAGTTGTAATGCCCGTAGTTCGCATTACGTATTGGAAATACATGTACGTATTTCGGGCTCGTATTTTTGGTTTGTCATAATTAGTTAGCCTTGGGTTTTATTTTGTATGTTGCATTAGCATGGTTTATCATGGCATTGCATTGGCTTGGTTTGGTTCGGTTTAGTGGATTTGGCTTGGTTTGGTTTTATGTGGAGAACCACTCCCACCTACCACCACTCCCACCATAAATATCTATCCCACTCTCTCTCTTCCATTATTACTCATTACTTATTTCTTCTTCTCCATCTTTACTCTTCACCTACCAGAGAGAGAGAGTGGAGAGCTTAGGCAAGTGCATCTTGCTTCATGGAGGAAGTCTATTTTTATTGCTCCATTGTCTTCCTCATGTGTTTCTAACCCACTTTAGTTCTTGGCATTTTTCATTTTCATGGTTAAATTTTTTTGTAGATGTAGCTCTGTGGTATTTTTGGTTCCCAGGATTTTGATCCATCAAACTTGCATATTTTGCTAAGTTGATGATCCCATGGTTGCAGAGAATTTTCTTTGGTCCAATTTTGACCTACGAGAAATTTCTGAGCCGCATAGGCATTTTTAACACTCAGCCGCATGGCCTACTAATGCAATAGCAAGCAACTAGTTTGCATGCATTATTTAATGCAATACCAATATTCAAGCCTCATGTGGCATTTGGTTGTGGCCGCATGAGCTTGAAATAATATATGCATTCAATAATGCATGGCCCTGGGTCTCCAGCCGCATGTAAAGTATTAATGTAAGGCTTTGTCCAAGCCGCATAGCATACATAGCATTAAATAATGTTGCCCAGCCGCATACACTTTGGTTTAGCATTAAATAATGTTGCCCAGCCGCATACACTTTGGTTAAGCATTAAATAATGCTTGCTTGGGATTAAATGAATGCACTTTGTTAAAGCAAAGCTTTGAATGCACTTTTCTAATACATTTATTCAGTAGCCGCATAAGCATAAGAATGCATTTGAATGCATTTTATGCATTTAGGCCCTTACTATTTTATGATTTACGCTTTAAATGCTTGGATTAAGGTATCCTGAGAATGTAGCCGCATGAGAATGCAATTGAATGCATTTAATGCATTTAAGTCCTTACCATTTTATATATTTTATGCCCTTCCTTGGAGAAGTCAGCCGCATGCATGTACATGTGATATACATTAAATATATTAATATATTGTGTGTATATTATTTAATGCATATATTAATTACATTGCCTGCGAGCATGCATGACTAGCCGCATGGCCTTGGTTATTCCTGGGCCGCATGACAAATTGCCATTGTGTGCTGGCCACGTGGGTTTAATGTATTGATTATTGTTGGGCCCCACATGGCCACTATACTTGAGTGGCCACGTGCCCCTTTTCTTTGTTTGAGTGGAAGCTCGCATTTATTGCCTTCCCACTCTCGGTCTTTTCTGGGTGCATGAATATTTCTTGTAGGCATTTACCCCTGGCCGCATGGTCCCATTCAGTTGTTTTCGGGCCGCATGAGCTCTGGCTGGCCGCATGGGTGGCCTCCCACTCTCTTTGACCGCATATTTGTTCTCCCACTTTTGGACCGCATGGGTCCCACTTTGATTGTTTAAATGTCTTATTTGCGTGAATTGTGGTCAGAATTTCTTCCCACTCCCAACATGAAAGTTGTAGAGTCTCTCCTTGGCTTCAAGATTATATATATTATTAATATATTATTATTTAATTGTGCAAGTTTCTCTCCTCCTTGATAATTGGCATGACTTGATAGTGACCCGCCGTGGTGCACTCCCGACATGATAACTTGACTTGACAATGAACTTGACAATGAACTTGACATGATATACCTGACATGTTAGTGGCCCGCCGTGGCGCACTCTTGACATGATAAACCTGACATGATTATCTCGAACAGCTGTTGCGACGGCTACCTGACATGACATGACCTGTATAATTAATCCTGGATACCGTGGACGATTGTGCTTGTACAAATAACCCATCTTGTCTTGCATCATGTCTAGGACGGGGACCCCTGAGTACCACGGTCAGGGTTACCCACTGAAATGGACTAAGGCTAATTACTAGAATAATCCAGTAGTTCATGGAGAGACTTTCCCAGTTACCTGTTGCCCCTTTGATCCCGGCCTTATATATATATATATACATGGGATTTGTTGCTATCCGTCGGGATGAGGGCACTTCCAGCTCGCCGTCGAGTGTGGTACCTTAGGACACATGTATCTTACTACAGTGTGTCTACTATATCTTGCTATCTTTTTCCTTTTCTTTGCTGGGGTCACTCAGGTAGCAGCAGGCGGGTAACTGGACTTGGAAGAATCTCGCTGCATCTTGCTAGTAACTAGGCCTATGATAACCCTAGTTAGTTAAAATATCAAGCCGTACTTATTGCTTGGCCGTGAAATGTTGGATGAAGTTTACCAGTCTATTCTTGTCTTGAATCCTGTACAAGATTGTCACATGACCTGTCTTCTTATTTTATCTTGCCGATAAATGGTGGGAGAAACCAAGTTCCGTTCAGACGAAGGGTTACAACCCCGGTCCTTGTTTGGTTTACGGGTTGTAACCTGGTTATCTGAATAGTCCCATGGTTATCTCATCGTATATCACCTGTCCTGTTTTCTTTAATGGTTGTCTTTATTTTTACTCTTGTGCTAATTGCTGGTTTTAGTTCCTAAGTGAAGCCTCCTTTGTGGCACTTGCTCTTTCTGGGATCTGACCCAGCTGGTTTTGTATGGCCAGATACTAGAGCAGCTCCAGAGGATTTACCGGTTTTCCAGCCCGATGGTGAACACCAGGCGTAACCAGGGAAACGAGTGGGTTTATTTTTGCTCTCCTACTTTATTGTAAAATTATTCTTTTGAGGCGTTTAGCCGCCGAGCCAGTGTTAGCTCGTGTACATTTTTACTTACTGTCTGCCTACGGGCTGTAACATGATTGGCAACCTAGGGTTGATCATGTATGACTAAACTCTTGCTAGTCCTCACATTTTGTAACGACTAGCTTCATGATCAGCTGGATATGTAATGTTTGGGATACCTTACTATTGTATATTTGGTGATCTTACATCTTGTAACTCTATTTACTTGCTTGTGATTGAGACACTAGGCTTGTTATTGATCTTAAGAGACTGATGGCTTATAGATAAACCCTCATATATCTAGACAGTCGTGACCGTATAGTGGAGTGGATCCCATTTTACTATACGTAGCTGGCTATGTCTGCCCCCGCTCTCCAGTATTCTGGTTCTGGGGCGTGACAGCAAAATAGTGAAATAATGAAATGGCTACTGCACCGGCGCATGGGAATTCTGTGCCGTACCGGTGCGTAAGAATCATCGCCCCAAACAGCCAAGTCAGTCGTACTAAAATCGTGTCAAAGCCCAAGAAACTAGCAGGAAGACACGAAATATACCAATAAACAAAATGGGTCATGATAGGTCTAGAGGGTTGCAACCTAGACGAATTAGCAAACATGGAAGTGTACGACTAAGTACATGAGGTCATGCGCCCATTCCAGGGGATTATGCGCACACATGGAGGCCGTGAGCACACATGGAGAATATGAGCACCCTTGGAGACTATGAGCACCCATGAAGACTATGAGCACCCATGAAGACTATGAGTACCCATGAAGACCCATGAAGACTATGAGTACCCATGAAGACTATCAGTCCACATAAAATGTTATGCGCCCACACATATACTATGAGCCCACATAAAATGTTGTGTGCCCACACAAACACTATGAGCCCACACAAGACACTATGAGCCCACATAAAATGTTATGCGTCCACATAAACACTATGAGCCCACACAAAACACTATGAGCCTATACAAAACACTATGAGCCCACACAAACACTATGAGTCTAAGGGATGTTATGTGCCCAAAGGAGTCTATGCGCACAAAGGAAGCTATGCGCCCAAAGGGAACACTATGCGCCCAAAGGAAGCTATGCGCCCAAAGGGAACACTATGTGCCCAAAGGAAGCTATGCGTCCAAAGACTGGCGCATGCACAGTGTTATGCGCCCACAGGCTATGCACCCAAAGACTGGCGCATGCATTGTTCTTTTTTCCCATTTGGCCGAGGATGAGCTCCAAGGAATCTAATAACTTCAAATGTCCATAACTTGGTCAAAATAACTCCAAATTAGGACTTTCAAAGGTCAAAATGGGGTAGAACAAAATTATCTACAACATGGAATAATTAAAACTTGAAAATAATAAAGTTTGATAGATCAAAACACAAAAATCCAAAAATAGCATAAACTTAGATCTACAAGAAGTTATCCCCCAAAATCCAAAATACCAAGAACTAAAATGTTTTAGAATGTAGCAATAAAGAGAATGGAACAATTAAAATCATATTTGTCCAATATTTGGCAAGATGTACTTGCCTTAGATTGGAGAAAAAAATGGAAGGAAGAATAAAATGAAAAGTGAATGGAGGAGAGAGAGAGAGAGAGAGAGAGAGAGAGAGAGAGGGGTGGGTTTTTATACAAAATCCTTTTTCATGTAAAACCAACCCAAACCAAACAAAGCAAGCTTGGTTGAATCAAACCAAATTAAACCAAGTCAAGATAAATTTATACCTTAAAATTTTTAAAAATATTTTGAAAACCAAGAATTATGAAATACGGCTCAAAATACATACCCGTATATAAGTATCGACGAGACATCAGTACCTTCCTTGGACCTTCCTTTTAGTTTCATTGGACTTTGTATTAGAGACATCAGTTTACTTTTCATTTGCTGGAAATGTAATAACTCGTAGACATGTACTTTGATTCTGGGATTCGATATTATAGCTGTTGTGGTTTATATTCATTCTTATATGGACTTGTAGTTTTCCTAGATATTGGTACAGCTTACTTCATCGTGTCTAACGACGAAGGCTGGATATGTCCGAGTCGTATCCGATTATTGGGGAGCGGGTCGTGACACCGCGCCTCAACAGCGACCATGCCCCTATTTTGCTTAACACCAACAACTTGTACAAGAGGAAGAAACGACCAGTTCGCTTTGAAGCTTATTGGTTATCAAATATCAACTTTAAGGAAGAATTAAAAAAGACCTTGCGAGAGGTTCAGGGACAGCAAGACAATAACTTCGTAAAGAACATGCAACTCACGCTAGCAAAGTTGCATAAATGGGGGCGTCGCAAATTTGGTAATATCAAGCTTCGAATATCTCAACTGCAAGATAAAATCGCTTCTCTATAAACAATGACCCCTTCAAATCAGTCGATGGCTGAGGAGCGTGAGCTTACCGCGGAGATCAATGATCTGCTAGCGGTCGAAGAAATTTACTGGAGTCAGAGGGCAAATGCAAATGGATCCATGATGGCGACAAAAATATGAAGTATTTCCATACTAAAGCAACAATCAGGAAAAATGGAATGAGAATCATAGTCTCCAACTCCCTGACGGTACCTGGATCTCTGACCAGGAAAGTATCGCCAAAACTATTATAAAGTATTTTGAAAATATCATATGTCCTGATGATTCTTCCTACATGGACCCTTACTTTACTGTGTCTAATTCTCCAATATCCGAAGCAGATAACCTTCTTATTGGATCGGTGCCGAGTCATGAAGAGATCAAGAACGCGGTGCTGAGTATGGGAGCGGTCAAGGCACCTGGTCCCGACGGTTGCCCAGCTCTAATTTATCAAAAACACTGGGACACGCTAGGTGCAAACCTATCAAATATGATACAATAATGTTTCTTCAAGGCAAGTCTTCCCCACATATTGAACCACGCAAATCTGGTCTTAATCCGGAAGAAGGCAAACCTACAGATCCTGCGAATTTTTGGCTAATTGCCCTTTGTAATGTTGCACACAAGATCATTTCGAAGATCATCACTAATCGTCTGAATCCTCTGACCAATGAAATTATCTCTCCCTACCAAAATGCGTTCATTCACAGGAGGCAAATCACTGACAACACCATCATTGCTCAAGAAATAATTCATGCCATGAAGTACTTATCGAGAAAGAAAAATGCTTTTGCTCTGAAGATCGACATGTCCAAGGCGTATGATAGACTCTCATGGAAGTTCATCCAACGAGTCCTCCATGGAACGGGGATTCAGGGTCACTCAAATGCCATCATTATGGGATGCATCACGTCGCACACTTGCTCTGTCATGGTTAATGCTCCCCAGAGGGCTTCTTCACCCCAACGAGAGGCGTCCGTCAATGATGCCCCTTAACTCCTTTTATATTTGTATTATGTTCGGAGATACTATCAAAGCTGTTCTATAAATTCGAACAAGATGCTCTTTTTCATGGAGTTCGATTGACTAGGTACACTCCTTCTATCTTCTATCTATTATTTGCTGACAATATACTTATTTTTGGCAAGGTGACACACTCCTCTATTAAAGCGGTCCATGATATACTCAACACTCTCTCGAAATGGTCGGGACTGCAAATCAATTTCTCAAAATCCACATTTACTTCAGTCGTCTGTACCCACTCAGGAACGAGACTCTTTAGCAGCCGCTCTCAACTTTGCCATCATGTCAGAGGAGGACAAGTACTTAGGACATCCCCTACTGCCTTTCAAAACAAAGCTATCTTCTTACTCCGGGCTGATAGAGAAAAGCAACAACAGACTCCAGGGATGGAAGACTAAGTTGATATCACATGCATGGCGTACTACACTTATCAACTCCACCTTAGGATCATTACCTATATACTACATGTCGGTGTATTTGATCCCTAAGAATATCACTGACAAATTATCAAGACAACAGAGAGCATTTTGGTGGGGGCATAATATTGCGGATAAGAAACTTCACTTCTTGAACTGGGCTAAAATTACTCAACCAAAGAGAGAAGGAGGGCTCGGGATTAGAAGACTTGATTGGGTCAACAAGGCTCTGGTTGGAAACTGTTTTGGAGATTTATTGAAAATGCGGACCTTCTTTGGGTACGCCTCCTTAAAGGTCGATACTTGCAGAATAAATCCATATGGAGTATCCAAAAAACTAGAAGAGCCTCGACAACTTGGACCAGTCTTTTGGACATGAGAGAGCCTATGAAGAGCAACATGCTTTGGAGAATTAATAGTGGTTGGGTCAGTATTTTCGATGACCCTTGGGTTCCTGACATCATTGGTCACTGAATCCTGGATAGTAGTCCAACACCAAATGGCCCGCTTCTTGTTAGGGACCTTATAGACCCTTTAACAAGGATGTGGAACTTAGATCTCATTCATTCCACCTTCTCAACGGCAGAGGCTGCAGGAATCATCAAGATAAACCTCAGTGAAGGGGATGGTAATGATCGACTCATCTGGACTAAATCAAATAATGGGAATTTCTCCTCAAAATCCCTTTATGAAGAGTTGCGAAAGCAAGAACCAGGCAGTTCCTCAAACCATACCTACCAAGGTAATATAATGTGGCACCATCTATGGCATATCAAAGGCATATCGCCCAGAATCCAAGTGTTCTTGTGGCGCCTACTTCATAATGCTCTTCCGCTCTTCTCGTCGCTCAGCAAGTGTATCCAAAATATCAACAATCTATGCCCATTTTGCTTATCACATGAAGAAGACATCAACCACCTTTTCCTTCACTGTGGAGTCTCCAAGGCTATCTGGTTTGCTAGTGCTATAGGACTACGCATCGACAACTAGCTGAATTTACACACACTTTGTAAGGAATGAATATTGAATCCACGGGCAGAATGCGAATGGAAGCAGCGCTGTTATAGGCAATATGGAAAGCTAGATGTGATTGCGTATTCAAAAAGGTAGCGCCGATGATCCCTTTGATTGTGCAGCATGCTAAATTCATGTATGACGCATACGAAGGCGGCTTCAAAGAGGAGAGCGACATAATTGAAGCCTTACACAAAAATCTGGGTTTAACCGTATGGAAACCCCCCTCCTGATTTCATTAAAATAAACGTTGATGGGGTTGTTGCTTCCTACTCCTTGGCTGTAGCTGCTATTGCCAGAGATAGCACTGGAGGGTTCATTGCAGCTAAAACTTGGTTCTTATCACCAAGTAATGCCTTTGAGGAAGAAAAGAGCCTACTTGTCAAGCTCCATGCGGTACATCAAGGAGTGTTATTAGCCTTAGAGCTGGGACAAAGGAATTTCATCCTCGAAGGGGACTCACTCATTGCACAAAGAATTCTCACAGGCAAAAAGAGTCTAGTCCCATGGAGACTGTACGATCTTGTTCTCTCCATTCAGTAAGACAAGAATGGAGCAGACAAATATTTTGAACATACGTTTACACGAAGAGAAGGGAATTATGCAGCTCATCTATTGGCTAGCGACGCCCTTCACAAGGCTTCCACCTCTCAGGTGGACACTCCTCCGTCTTTTCTTCTCCAGCAACTCCTAAGGGATGCTGAGTCTCATGTAACCCCGAATGATTGAATAGTTATATGAATGAATACATGTTTGTTCTGTCAAAAAAAAAAGACCAGTCCAAAATATTTCGTGAATATAAATTATGAATTAATAATATTAAACATTATTTCTAGTATATAATAATACTAAATAAATTATATTTTCTATCTAGAGTTAAAATCATTTGGTTGTAGTTAATTTCGGCTGGGATAGGTTAAGTTGAGCAAATTATATTCTTCCTTGTTGGAATAGGAACTGAAACAAATTAAAATTATTAATTTTATTAATGGATGATATAAAAAGCAATATATATATATATATATATATATATACATATATATATATATATATATATATATATATATATATATATATATAAGAAAAAAGGGTAAATTTTATTCCAAAATCAACTCAACTCATACAACTTACAGTACATCCCATGGACCTTTCACCCTACTAGGGTGATATAGCATTTATATCAAACTCAATATTGTGAAGTATGTCTATAGGAGAAGTGGAGAGCCCGTCGAATACGTCGATTCCGTTCCCTCCACACATGCCAGACAGAGGCAGCTTGTCGTAATCTGACGGTCTTGAACCATACATGCCCCTACCTCTCTGGCTACGAATCCCCGTGATGATGTCTCATAACTCTCTGCCTGTGTCAGATCCATCCAACGACCTATGACACTGTTTAGACCAGATATACCAGGACACATTACACTCAAATGAACAAATGTCTTATAGATTCATTTCCTGCTTCACATAGCATACACTTGAGATTGGGGATGAGGATCCCAAACGTAATGAGCCTATCTCTCGTCAGCAATTGCCCCAACAACAACCGGTAGATGCATAATTTCATCTTGTGAGCCAGCTCCTTGTACCAGATGAAGTTATAATCCTCGCTCCTAGTGTTCGTTTGGCGTACCAGGTTATAGCAACTCTTGAACTGGAATTCCTCTATAGCTCCAGGATTGGTAGGCGGATCCCAAATCCATCTATCGGCTAGCTGACTCGGGTCAAAATCTATCGCTCGAATAACCGCTCCAAGCTCTATCATGTGGCGGTATATATTTGGTCTCCATTCACCATTCCTAATAATATGCTGACACTTCTTTCCTTTATCAGCCTCCTTGTGTAGCTGGTCGTCCAGTATCTCTAGCAATGATTGACGCTCCATCCAAGGGTCCAGCCAGAGGTCAGTACCAGTCTCATCTCTTATAATCTGCCGAATAGAAGATTTGAGAATAGCTCTGTGTCGGAGATTACTTTTGAAAGTCATAAAGTGGTTGTTGTTGAGAGCACAGGTCCAAAAGTTGTCCTTCTTCACATACTGATTAGACATCCAGTCTACCCATGATGACCCATCTTTGATGAACCTCCATGCCATCTTTATCCCCGAGGCCTCCATGACTTCCTGGAGTAGTCTGAGCCCCATCCCACCCTCCTTTGGAGGTCGGTAGAGTTATCTCCAGAAGATCGCATGGATGCCCCCTCTCCAGATAAAGTTGGCACAAATGCTCTCCACCTTTCTGATAGTGGCCATCAGAACTAGGATAGATTGGAGCTAGAATAGCGCTATGACAAAGATGACTGACCTCACTAGCTCAATACAACTCCCAAAGGATAGGCCTACTGTCTGCCTTCCTTCTACCCTCATCTGAGCATACTCCACTAGCCCTGACAGTCCAGTTCCCTCGTATAGTTAACTGTCAGAGGCACCCCCAGGTATTTGACTGGCAGCTCCCCTTTTTTGACGCCTAGGATTGTCGCTCTTTTCTCTTTCAGCATACAAAGAGAGCTGAAATAGACTCGACTCTTTTCTCGATTCAGTTGAAGCCTAGAAAGCTTGCCAAACTCACCCATAGTCCCAGCTAGCATGGTCATCCCTCCCATAGATGGCCGAAGAAAAACCAGGAGGTCATCCACATATATGAGGGGTGAAACATGCGGCATGATTTACTTGTACAAAGGTACAACCTGTCCACTATGCACTGCCATATCCATCAGGCAAGAGAAGTACTCCATGACAAGAGTGAACTGATAGGAAAACAGGGGGTCCCCTTGCCTCAGCCCTCTATTGCTACGGAAGAACCCATATGGGATGTCCTGTATGAGAACTGAAAAAGTAGGGGTCAAGATGTACTCCCTAATCCTTGATACCCATATCTCATCGAACCCCATAACAACCATCAGGTGACACAAGAAGTCCCTGTTAACCATGTCATAAGCTTTCCTCAGGTCCAATCTCACACACGCCTTCTCGTCCCCCGGTTTGTTGAACTCGTACACCATCTCATGAGCGAGCAGGCTGTGCTCTGTGATCGATATGCTCTTGATAAAAGCTGCCTGGTTCGGAGAGACCAGGTCCTGCATAATCCCCTCTATGCACCGACACATAAGGTGAGTAATTATCTTATAAAGATAATTACAACATATAATAGGACGAAAGTCAGCCAGCAAAGTCGTACCTTCTTTTTTCTGTACCAGGGTCAGGAACGTGTGGTTGAGCTCCTTCAACAATTTTTCCTTCGTGAAGAATTCCTGTACTGCTTCAAGAACTGGCAGCTGTAGTGCCCCACTCCGCGAAGGTACTAGATAAACAGAGAAATTAGAATGCTGGCTCTGTAACAGAAGATGATTAATTTGGGTGAGTGTTCACAGTCTCATTTTATGATTCGCTTACACCTAATAAGAATCTGAGTTTTTGAATGAATGTTATTGCTAAAAACAAGATAGTAATTATTGCAGGTCTTGGCCTTGTGCAAGCGTAACTTAGGTTTATACGACATCACGCCCAAGCGAGGACGAACAGTCTCATAGAGTCCGAAGCGAGGACGAAAGGACTCTGCGGGATCGGGGCATGATAGAATGGTATCAGAGCAACACGATCCTCTGGCCAATTGTTGATTCGATTGAATTCGAAGATGTTTTCCTGATCATAATTTTCTTGCCTACTTGATATCATCAATGATATCAACGTTCCATACAATAAGTCCGTAAATATTTTTATGATGTCGGCATATATTTCTATCGATTTGATTGATTGAGATTGATGCTTTATTGAACAAGAGTTTTAATATGATCTGAATTAAGAATTGAATTGTACCGATTGATGATGGCGAAGGATAAGGACTATCGCAGCTAAGGATATCGTAAGTTTCTCCTTAAGTTTCGAGGACGAAACTTTTTCTCGGTGGGTAATTATGTAGTGCCCCGATCCGCCACTACCAAAATTTATCGTTTTAGCGACGGCCACATCCGTCGCAAAACTGACGGTAATTACCATTAGCGACCGATAACCGACGGATTTTGGCCAAAATAATTCGTCGGCAATCAGCTCGTCGCTAATAACGTTCCGTCGCTAAGTTGTCGTCACGGCAACGGAATAGCGACGGATTTCCGACGTCACAATACGAAGCATTAGCGACACGTTCCCGACGGATTTCCGTCCATTTCAACTATTAAGTATTGAACTGTGTAGGAAATAGCGACGTAACTTTCCGTCGGTAACCCGTCGTAACAGCGTATCAGATCGTATCGATCCGTCGCCAAGCCGTCGGTATCCATCGGTACTTAACGACGGATTTGCGACGGTCTTATGACGGACTATCCGTCGATCAGGTTCTGGAAATGCTTGGCATTTCCAGCACCATGGCGACGGAATAGTCGTCGCGGACCGGTCGCTACCGTGATGCCACAGCGACGGATTGCTGACTGATTATCCGTTGCCATGGTTCTGGAAATGTCATGCATTTCCAGAACCATGGCGACGGATAACCAGCCGCTAATCCGTCGCTGTATTTGGCGACGGATTAGCGGCTGGTTATCCGTCGCCCTGGCGACGGCTATTCCGTCGCTGTTCCGTTGAAGCTTATACCACCAAAACGTTGCCGACGGATGATCCGTCGCTAACCCGTCGCTGACTGCAAACAGTTTAAAACCTCCAGGTAGCGACGGCTTATCCGTCGAAAACCCGTCGGCAACTGGGAATAGCCGTCGCTAAACGGTCACTAGTCCGTCGCTAACTGGGTTTTTTGGAAAAAAATTTTGGCAGCACTTTCCCTGTTCACAAATATATGCATAAACCAAACCAATATATAATGCACACCAATTATCCAACAATCACACAGACCAAATATATAATGCACACCAATTATCCAAGAATCACATAGACCAAATATGCACATACGACCAATTATCCAAGAATCACAGACCAAACCAAATTAATAGAAAATAAATATCAATTATCCTAAAGAGTAACATAATATCCGGTGCTATAAGCCGATTATAGCACAATTAGTTCAAAGCTCTCACAAATAATCCAAATTTTCTTAATACAATATTTTAAGGAGGAGGTCGATTGTCCGTTCCCGTATTCGACCGACGCATATACTCCTCCACAAGGTACGGAGGCAAGGCGTCGTAGACAGTGCTCGGAAGTCGGCGAAGCTGCTCTGCGGACATGAGATCCAGGAGTGCCGTCACAGCCGCAGGCGGTAGCACAGGGGCTTCAGGGTTGAAAGAAAGGTGGCCCACAAAAGATGGACCGACACCTGCAGTCAACGGACCAGTAGAAGACGGACGAGCACCATCAGCAGACGTACCGGCAGCAGCAGACGCCCCGACAGCAGCAGACGCAGGCGGAAAGTACGTGGCAAATTGCTCCCGCAAGGACGACACCGCCTCGTGCAGCTGCGAAAGCTGCGACCTAACATCATCGTCTGC
Source organism: Iris pallida (assembly GCA_029216955.1). NCBI lineage: Eukaryota > Viridiplantae > Streptophyta > Magnoliopsida > Asparagales > Iridaceae > Iris > Iris pallida. The sequence goes on along the minus strand of JANAVB010027196.1, from coordinate 6,532,704 downwards.
CCGGGCCACGGGAGGAGGCGGTGTCGGTGGAAATCTCTGCGTCGCCATATGCAATGGCCCTAGGGAGCCGACTCCGTACAGGTACCCTTTCTTAAAGCCGCCGACGGTATCTACGAACAAGTCGTTCCGAGCGGCCAAAGAAGAGGGCGTCCGGAAGGGCGTCGTTTCACCGACATCCTCGGTGTCAGTTAACTGAGCTCGACTAAGGGCCTCACGATACGCAGCCTATAAAATGAATGTGTTTATATTATAAGATTTACCTAAGTTGTAATCTAAATCCTATGTTTCACTAAGTTGAGTGTGAATCCTAAGTTTACCTAAGTTATAGTCCGAATACTTTTAATTCTAACGTTAATCTCATAATCATAAGTACTTACATCAGTCTCCTTCGCCCTCTCGTCGACGAAGCTCCCGTCCTTCCGTCTTTTGTGCGTATGCTGGAAGACGTCGTGCTTGGTGACCGATTCTGGCGCCCTTCCCTCCTTCACCGCCCGTTGGGCCTGCATACGAAATTTGTGTAGAAACTAATTAACTCCTTTAATTAATAATACCTAATTCGATAGTGAAATAAATTTACGGTTGCTCACCAGATCTGCAAGTATCGCTGCGTGAGACCTTGATCCCCCCGTATGAAGGCCCGCGACAGATCGGTTCACCTTCGCCTTCTCTGATTTCTCCTTGTATGCAGGGTTATCCATCATGCCTAAGATGTCCTTATAATAGTCCTGCCGGATCCAATTCGGCCTCGTATGCCCCATCTTTAGGTCATGAATCATATCCCGTATCTTCTTCGAGCATGCGCTTCGGTAGGTCCTGCGGATCCCCTCATCGCGATGGGGGGCCACCAGTACGTTCTCTAACACAAAAAATTAATTATCACGTAATTTACAAAATGGTTGATTAAAGAATCACATAGACTTAAACAAAAAAATATAGATATATACCCTCAACTCGTCGAGCCAGACGTACTGTTCGGTTGGGGGCACCGACGTAAAGTTGAGGTAAGGACCGTGGAAGTTAGCCCTGATAATTTCTCCAAGGGCCCTGCCAATATTAAACGGAAAAAAACCTACAAAGAAGAAATGACTGGATTATTAACTTGAATAAATGAAAGAAATTTAATAAATTAACTTAAATTTACTTACGAGGTCCCCGCGGGCCATAGCTCTCGTCGGAACTCGCCTCTCGGCCTCTCTAGTGCCGTCGGAGGATCCGCGGGTCCGCGTATGTACTCCCCAGTAACCGGATGGAACTGAGTATGGGGGTACTCCGGGGCCCACTGTACAGTAACTGGGGCATCCCCTGGTGGATCCGCTGCTGGTGGTTTCGATAGCGGATCAGATCCGCTAGCAGATCCGGACTGATGCCTCGATGAAGTGGTCGATCGAGGGTGGGATGCGTCTGTGCCCGGGGTACTCTCCGGGTCGGGCTCGCTCGATGGGGTCACATCCCGGGAACTCTGAATGCGACCACGACCACCAGCACCAGTACGACTACGACCACGACCCGCACCACCACCACCACCACCACGACCAGCACCACAACCACGGCCAGCCATCATGACCTGTAAATAGAACACATAAACATAATTAACAATATGAAAGTGTAAATGGATATAAAAAACTAAACTAAAATATACATACCACCAGTAGGGAGACGAGTGCCGCCGCGACGAAAAAGACTAGGAGTGCCATCTGCAATAAGTAAATAATCGAATGAAAAAAACATAAATTCACGTAATTGCTTTTATGAGGTCAAACTTAATTCACGTAATTGGAAGTGTTTTTACTATACAACAATATTTAACCTAATCATCGTCTTTGTTCTCATCCTCGGCCTCGTCTTCATCATCATCCTCCTCATCCTCATCCTCATCCTTATCTTCATCTTCGATTTCATCTGTATCCTCATCCCCATCAAATTCTTCTTCTTCTTCTTCTGCCTCAAAATTTGGGACAAGACGCCTCTTTCTTCCCTGGTTGACAGCTAAGTCTTGTGTATCAACCTCTTCCTCCCCTCTATTTTTCTCAACAATATCTTCAACATCCATTGTATCTGAGTGTTGTCCCAAGTATTAGGACTTTTTGATCTGGTCCTCTTGGTATGCTGGGTCTCCAATGTTGAATGTATTTCTAGATTTAATCTTGTATACTGCCCACCAGTCAAATCGATCTCTACGATGCCTTGGGTAGCTTGTATAGTAGACTTGAATAGCCTGATTTTCTATTACAAATGTATCGGACCCTCTATACCTCCTGCGATGATTTATATCGACGAATCCAAATTGTTTATCGATTCTCCGACCAATATTTGGTGTCGTATCGAACTACTCACATTTGAACATCACAATATGCATATCATATGGGCCAGTATATTGTAAATCTACAATATCCCGAAGCACTCCATAATAGTCAAAGTCCGGCTCGTCGTCATAGACGGTGCCTCTTATGCAAACACCAGAATCCTTGGTATTGATGCCGTCATTGATAAATTCGACATTTATAGCATTCTGAGTTGACTTAAACCTGAAGCCATTAACGACATAGCCTGGCTAAGTCTTTATTTGCTTCTTCGGTCCCAGTGCCAGATAACGAACACTCTCATGAGTGAGTGTTGTTTTAGGCAATAAAACCTGTAAACAAATATTTATAATTTAAATGTTTCAGATTATATATTAATAATCTTAATTATAATCACAGTTACTTACGTATTTGCGAAACCATGACGGAAATGTACAATCAACCTCTCTTTGAAGTCCCTCATCGGTAATATCGGGTCTCCTCATTTTGATTTCATCTCTAAATACACTATTAGAGAAAATAAGAATATATAAGTATAGTCACTTACTTCATCAAATTCGAGATTATAACAATATTTAGTGTACTGACTTACTTCTCCAAATCTCTCACTTTTTGTATGTCACAGTTTAACAAGACATATCGGTGAGCGGCATCATACTCGTCGTCTGTCAACCACCGTCTTTTACTAGCCCCAACAGGCTTGCCCCTTACATTGAATATTCCTCCATCCTCAACGTCCTCGTCATTCCTTTGAGGTCTATTTCGATTTGTTTTAACATGAGTATCGAAATAAATGGAGCAGAAGTTTGAAACCTCTTCGATAAGATATGCTTCGCATATCGCAGCCTCTATATGAGCTTTGTTGCCAACTTTCTTCTTTAGATGGTGTAGGTATCTAGAGAGACAAATTATCTTAAGAATTAAGAAAGAATTTTAAAATAAATAGAAATTCAGCTTAAATTATATCGATATTTATGTACCTTTCAAATGGGTACATCTATCGATAATGAACAGATGCACCGACACGGGCCTCGTATGCTAGATGAATCGGTAGATGTTCCATGCTGTCGAAGAAGCCAGGAGGAAATATTTTCTCCAACTTGCAAATTGTTAAGATAATCTTCTCCTCAAGTTCAACCATGTGTTGCACAATCAACTTAGTTGAACAAATATCCCTAAAAAATATTGATAGTTCGGCCAACGGAACCCATACAGCAGAAGGCAACAACTCTTTCAAAGCAATGGGCAGTAATCTTTTCATAAACACGTGGCAGTCATGACTCTTCATTCCCGTTAGCTTGCATTCATTGAGGTCAACGCATCTAGACAAATTCGACACATAGCCGTCGAAAAATCTTAAAGTAGATACCCACTTGCAGATTATTAATCTATCTTCTTTGCTCAATGTGTATTGTGCTATCGGCTTACTTAATTGTCCAGCAGCTCCCCTTTGTATCAAGTTCAGATAAGGATGCTTGCATATCTCGGCAATGTCTTGTCTTGCTTTTGGATTGTCCTTCGTCTTTCCTTTAATGTCCATGACGGTATTGAAGACATTATCAAACACATTCTTTTCGATATGCATAACATCAAAATTATGCCTTATAAGATTATCTTTCCAATAAGGCAAGTCCTAGAAGATACTCCGTTTGGTCAAGTTATGGGTTTGTCCGAACCCATCGACACGATTGTTCGATGGATCTTCCATTACAGTGGGAAAATCCTTTACATCTTCCCAAATATCGTATCCCGACAATCTGGCAGGCGGATGAGAAAATTTTTGTTTTCCAGCTCTGAATGCGTCCTTGTTCTTTCTCCAAGGATGACTCGCGGGCAGAAATTGACGATGACAATCAAAGAAAAAAGTTTTTCCTCCATGCTTAAGGCGGAACGCCTTACTATTTTGCATGCATATCGGACAAGACAGGGTGCCGTGAGTACTCCATCCCGACAGCATACCGTATGCGAGAAAATTATTGATTGTCCACATCAGTGAAGCTCTCATCTGAAAGTTCTGTTTCCTGGAAATATCATACGTCGTGACGCCGATCTCCCACAGCTGTTTTAGCTCATCTACCGACGGCTGTAAATATATATCGATATTCTTCGTCGAATTTTTGGGACCCGGTATGATAGCTGTCAAGAACATATAAGGAGTCTTCATACACATCCATGGTGGCCGATTGTAAGGGGTCAGAATGACCGGCCAGCAGGAGTATTGAGATCCCGACTGCCCGAAAGGGGCGAATCCATCAGAATATAGCCCCATGTGTACATTTCTGGGCTCTGCAGCAAAATCCGGATGGCGAAAATTGAAATATTTCCACGCCTCTCCATCCGAAGGATGTGACAATTCTTCATCGTCCTTTGTGCATTCTTCGTTGTGCCATGTCATGTGTTTTGCTGTATTCTGAGACATATACATCCTCTGCAAGCGCTTCGTGATCGACAAGTAATGCATATACTTGTAAGGACGTCGTTTTCTAGTTGACTTTCCTTTTCTCCTGACTTCTTTGTAACGATCCGCATTACAGAAGCGGCAACTTTCTACATCCTCGTTCTCCTTGTAGTACAACATGCATCCGTTGTGGCAACAATCTATCTTGTCGTACCCCAGTCCCAGTTGTCGGACCATCATCTTCGACTTGTAGAAGTTTTTTGGAAGCTCTTTTGATTCCTTCGGTAACACCTCCTTCATTAGTTGTGTAATCCGATCATAGCAAGTTTGTGGCAAGTTAAAATCGGACTTTATGTTCAACAACCGCATCGTCACTGACAGTACGGAATATGGATCACAACCAGGATATAAAGAAGTTTCAGCATCCTGAAACATATCATAGAACTCCTTCGCCTCGGGATTAGGATCCTCCGGATCAAAATTAGGCCCTGCCGCGTCGTACACCATATCTCGTGCAAGGTTCTGCACGTCTCCATAATCAACGGAGCATTCGTCGTCATCGACGATAAAATTTGCTGCAGCATTATTATCAAAAGCATAAGTAGCAGCATTCGCAACCTGTCTTTCGGTATATAGTTCACCTTGCGATGACCATAGGTCGTAATCACGTACGAAACCCTTACGGCTCAAATGATCTCTTACACTCACCACTTCTTCGTAACGTCTATTGCGACAATTACGACATGGACACTTGATTATGTTACCGTCCATAAACTGAGCTTTGCTCATGGCATACTTAAGAAACACTTCCACGCCTGCCTGAAAATCGTCACTCACACCTATTCTGCTCTCGTGTTGTCGTTTGTACATCCATGTACGATCAACGAAATAACGATCCATCACAGATTAGATGTAAAAATCTGTATAGTAAGACAAACTAAACAGAATTAGTATATAATCATGTAACTGGTGGATCTGCTAGTATTCTAGCTCGAGAAGAGAAAAATATAAATACAGTTGTTACTAGTAGTTCGATACCGATACCGATACCGATATTGCGATATCGATACCGATAGTTCGATACCGATACTGCGACCGATACCGATACCGATAGTGCGATACCGATACTGATACCGATACCGATAGTGCGATACCGATACTGATACCGATAGTGCGATACCGATAGTTCGATACCGATAGTTCGATACCGATACTACGATACCGATACCGATAGTGCGATACCGATACCGATACCGATAGTTTGATACCGATAGTTCGATACCGATACTGCGATACCGATACCGATACCGATAGTGCGATACCGATACCGATACCGATAGTACGATACCGATACCGATACCGATAGTGCGATACCGATACCGATAGTTCGATACCGATAGTTCGATACCGATACTGCGATACCGATACCGATAGTGCGATATCGATACCGATACCGATAGTTCGATACCGATAGCATGGTTTAAAGTATCGGCCGATACCGATTCGATACGGCCGATACCGATACGGTTTGGCATGTTCCGATCCGATACCGACCGATACCAAATATTGACCGATACCGACTATGGGGATCTTTGTTCCGGTCAATTCGGCAAAACCAATCAGTACGGGTGACTACTATTTCATATAATTTCAAAACTACTAAGAAATAACGCTAAAATACTTAAAATTATGCCTAAATGTATAAAATATATGTTTTTAAATGTAAATAATTTATTAATAATTATTTGTTTTCCGATACCAATAGTCACACTAGCGTTAATTACCTATAATTCCTACCATGTCTACAATCACACATTACACCCCAAGCCGTCCTGCATGCTAATTATAATAGGCACATATATATATGTATATCACAGTTAGATGTATAGACCATGAATCCAAACACTGACTTATGCAGATGAAGAACTCGTACTGTCCTTGACACAGTGAACATATACACCATGAACCCAAACGCCATATTCACATTTACTAATCCAAACACCACCAAACTAATGGATAACACCCAATATGGATAACACATTATTTAGCCAATATATAAATTAGATAAATTTGATAAGCAAAGCCCCCCGCCGCCCCCGACCAAAGCCCGCCGCCCCAAGCCCGCCGCACAGCCCCCGACGCCCCCGCCCCAAGCCCGCCGCCCAGCCCCCGACGTCCCTGCCCCAAGCCCGCCGCCCAGGCCCCGACGCTCCCGCCCCAAGCCAGCCGCCCAGCCCCCGACGCCCCCGCCCTAAGCCAGCCGCCCAGCCCCCGACGCCTCCGCCCCAAGCCCGAATATCCCCAAGCCCGCCGCCCCCGCCCCAAGCCAGCCGCCCAGTCCCCGACGCCCCTGCCCCAAGCCAGCCGCCCAGCCCCCGACGCCCCCGCCCCAAGCCCAAATGTCCCCAAGCCCGCCGACCACGCCCCAAGCCAGCCGCCTAGCCCCCGACGCCCCCGCCCCAAGCCAGCCGCCCAGCCCCCGACGCCCCCGTCCCAAGCCAGCCGCCCAGCCCCCGACGCCCCTGCCCCAAGCCCGAATATCCCCAAGCCCGCCGCCCCCCGCTGCCCCTACGTCGACACCGCAACAGAGAGAGAGAGAGAGAGAGAGAGAGAGATGAGAGAGAGAGAGAGAGGAGATTACCTTCGGAGAGAGAGAGGAGAGGACGCCGTCGCCGTTCACGAAGCTGCGCGAGAGAGAGAGAGACAGAGAGAGAGAGAGAGAGAGAGAGGAGAGAGATTGAATTTGGGGGAAATGCCAAAAGTTCCCCCCGCCTTTTCATTTAAGTCTGGAACGCTCATTTAGCGACGGAATCGCGACTACGAAAAATCCGTCGTCAGGTAGTCGCTATTATTGATTATTCGACTGAATATCCGTCGCTACGTAGTCGAAGATATGTCCCGCCAATTATATACACAATTCTCGCCAAATAAACGACTACATGGCGACGACCGAAGATCCGTCGCTATAACACCGACACACTAGCGATGGATGTGCGACCTTTCCTGCCCCTAAAATTAAAATAAAAACTGGCAAATGTTTGTGGTCGGTAATCAGTCGCTGAGCGGCCACGAATCCGTCGCTAATACCGACGGAATAATTCCGTCGCTAAACCTCCGTCGCTAAATGAGCGTATTTTGGTAGTGCACGAAGGCACTAGATAAACAGAGAAATCGGATTGCTGGCTCTACAACAGAAGACGATTAATCTGGATGAGTGGACAAAGTCTCATTTTATGATTCGCTTACGCCTAATAAGAATCTGAGTTTTTGAATGAATGTTATTGCTAATAACAAGATAGTAATCATTGAGTATGCTTGTTAGAGATTTTACATGTTGCTACAAAGATAATATGTATGCTAAGAATAAGAGTTGTTGTCTATCTTATCTTATTACAGGTCTTGGCCTTGTGCAAGCGTGTAAGCCCACTTCCCAAATTTTTAATTTTTTTAATTTTATTTGTTTATGATTAATTTTATGGTCATTGTGAGTCATGCAAAAGCTTGTAGGTGGGCTATGACCATATTAAGATTATATGATCTCTAGATAGCTTATATATGTATTATCTAGCTATTTTATATTTTTCTACAATTTTTGGATATTTGTAGGTATTTAATATTTAAGGTTTTATTATTTTTAAGAACTTTTAGGATTTACTGTAAGGTCATACGGGGGTATTTCGGGACCAAATATTTTTATTTGGGCTCTAAATGACTAAAAATATTTTCTAGAATATTTTAGAATTTTTTTGGATTTTTAAGAGTTTTTAGAAATTTTTATATAATTAAAACCTATTGAAATAATATTTTATAGGCTTTGGGAATTTACTGTGAGGTCACATCATGATATTTTGTGTTAAAAATATTTTATTTAGATTCTTGATACTTAGAAATATTTTCTAGAATTTTTCTTAATTTTTTTGTAATTTATTTTGATTTATTTGGACTTAAAATGATTTTTAAATGATTTTTTTAATTAAATAATTAATTATCTAATAATTCACCCAGGGGGGCCCACCTGTCGGCGCCCAGCTGAACCGTCTCTCCCTCTCTCCTATATATATAGTATTATATTCGAAACCCGAATAAAATTTCAGCCGCCTTTTTGAGAGAGAGTTCTAGTAGAGATCTCAACTTTTCGAAGCGATTTCCGCCAACTCCGACGTGCTTTTCATGCTCCATTTTTTGTTGGATTTGTATCGAGGTTGACATCTTCTAGATCAGCATTTTCCTCATCCTCGACTTGTGGCTACGGTTTGTGCAAGGATTCAGGCAAGTACAGTATTGCATTTATGTTTTAGTTCATTATAATGTTTACTCTATAGATTTATTTTTGATATTCCGTTGAGTCATTGCTTGATATTCCATTGAGACACGATTGTGACATTGTAGTTATCGTATCCTTCTCAGTGTATCATTGACTGTTATTGATTATTAGAGAGTCGGGAGGGAAAATACTCGATAAATACGTGAACAAACCCAATTACCGTTACCGAATGATAGCTAAGTCATACACACCCACGTATGAGTTAGCCGTACCAATTACTGAATGATAGCCATCGTATGATGTGTCGTATTAGCCCAGCCATTCACGTATTAAAAGGTATTTCACACACACATAGTGGTTCCTATTTTTTTCCTTTGTCTAGTCCATTATCTTGTTAGTTCATATCTTGCTAGTTTACATCTTGCCAGTTTATATCTTGTTAGATCTCATCTTGCTAGTTTATATTTTGCTAGTTCATATCTTGATCGTTCATACGTGGCTAGTACTAGTTCTTTATATACTCTTTGTCATCATTGTTTCTCGCTTGTTCTAACTTACTTTGGACTAACAACATTAATTGTAATATGGTTATACTCTGCTCCTTTCCTGACTGGATCGTTGTTATAGGTGAGGTTGACGTGCCTACTCTTGCGCTATGGACCATACGAGGGGGATATAGAGACTCGAAGGCTAAACCATAGAAGACTAGTTAGTTGTGTGGTAGTTTTCTATAAATGTAAAAGCTTACATTCTTCTTCAAATGTAAAACTTCTATATTTTCTAAAGTTAATTTAGTTGTTGTGAATGAGCAGTTAGTATTTATGAGCACTTTGTTTATTGCGGGCTAGACAGCGTACTACCGCCGATACCGCGGCGTAGGCTGTACTTGGACACGTCTCGTATCCGAAAAGCGGGTGCAAATCGTGACAAGTTTTTATGGTGGCCCATGCAGGTATGATTTCGCAAAAGATTACGAACATGTGGTAGTACTTAAGTTAGTCGTACTACTGCAAGCCTGCGACTAGGATGCTCATTCACAATTAGGTTTGATTTGATTTTAGGAGAATACCAGGACTAGGAGTCCCTTATTTAATTCTATTGCTAGGTAAATAAGGTTGCTACATAGGCCATGTAATTCTATTGTATTTTAATACGAGGGTATGATCCAAGGTGGGTAGAATATACGTTTGGTAAGTTAGGCCTTTATAGAATTCAATTCCTAATTTTGATCATTTTTTGTGCCATTTTATCTGTTGCCTTCTCTAAACCTCTTTTTATTTTCAAAACTATTTTGAGATCATTTTATTTTTTATTCCTAATCTTGGTTCAATTATCTATATATTAATTCAAGTCGTCTTCATTTATTTTGTGATCGTTTTGTTTTCAAAACTGATACTTTTACTCAAGGACAGATACTTACATTTTCTTATCATATGATTGACTTGTTTGAATTTATAGAAACTCCTTAAATTTTTTATGGATATAGTTAAAATAATTTTTGATGACTTACAATGGTAAGACCGATGCGCACTGCTCCCATTTATTTAAATTATGGAGACTGCAGGTTCACTGCAGTCAGCATCGCACTGGCGTGGCATGATTCCTAAGTTAAAATAATTTTAAGTATGCGTAGGTTGTCGAATATTACTAAAACTATATCCTAGTTGCATTATTCGATCCTTTGATTTATTGTGTCAATATTGGATAGAGTTGATAGAATGTTCGATACCATATTATATTTGAGTCATGATACCAAGGGTTTACTGCAGCCAGATGTACACTGGCGAAGAATAAATTTTCGGTAAAATGACTTCATGTATACATACGGTTTTTGAATATTATAGAGACTACATCCTTCCGACATATGACTATTGATTTATTTCTTATTCTTTTCCTTTATTTCTTGAACATTTTTATCTTATCCTTCTTTTTTTGGAATGTCATTTGGCTGCTAACAATCTTTAAAGCCTATTCTGCTAGATTCCTAATTTTATCAAGATGTTGATTCTTAATCGTATCCTCCAAAATTTTGAGGAAAATTTTTTTCTAAGGTGGGTAGATTTGTAAGCCTACTTCCCAAATTTTAAATTTTTTTTAATTTTATTTGTTTATGATTAATTTATGGTCATTGTGAGTCATGCAAAAGCTTGTAGGTGGGCTATGACCATATTAAGATCATATGATCTCTAGATAGCTTATATATGCATTATCTAGCTATTTTATATTTTTCTATAATTTTTGGATATTTGTAGGTATTTAATATTTAAGGTTTTATTATTTTTAAGGACTATCAGGATTTACTGTAAGGTCATACAGGGGTATTTCGGGACCAAATATTTTTATTTGGGCTCTAAATAACTATAAATATTTTCTAGAATATTTTAGAATTTTTCTGGATTTTTTTAGAATTTTTAGAAATTTTTATATAAATAAAACCTATAGAAATAATATTTTATAGGCTTTGAAAATTTACTGTGAGGTCACATCATGGTATGTTGTGTTAAAAATATTTTATTTAGATTCTAGATACTTAGAAATATTTTCTAGAATTTTTTAGAATTTTTCTGGATTTTTCTGCAATTTATTTTGATTTATTTGGACTTAAAATAATTTTTAAATGATTTTCTGAATTAAATAATTAATTATCCAATAATTCACCCAGGGGGCCCACCTGTCGGCGCCCAGTTGAACCGCTTCTCTCTCTCCTATATATATAGTATTATATTCGAAACCCGAATAAAATTTCAGCCGCCTTTTTAAGAGAGTTCTAGTAGAGATCTCGACTTTTCGAAGCGATTCCCGCCAACTCCGACGTGCTTTTCATGCGCCGTTTTTTTTGTTAGATTTGTATCGAGGTTGACAGCATCTAGATCAGCATTTCCCTCATCCTTGACTTGTGGCTACGGTTTGTGCAAGGATTCAGGCAAGTACAGTATTGCATTTATATTTTATTTCATTATAATTGTAAGCCCCTGAATTTTGGGCTTATTTTTTCAATTTTATAAATCAATTATTTTGAACAGATATTATTATTTGATATTATTTGATTTAATGCTCTTTACCGTGACTTGGAATTCTAGAGCATCAGGGATGCCAGTCTCTGGAAACTTCCTTCTTGGAGTTTGTAGTAGGCGAGATTATCTTCATTTTGATATATCCTATCCCACTCGAACTTGTTCCCTTGTACTCTTTTTGCTTCGCGCAAGTTCGGATAAATTTAGACCATTTTAATTATTAATTGAATTCCCACTCTTTTCCTGGATCTTCATATGCACGTTACCGTGACTTTTAATTTAGGAGCACCAGACTAGTCTTTCTCTCGAAACCAACTTGTCATGCCTGATCTAATCGAGACGCTCTTCACCCATGACCTTCGTGTCCCACTCAGACACACCCTCTTGTGCTCCATTTCCTTCGCACAACTTTCGGTTCAATTTAGGCCAATTAAATATCTGCCGTAAAACCTGATTTAATTTCCCATTTAATTTTCGGGCCCGACATCAACCCAACCTAGTCGACCCCAAATAGGGACATAGCCCACATGAAGCCTACTACCCGCCTGCCACTTGTGTCCCATTTATTTGAGTCCCCGCATGTTATTTATTTATCCATAATTATAAATCCCTATTTTAATTCAAATGTTGCACCCAGTCCGATTTTGGCCCGACCCGGCTCTACCGAACCCGAACCCAAGCCCCATGTTGCCCTCTCATGACTGCTCAATTATCCCACAAGATTTTCCTATTTTGAAAATATTTCTTTCTCTCTCTACTTATTAAATATCTTAAATATCTCATATATATATATATATATATATATATATATATATATATATATATAATATTTCTTTCTCTCTCTACTTATTATATATATATATATATATATATATATATATATATATATATATATATATATATATATATATTCTCTCCCTCTCTAAATATCTAATTTCTCTCTCTTACTCTCACCCCCTCACATCATCCCCCTCTCTCTTCCGTACTGGTACAACACTCCCCCCTCTCTCTTTTCTAATATTTAAAAGTCTCTCTCTCTCTCCTCCTTTTACACACACCCCACACCATCAGCACCACTCCCTTCTCCATATGGCCGACACCCCCTCCTCCTTCTTCACGCCACCACACACCACCACCTCTCCCCTGGTCGGCCTCCTCCCCGACAACCTCTCCTCCTCCTCCTATTCTTCACCTTCATCACCATTCACTACAACCATCACCACCACTTCCATCATCACACCACTTCCGCCACCACCACTCTCTCTACACCTCCACCAAACCGCCGCCGTGCGCCACCACGTGGCCGACGAGCCTTCCCCCGCCGTGCCCTCGCCGGCGACAGTCCCCGCCACCGTAGCGCTGCGACAACGCAGCAGCAGCAGGCCGTGCAATAACGGCTGTAGTGGCGCGCGCGGCAGCGGCCATTCCGGCCAACCGCGCGTCGCCGTGGCTGCCGCCGCCGCCGGCGACCCCTCCCCTAGCCGTACGCGAGGCTGGGCGACCCCCACTGGGCGGTTGTCGTCCTCTATGATGCGACAAGTAGACGATTCGTGCATTTACGTCGAAATCCCGTCGACGCGCACGGAGGAAAGTTTCAAAAATTGTGTTTCGGGATAGCGACTTCGCGCGTATTTTCTGGGAGATCCGACCGTTGGATCGGCGAACTTTTTGCTCCGTCGCAATCTCGGTATATACCCCTTCATCCCTGTCAAATTTCATCCGTTAATTTCGTCATTTGATACATCAAAACTGGCCACCAAGTTGACGTTTTAATTGAACTGTTTTTGGACAGTTTTGTGACGCCAACTTCGCGGGTTCGTATCTTCGTCATCGTAGCTCCGTTTTGTGCGCTACCAGTTCCGGTGCACAGCTGGTATAACCCTCTTCCTGCCCCCTTTAGATTTTATTTCATTTTGAGCTTGTTAGGTCGGTCGAATTCGACGCCAAAGTTGGCCGTTCGAATTCTTAGGTCGGTCGGTCGGGCGAGGACGATGAGAACAGTAAGTGTCTACTTTATTTATGGAGTTTAGAATTTATCGCAGTCATATTAGCTAGCGGGACAAGGGCATGGAGCCTGATTTTGGATATACTATCCTAGTTATGGAATTTAGATTCTCTTGCAGCCATACCGGTTGGCGTGGTAAGGAATCTAGATGACATGATTATAGGGTGTATACCTTGGTTATGGACTCTATCGTTTATTGTATCTATGTTTACTGGCGTGGCATAAATTCTGGCAATATGATTTTGGATAGACGTGTATGGTTTATCAGGTCATATCTTAAGTTGATTCACTTCTTTTACCAAGTGAGCAAGATAATTCCTACCATTATTTCTTGTTTATCATTATTTTCTCTCCCATCGTATGATAATTTTCTCATCTTGCCGTCATTTTCTTTGCCTTGTTTAGCTATGTCTTGATTACACAAATCACCTACATCATATCTACATCTGACATCTACACTTGAAAGCTGAGAAAATTTTGAAATATTTATATCTCAATTGTTTCTTAAATTTCGATACTGTTAAGATTTTAATTCCCTTCTGTCCATGACCAATCAATTTTGGTCATCTTATTTATCGTGCCAAAGAGTCTTGGTTGCTGACTAGACTCTAGATGACTTCGAATTCCTTGTGACTTGGGTTTCTTTCTAAATTGTGCTTTTAGGACCTTGATTTCGAATTCATGATTTTACCGTCTTTCATAGCTGAACTTGGATCTTGATCGTGCTTATGTAACCAATAATCTAATTTCTATCCAATCTATCTCTCAATCGTGCTATTCTCAAAATTTTTTCTCTCCATTTGCTTCTCTTAGCCCTGTTTTAGATCATAACTATCCAACTTTGATTTTTCATGATCTTGATAATCTTAACCCTCAAATCGTGCCAAGTGAACTTAGACTATTTTCGATTTTAATCGCGTTCGAACTTGGATCGTATTTCATGATTTCATCAATCATCCTTCTTAATCTTTGATCGGGCCTATAAGACATTGACTTCGATTTTTGTTTGTGTCTGAAATTTTATCTCAACTATGCCAAACCTTGTTTTGGTCATGGTTAGCTTTTCATCTCGATCAAGCATGTACGACTTTCAGGTTGATTTCCATCAACCTAAGTCCTACGGGTCACCCCGTACTTGAACTTCATTTATATCGTCGATTCCTCTAATCGTCTCTAAAATTGTGCCCCAATGACTTGGCTTATTTCTGAAATCATGCACATATAATTTTGTTCATATCATGATTCTATCGTGCCAAATCCCTCATCGTGCCTCAACAATTGTAAATCGATTTTTTTTTGATTGTGCAAAACTCGTCATTCTTGAATCGTGCCTAAAATATTCCCTAAATCTTCTATCATGTTTTACCCCCACTACTAACTTTTAATTTCGAGGACAAAATTTTTATAAGGTGGGTAGGATTGTAAGCCCCTGAATTTTGGGCTTATTTTTTTCAATTTTATAAATCAATTATTTTGAACAGATATTATTATTTGATATTATTTGATTTAATGCTCTTTACCGTGACTTGGAATTCTAGAGCATCAGGGATGCCAGTCTCTGGAAACTTCCTTCTTGGAGTTTGTAGTAGACGAGATTATCTTCATTTTGATATATCCTGTCCCACTCGAACTTGTTCCCTTGTACTCTTTTTGCTTCGCGCAAGTTCGGGTAAATTTAGACCATTTTAATTATTAATTGAATTCCCACTCTTTTCCTGGATCTTCATATGCACGTTACCGTGACTTTTAATTTAGGAGCACCAGAGCGCAACTTAGGCTTGCACGGCATCACGCCCAAGCGAGAACGAACGGTCTCACAGAGTCTGAAGCGAGGACAAAAGTACTCCGCGGGATCGGGACGTGACAATAACTTCAACGATTTCCAGTGGCACTTGTAGAACCTACTGCTATACCCATCTGGCCCTGGGGCCTTGTTAGGATCCACCTTCATGATACCTCCTCTAGTTTGACCGGTGCAAGTAAGTGGTTGTTGCCATACGACGTCACCAATTTTTTTTGATAACAACCAAAAAAATAGGCAGATAGTCAGCTTAAAAATATAACTCTAAAAAGTACCTAACAACCTTCCTTGGATCGCAGTTGGGTCGCCAACCAGCTTGCCCTCTCCATCAAGTAGACGAGAGACACTATTCCTCTGTTGCCTGGTACGAATCACATCATAGAAGAACTTGGAGCAGCGGTCCCCCTCCTTAAGCTAGGAGCATTTAGCACATTGTGCCGCACTAATTTTCTTCTGGAGTCGGATAATGTTGACATCCCCTGTCAATTCCTTTTTCCGTGCCGCTAAGAGCCTATCCATGATATCAGTTTACATGGAGTTCTGAGTAGTCCTGAGTTCAGCCTCCTTGTCCTCCAGAGATGGACGGGACATGCTCTTCACCCAGCTCTGGATAGCCTTCTTAGTACGCTTGAGGATGTGCATGCAGAATTGAGTTGTTCCCTCCTGCTGATAGTGAAGCCCCTCGGCCACTGCCTCCATATAGCCCTCGGACAAGTACCAGCTGTTGTTGTAGCAGAAAGGACATAATTTCCAAGTGGGCCGTTCAGTGAAGTCGACCCTGATTGGGGAGTGATCACTAGTCCCAGCAGCTAGGCCGTCTGCCACTGAATTTGGGAAGCAACAAAACCACTCACTATTACCCAGTGCCCTGCCAAGTTGGCATACAACTCTGTGGTGAGTAGCTTTATTGCGCTAAGTCCAGATGTGCCCCGCTCTCTCCAGTTCCCTCAGGCCAGATTTCAGGAGACACCTTTGGAAGTCATAGATGATCTGATCGGGAATAGAAGGACCTCCCACATTCTCTTGCATGTGGAGAAGAGCATTGAAATCACCCAAAAGAAGCAAGAGAAGGTACAGACTGTCCGCCAAAAGGCCCACCTAGGAGATGTCCCTCCGTAGGCCTTTTCTATACCGTCTGTCATTGTGACCATATACCGCTCCAAGCATGAATCAAAATCCTTCACTGTTTGTGAAAAAAATCGCAATAAGCTGCTCCGACATCAGGATCAGATCACCATCCCAGTTGTTGCTATTCCATCTAACCCAGATCCTTATCTTGTCGCATATCGTCAGGTTGTGGAGTTGAACCCAATTGGGAAGAGTCCGTCGCGCTAGCGTCCTCTCTCCTTTAATCTTAGTTTCTAGCAGCATAGAGATGTCACACTTCTCTCTGCGTAATACCTCACTAATATTTCTCCATCTTCCTAAAAAGCATGCACTTCTAACATTCCAGGCGATAACTGTCACGACCCGCACCCGCTTTCCAGGATGCGAGTGCGTGTGCAAGCCAGCTACGGATCAAGCGGACTCCCGCCAAACTCGAATACGTATACGCTGTCCAGAATAGAGTATCATGTCTAATATGGTAAGTCAAACTATATCTCAATCCATAAAAATAATATAAAACAAGAATGAACATTATGGTTCATGGTCTGTAGTCCACTAGCATATATGTCCGATTAGACTCCAAAAAAATAATATAAGTCTATAAAACTAGGCTAACAAGGAGAGTATATCATGATAAGGAATATAAAGCACGAGAGGATAACAAAGTAATATCACTAGCAAATACCTGGATCCTGCAGATGTAATCAACTACCATCATGATCAGCTAACTAACTCCATGCAATCAATTACCTAAAGAGATCATCAGGTCCTCAGGGGACTAGCAAGATACATAAAACATGTCTATCTAACAGTTTGTCACGCATGAAGAAAATCTAGGATATAAACTGAAACTACTAAGCAATAACGATACACGGATATGTGAATAGCTATGCATAAATGAACTGCTAGAAAAAACTGGTGAACAAGAGATCAACGGATACCAAACCCTCGCGCCGAGTGTAGACTCGCAGGTTTGAACAAATCACTAACCCTCATCCCTAGTGTGGACTCGCAGGTTAGTTCAAGACAGTCACCCTCGCCCCGAGTGTGGACTCGCAGGTTAAGAAAATCGAAACAAGGAAATAGCAGTTCAGTTACAACGCACTCATTCTACGATATGACTCAATCAAGTACATGGGAGAACAGGTCCAATATGAACTACAATGCTAACTGTGAGTAAGGAATAAGCATGTAAATAAAGCTGTCAAAAAGGGCAAGGTATACTTGCCTGGTGGTAGTACATGTCATAATCAACTACACATATCAATGAAATAACCAACTAGTATACATGATATAGGCAAAACACATGTCAATAGTCAACTAGAAAAACTGGATAATGAGAGGAATAAGCATGTAAATAAAGCTGTACAGAAAGGCAAGATATACTTGCCTAGTGGTAGCACGTAGAACAAATATTATCCAATCAATCAACGAGCCACAAAAGTCAAAACTCTCACAACAGTCTCTGAGGGCTGAAACATATGTTATGTTTTTATAATAGTCAAATTAGCTAGGATAGCCTATCCATAAGTCCAATTCTGGATACAGGGGCAAAATGGTAATTTTGGGTTAAAATGATGTCCGCCGTTGGACCCGCTTTGCACCGAAAAGTGTGCCAACATCTACGGTCTCTAAAGTCATCAAAATATATGTTTATGGGTCCGATTTGACGATACGAACCCAATCGTATGTCCAAAGTTGCATCCGACGGGCCATGCACAAATTCGCCCGTTGCATCGGGTCGCGGGCCTGCTAATTTAGCATTCCGGTCGACCTTCTCAGAATCGGACCAAACTTGGCATACATGACCAGAAAAATGATACGGTCCTATTGGCATAGGTTTTGTCTCTAGAAGATGAACATGCATAAACTAATTGACTAATTTACAAAGGGGTCGATACGAGGTATCTCGACGGATACGCCTTGATTTTGTTGCGCACACACAACGAAATCATGTTCCGTTGAATCCCACATGTCCACAACATCCGTATGCATCTTTCATTGTTTACGGATTGCGATCATATCGTCTGATTTATTGGGACACACGTTGTATCAAAAAAAATTCTATGTTTTTTCAAAACAGTGTGTTGTGTTTTTCTTTGATTTTTAACCTAATTTATCTTATTGTCCAAATGCCTAGAAATAAAAATAATAATAGGGTTTCCATCTCCTATAGGTTGTCTAAAATATTGTTCAGGTGGTGTGCCAAACCGGTTGCTGGATCGGCCAATAATCGCCTTCCAAATCAGGGTCAGGGACTTAACATTCTGTTCGTCTCAAAACAGTTTTCACCCAAGTTTGAGTAAAAATTATGGATCGATGGCTCGATCCCATGGAAATCTATTTGTGATTTCTAAAGGGTCATGTAGCCTTTCTATAGGATTTTACGAAAGCAAATTTGATCGACTACGTAGGAAGATACGGAGTCGAGAAGTAGGGTACCTAGCAGGGAGCACTGATGCTGCCGTGCTCTGTTTCACGCACGACTGCAGCTTCCGGCGGTACGACGGCGCCCCGGGTGATCGGTAGTCGTCCTATGCGGCATGTAGGGGTCGCACATGTCGTGGGGTCGACTGGTGATAGGGTTTGCTTAGGGTAAAGTTAGGGTTTTTATCGACTTCTTCCTTTCTCTCGATTTTATATGTACTCTGTTATAACAGGGGGAAAGGGGTCGGATATGCTGGCCTTTTGGCCTAGGCTAGGGGGTGTTTTATTTCTTTTCATTTTTTTGTGTTTCTTTCTTTTTTTTTTTCGTTTTTCATTTTCTTTTCTTTCTTTTTCTTTTCTTTTTTTTTCTTTTTCTTTTTCTTTTTCTTTTTTCCTTTATATATATATATTTGTATTTGTATTTTTTTTGTATTTTGTATTTTATATATATATATACATACACATATATCTATACAATAATCTACTAGCTTTTTAATTACCAAAAATCCTTAAAGAAAATCTAAAATATCTAAAATATTTTTCTAGCAATTCCTAGTGTGGGGAAAATTTTACACGTATATATATATATATATATATATATATATATATATATATAAATATATATATATATATATATATATATATATATATATATATATATATATATATATATATATCATTTTGGAGAATTTACAATTACTTAAAATAAATAATATTATTTAATAATAATCTTAATAATAGTAATTATAACAAACCAAAATAACAAACAATAGGTGTAAAATAGTCTTTGGTGGACATGTCACATCCACACATAAATTGGTCCACAAAAAATCTTGCAATCATTCTAAAAATGCCACATAAATATCGATAACAATAATATTATATGTATAACAAATATTTGTTAATCCCTTGAAAACAAGGTACAAAATATATCTATATACAATATACATCTACCTGGACTTCTTGGACACACTGCATGACTACATGGGCCTGGGTTTGGATCGGGTCCAGTTTCACCAGTTTGGTACAACCGAATTTCCTAAAAGTCAATAATCTAATTAATAAATAATAAATAATCTATAGGGGTTAAGTTGCAACTTTGCTTGGTTTTCCTATTTAGGACACATATATGGCTCAGCCTTGCCTACCTTGGCTAAAACACTAGTCAAAGCAAGCAACTGCACTATTCGTGCCATAATTTTTAGTTGTCTGGCACTCCAAAACTTAAAACATGACTAAGGCATTCTATAATATTAATTACTTAATTAATTAAATATTTATAAAAATTCTAAGAATTTCTATTCAATTCAAATAAATAATAAAATAAATATTTTAAAATTTTGGGAAGAGGGATTACAAATCTACCTACCTTAAAAGAATTCCGTCCTCAAAATTGAAGGAAAAAGTCCATCAGTGATGGTAGAAGACGGGGTCCCACTAGCTATCAATTATTCTCAGAGTTATTTCATAACTACAAATCCTCGAGGACTTCTACCCACCTTTGAATCAACCATATGACATAAGAACATACTAAGTGGGATCTCCTCAATATTTTTTTAAACGTAAATCCAATATTAAAAATTTGTATTCAAAAAAAAAATTCTAACCCAATTTTTTTTCCATCCAATCATACTATATAATTTTTTTTTCTTCTTCTTCTTAATATTTTTTTATACCAAATATAATAAACTTCATCAATGTTCTTCACAATTAACTAACCACCAAGAATAAGTTCGCTAGAATCTCTACCTACCTTTGGTCACGCTACCCCTTCAAACACATGATCTCATAACATTTTATAACCTTGCACACTAGTTGCAAAAAAATTATGACCAATAGATATCTACGGCATATGGCATCTCTAATCCCCTCCTATCTTTCAAGCAACCAAAATTCAATAATCAAACTAACTTATACTATAACTTAGGAATTTCTGATAAATTCTAAACAACATGATCATTCGTCACCGCAAAATAGGAATGGACGAGAATCAATGGTACGGGAAGGCAAGGAAGAATAATCGAGAGCAAATAAGAAGTTTCTAGGACGGTAGAGAAATTTCTAAGAAAATTTTCAAGCAGTGTGGAATGCGATTCCTAAGGGTTTAATCATATTCGCAGGCTCATATCAGTACAGTTACGTAACTGATACGATATACTCTGACCTGCATGGGCCACCATAAAAACTTATGACGACCTGTACCCATTTTCTGGGATGCGAGTACGTGCGCAAGCCAGCTACGTATCAAGCGGACTCCAGTCCAACTCGAATACGTATACGCTGTCCAGAATAGGGTATCATGTCAAATATGGTAAGTCAAACTATATCTCAATCCAGAAAAATAATATAAAATAAGAATGAATATTATGATTCATAGTCTGCAGCCCATTAGCATATATGTCCGATTAGACTCCAAAGAAACAACATGAGTCTATAAAACTATGCTAAGCAGAGTATATTATGATAAGAAATATAAATCACGAGAGAATAACAAAGTAATATCACTAGCAAATACCTGGATCCTGCATATGTAATCAACTACCATCATGATCAGCTAACTAACTATATATAATCAATTACCTGAAGAGATCACCAAGTCCTCAAAGGACTAGCAAGATACATAAAATATGCCTATCTAACAGTTTATCATACATGAAGAAAATCCAGGATATAAACTGAAAAGGCTAAGCATTAATAATACACGAATATGTGAATAACTATGCATAAATGAACTACTAGAAGAAAACTGGTGAACAAGAGATCAACGGATACCAAATCCTCGTCCCGAGTGTGGACTTGTAGGTTTGAACAAATCACTAACCCTCGTCCCAAGTGTGGACTCGCAGGTTAGTTCAAGACAGTCACCCTCGCCCCGAGCGTGGACTCGCAGATTAGAAAAATCGAAACAAGGAAATATCAGTTCAGTTACAATGCACTCATTCTACGATACGACTCAATCAAGTACATGGGAGAACAAGTCCAATATGAACTATAATGCCAACTATGAGCAAGGACTATATATCAATGAAATAACCAACTAGTATACATGATATGGGCATAAACATATATCAATAATCAACTAGGAAAACTATTGAATGAGATGAATAAGCATGTAAATAAAGCTGTAAAGGAAGGCAAGATATACTTGCTTGGTGGTAGCACGTAGAACCAACATTATCTAGTCAATCAACGAGCCACAAAAGTCAAACTCTCACAACAGTCTTCGGGAGCTAAAATAGATAATACTAATATTTTTAGAATATTCAAATTAGCTAGGATAGCCAACCCATAAGTCCAATTCAGGATACAAGAGCAAAACATTAATTTTGGGTTAAAACGATGTCCGCCGTTGGATCCGCTTTGCACCAAAAATCGTACCAATATCTACTGTCTCTAAAGTTATTAAACTATATGTCTACAGGTCTAGTATGACGATGTGAATCCAACTGTATGTCCAAAGTTGGATTCTAGCAGACTGTGCACAAATTCACCCATTGGATCGGGTCACGGGCCCGCCAATTTAGCGTTTCGGTCGACGTTCTCTGAATCGGACCAAACTTGGCAAACATGACCAGAAAAATGACACGGTCCTGTTGATGCAAGTTTCGTCTCTAGATGGCGAACGTGCACGAAGTAATTGACTAATTTACAAAGGGGCCGGTACGGGGTATCTCGATGGATACACCTCGATTTCGTCGTGCATGCACAACGAAATTGCGTTCCGTCGAATCCCACACGTCTACAACATCCTTACGCATCTTTCGATGCTTACATATTACGACCACTTCGTTCGGTTTGTTGGGGCGTACTCCGTATCGGAAGAAATTCTATGTTTTTTAAAACAATATTATGGTTTTTTTTAATTTTTAACCTAATTTATCTTACTATCTAAATGCCTAGAAATAAAACTAATAATGGGGTTTCCATCTCCTATAGGTTTTCTAAACCATCGTTCAGGTGGTTTGCGAAACCGGTCGCTGGATCGGCCAATAATCGCATTCCAAATCGGGATCGGGGACTTAACATTCTGTTCGTCTCAAAACAGTTTTCGCCCAAGTTTGGTTAAAATTTCTAGATTGATGGCTCAATCCCATGGAAATCTATTTGCGAGGACTTCTAAAGGGTCATGTAGCCTTTCTATAGGATTTTACGGAAACAAATTTGATCGACTATGTAGGAAGATACGGAGTCGAGAAGTAGGGTACCTGACAGGGAGCACTGATGCTGCCGTGCTCTGTTTCATGTGCGACTGCAGCTTCCGATGATGCGGTGGTGGCCCAGGTGATCAGCAACCTTCCTAGGTGACACGTCGTGTAGCACAGGTTGTGGGGTCGACTGGTGATAGGGTTTGGTTGAGGTAGAGCTAGGATTTTGATCGACTTCTTCCTTTCTTCTCTCGATTTTATATGTACTCTGTTATAATAGGGGGGAAAGGGGGTTGGGTATGCTGGCCTTTTGGCCTGGGCTGGGGGGTGTTTTATTTATTTTCGTTTTTTGTGTTTCTTTTCCTTTTTCCTTTTTCTTTTTCTTTTTCTTTTTCTTATTCCTTTCTATTTATATTATATTATATTATATTATATTATATTATATTATATTATATTATATTATATTATATTATACAAACACACACACATACACATATATCTATACAATAAAAAAAATATACACACACACACACACATATATCTATACAATAATCTACTAGCTTTTTTAATTACCAAAAATCCTTAAAGAAAATCTAAAATACCTAAAATATTTTTCTAGCAGTTCTTAGTGTGGGAGAAATTTTATATATATATATATATATATATATATATATATATATATATATATATATATATATATATATATATATATATATATATATATTATTTTGGAGAATTTATAATTACTCAAAATAAATGATATGATTTATTAATAGTCCTAACAATAGTAATTATAATAAACCGAAATAACTAACAATAGGAATAAAATAGTCTTGGGTGAACATGTCATATCCTCACATAAATTGTTCCACGAAAAATCTTGCAATCATTCTAAAAATACTACATAAATATCGATAGCAATAACATTATATGCATAACAAATATTTGTTAATCCCGTGAAAATAAGGTACAAAATATATGTATATACAATATACATCTACTTGGACGTCTTGGACACACTGCATGACTACATAGGCATGGGTTTGGATCGGGTCCAGTTTTACTAGTTTGGTACAACCGGATTTCCTAAAAGTCAATAATCTAATTAATAAATAATTAAATCATCTATAGGAGTTAAGTCGCAACTTGGCATAATTTTCCTAGTTACGACACATATGGGTAAGCCTTCCCTACTTTGGCTAAAATATTAGTCAAAGCACGCAACTGCACTATCTGTGCCATAATTTCTAGTCGTCTGACAATCCAAAACTTAACCATAACTAAGGCATTCTATAATATTAATTAAGTAATTATTTATTTATAAAAAACCAAGAATTTTTATTCAATTCAAATAAATAATAAAAAATTCAAAATTTTGAAAGAAGGTGTTACAATAACCGCCATTAATGTTTAAGAGGGGTGCTCCTAAAACCCATCTGGACCAGTACCCGGGGATGGTACCACGTCTATCACCGCCATATCCTCCTCCAAGCCAGGTGTAGTAGTATGCTGACTAACTATTTGGGTGAGCATCAGGGCCCAAGCAGGGTTGTCCACACAGAACACTCTCTGTAGCCAGGCATGTGGCCTTCCTTCCGTGGGTGCTTATCGTGTATTGGGCCATCATGTCTCTTTCTGCTATAAACTCTCTCATCGGACACACCACCTTCTTCCCGATGCTCTTCTCGACGCCGTCATTACCCTAGTGACCATACTCCTCTAGGCGTTGAAAGTAACCATAACCCCATTGGGATGCTCCAGCTGCGGTAAGATAGTCAGATCCAGTCCACTGGCGTCTTCTATCTGTCGGTCCCCCTCCTGCAGGCCATCCTCTACCCTATCTTCTACTCTAGTATTCTCTGTCGCCCGGGATGTTCCAGGGTCAAAAGCTGCATCTGGGGGAGTCACAGTTTTCTGAACTCCATTCAGGCATGCACTAGAGAGGTTACCGAAGCAAGCACAATAGGAACAATCAGGTAGTACCCATTGGTACTCAACTTTCTAAGTGAGAACCTTCCCAGACGAAACCTCATACTCCAGCAGACTCGGGAGCTCTCTACAGGCACTGATCTCCATAAACATCCGTATGTACATCAGTCTTAACCAAAAGGCTGTAGCGTCGTCAGCCTTAATCGGTTTGCCCACCAAGCTGGCGAGCCTCATGAGCAGGGGATACTCCAATATCTGACTGGGAACTTCGGGAAGCGGATCTGAACAGGGATAACATTAAGGACATCCTTCTCACATCGCAACTCCGGAGTCCACTCTTTCAGAATAATCCTTCTTCCATCAAACGTCCAAGTCCCTCATTGGGTAATCCTGATGACGTCTTCCGCAAGTCTAAACTTGACATAGTAGAAGCCATTCTCCCCCGCAAAAACCTTTATGCTTCCTTTTGGCTGCCAAATACGTGCCGAATATGCCCGAATATGTCCATAGAAGGGTTTGTTCCCCAGTACATATAAGACCAACGTATTTTTCCATAAAGCTGTCACCTTCGCTATCTCATCTGCAGGGAAAGAGGCTCGATAGCTACTTCATACCTTCTTTGGTGTTACATACTCCATTAACGATGGGAATTTGGTCCTACTGGCTTGTATATGTCTTCCTAAGGCTTCCCCACAGGGCGAGTAGACATCCCTTGGGACTATGGGGCGTCACTAGTAAGAGGGGATCCTAGTCCCTGGCCCCTATGTCAGAAGCACTCCCTTTCCCTTTATCCGTCGTTGTCGTCTTGGGTCTTCACCCTGGCACCTACTACTAGCACTATTCCTCGACCGTGTGGGGCCACCTAGGCCATGAGATGTCTTTTTCATCCTCGAACTTGCTTTTGCCCTCCTGTCAGGGGTGTAACTTGCCTTTGGGTGCATATGTCCTCTACTCATTTCTTGACGCAAACTGCCATCCTTGTCCACACTCCTAGCACCGCGACGTCTCGTAAGTCATTCATCCACCGTTCTCCGTCTGTCCACCCTAAGCTCCAGGCATAGATCCAGGTTGGAAAGCCGACTATCCCGACAGATCTGGGACCCATCGATCGGGTCCGATGTCCATCGTCGTCGTCGAACCACCGTCACCGCTCGCTGGGGCGTTACTGCACGGGGGTGCTACCGCTCCGCGCGCCATCAAGCTGTCCACGGTCGTACCGATCACATCCATGTTGATTCTGGCTGGCCCGCTCCCAGCAACGCCGTCTCCGTCTGCACCGCCACCGCCACTGCCCGCGATCCAATAGGCATAAATTCGTATATTATGTCTTATTATGGGACACACATTAGTAGCGGACAGTTACTAATAACCATGCTATATCGCACATAAGTTCTTGTGCATCCAACGTGTACACATACGCTATCGATTCTTACTGATGCCAATTTCATTCAGACAAACTGTTGGCCCATTGGTCATGGTCAAACCTGATTTTAATAATTGATCAAACTCTGTCTCGATATAATTACAAGTCAACTCAGATGTTTACCTACGACGTTTTGGACACTACTCAATAATGGTTATCAACAATGTTCAAGACTGAAGCCATTTGCCATTCAAAATGTACTTCCTGCTAAGCAATATAATTTTTTATTTTATTGAGTCTAGGAATACATTGTACACCGAGTCATACTGACAAATAGGCTATCCGAAAATATTTTTCAAAACCATCATATTCTTTTACAAATGACCTAAGTTTTTGAAAAACATTCCTTTTACAAACAGCTTCTGAAGGATTTTTCAAAAAGCCAAAATTTATTTTCTCTAAAAATGAACTGGCAGAACCCCAGGAGAACTCGGGCAGAGTTCGGCCAGAGTTCGGCCATGTGAAACGTTAGTGAACGTTGGATTTTTGAACTTGGTCATCCTTCAGTTACGGTTTGTTACAAAGAGTTCTGTCCGAATTCTGCCCGAATTCTGTCAGAGTTCTGTCTTTGGAAAAGCTATAAATAGAGAAATATTTCGATCATTTCAGAACACCAATTCACTTTCAATCTCTTCTTTTCCTAAGCTTACATTCTTCCAAAGAGTTCTAAAAGCTTTCATTTTCAAATCCCAAGCCAGTTACAATCCTCTAGTCGATTTGCCAGTACGGTACGGTCTAGAAGTTACAGAGCGATTGTAATCATAGGCTTGATAGAAGATTCAACTCTTTACAATTGAAGTTGGTCGAGTTCTTCGTATCAAAGCTCGCGTCTGTAGAAGTTGCAAGGAGTTCGTATGAAAACTTGCGAGATTTTCCAATAGTGGATTCAACTGGAAGCTAGAGTTCTTCCGACTGGACTAGTCCTCACAAGAGAGAAACCAGTATAAATCTCGGTGTTTGCATTTGCCTTCTGATCACTTTTAAATTCTGTTATTTACTTTTTGTGATTATTATTTTATCTGTGATCTAACTGCTAACAAGTTTTTAATTATCAATATTCCGCTGCCTACTCTATTCACTCCCCTCTAGAGTATTCTGCGTTACGATTTCGTTCCTACAATTGGTATCAGAGCAGGTTATACAGGTAAAGCAAGGTAAAGTTGCAGTTATATTCAATTTTATATTGATTACAGCTTTACACATGGCAACTGTGAAATTCATAAGTGAAGGCCAAGCCACAAACAGACCTCCACTATTTGACGGCACAAACTACACTTATTGGAAAACACGTATGAGTTTCTTTCTGAAATCTCTTAATTTTGACTTATGGTCTGTGTTATTGATGGCTATAAAAAGCCACCTCGTATAAATGTTGATGGAGTTTTAACTGAAAAACCCCATGACAAATATACAGAGAAAGAAAAGAAAAAGGCCAGTCTTGAAGCACGTGCTATTAACGCTTTATTTTGTGCTTTAGACAGAACTGAATTTAACAGGGTGTCTATCTGCACAACTGCAAATAAGGTATGGAAACTTCTTGAAGTCACACATGAGGGCACAACTCAAGTCAAAGAATCAAAGGTCAGCAGACTTACTCAAGAGTATGAGGCGTTCAAAATGAAGCCAATGAACAGTTACTCAGATGTTCGAGAGATTCTTGGATATTATAAATCCTTTGTCCTCCCTAGGCAAAGATTACAGTAACCATGAAAAGATTCACAAACTCCTACGAGCACTTACAAAGAACTGGATTCCGAAGGCTACTGCAATCATTGAAGGAAACGACCTTACTACCATGACACTTGAAGTACTCATGGGTAAGTTACTCACTCATGAACTAGAGCTACAAGACTTTGAAGAGCCTGCACCAAAGGAGAAGACGATCGCTTTCAAGGCTCAGCACAGAAGATCTGCAGAAGATGATTCAGACAACAGTGAATCTGATACTGAAGATCAAGCACTCCTTGCAAGAAAATTCAAAAGATTCTTGAGGTATGAGAAGAAGACAAAAGAGAACAATAGCGGCAACAGCTGGTATCAAGATGATGCTGTATGCTACGGCCGCAAGAAGAAAGGACACATGAAGAAGGACTGTCCTACAAACTCATCAACAAGCAAGAAGAGCAACAGATACAAGAAAGGAAACCTGAAGAGATCAATATCTCAGAAATATGTCGACACCAGCATATGGCATGAAAGTGAAGCCAGCGACTCAGAAGATGAACAATCAGAAGACGCTGCAAATATATGCTTTATGGCATCCGATCAGGTACTCTCTGAACCTATAGTTGATACATATGATGACTTCACCTTTGAGCAATTAGGAGAAGCCTTTAGTGAACTGTTAAGTGATTACAAGAAACTGCGTAGCAAATATCAGACCTCTAAGAAGGTACTCAAAGAGTACAAAGGTGAAATAGGAAGACTTACCGACCTACTAGCTGAGGTTAAAGATAATGTTAGTGAGTCAGGTGAGCTTTCTTCTATTAAGCTCTTATTACACGAGACTACCAAGTCATCCGAAGAAAAAGACAAGGTTATTGACCAACTGAATGAAGAACTTTCTAAAGAAAAGAAAAGTCTTCAAAGTGCACAAGTTAGAATAGAATCACTCACTTCTGACTGTACTAAGTTATATGACACTTCCAAAAGATTAGAAATTAGGTTAGGAAAACAGCCTGAGACTGCTGCTTCCTACCCTAACACGTGTCACTTACTGAAAAATCGGAACATTCCCAAACCTAACACTGTCAGACCTAACCTATCAAACCTTTACCTAAAAAGGTTATGCCCAAACAGGATAATAGGTATGCTTTCTTCTATACTAGAAAACCTAAACCTACCAACCATGCACACCACTCAGCTTTCAACACTCAACATGCTAAATGTCATTATTGTGGCCCCATTGGTCATATATCTTCTGTATGTAGAATCAGAAAGTTAGTAGATTTAAATATTTATGCATGGATACCGAAAACTAACCAGTCAGGACCCTACAAGAAATGGGTACCAAGAGTTTCATCTGCAAATTATTTTATAGATGGGATGCCCTTCACATGCTAGGAGCAAATGGATCCTCGATAGCGGTTGCTCACGGCACATGACCGGTGACGCTTCATTATTCGCAACACTGTCGAAGAGGAATAAAGAAGGATACGTCTCCTTCGGCAATAATTTAAAAGGGTATATAATCGGTATTGGTAATATTGGTAAAGCTTCCTATCCAGTGATTAAAGATGTTTGTCTTGTTACTGAGTTAAAACATAATCTGCTCAGCATAAGCCATTTAGCTGATCACGGTTATGGTATTAACTTCGTAAAAGATAAATGTACTATTATTGATACTTCAACTGGTAGTACTATATTTGAAGGTATTAGAGGAACCTATGAAGTTCGCCATCAAGATCTAGTGCCTTACTATGAAGCGGCAATCAACATGGCTACATCATTCAAAGCCTTCTTCATTGAATATGTACGCCGAGCTTGCAATACTGAGGCAGACGCTTTGGCTAATCTTGCAGCAGTTTTAGCCATTCCTATCAAAAGACATCAGGTGGTGGTTATCTCTAATCGAGAATTGTTCTGCGTCGAAAACAATCATAATATTGAGTTCAATAATCTTACTGAAGCCAATGTTATCAGTGAAGATTGGAGAGCTCCTTTCATCGACTTCGTAGTTCATGACATACTCCCTGAAGATCCCAAGGAGGCTACGAGTATGGTCTCTGTGATTCTACTACAATCAGACCACCAAAACTCTTTACCGGCGAACTTATGACGGTTTACTCTTGCGCTGTCTTGCTGGTGATGAAGCGAAGCAAGTATTGCGTGAAGCTCACGACGGTTTCTGTGGAGCACATCAATCCGGTCCTAAACTACAGGATCGTATCCGACGCATGGGTTACTACTGGCCCTCTATGGTATCAGATGCCATCGAATATGCAAGAAAATGTCGAGCTTGTCAAATCCACGCAGATTTCATTCATCAATCGTCGGAATTTCTTCATCCGACTGCTGCTTCATGGCCTTTTGAAGCTTGGGACATGGACATTATAGGTTCTATCAATCCTCCTTCGTCTAGAGGACATCGGTTTATATTAGCAATAACCGACTACTTCTCTAAATGGGCCGAAGCTATACCATTGGCTGAAGTCAAGACCAGCAGCGTCATCAACTTCGTCAAATACCATGTCATCTATAAATTTGGTGTACCTCGACAAATCATTCATGACAACGAACCTAAATTCATCAGCCAAAATTTTACAAGGTTCTGTGATGATCATCGGATTGACAATTTTGCTTCGACAACTTACAATCCAGCTGCTAATGGCTTAGCTGAAGCTTTCAACAAGACTATCATCAAGCTCCTCAAAAAGTTTGTGTCTACTAACAAAAGAAACTGGAGTGAAAAGCTTGGGGAATGTCTTTGGGCCTACCGCACTGCGGTCCGCAACCCTACAGGCTATACACCCTTCTCTTTGGTATACGGCTGTGAAGCAGTTCTACCCTTGGAACTTCAAATTCTGTCTTTGAGGATTGCTATCGCCAACGAACTTACTACAGAGAACAACGATATTCTCCAACTCCAAGAATTAAAAGCGCTCGATGAGAAACGATTAATGGCTCAACAGCATATTGAGTTATACCAAGCTCGTATCTCAAAGACTGTCAACCGCAAAGTTAAGGTCAGAGCCTTTCAGAAAGGAAAGCTCGTTCTAACAGTCAGACATCCCATGACTATGACCCACATGAGCAAAGGAAAATTCGATGCAAACTGGGAAGGGCCATATATCGTGAGCAAAGTCTTCTCAAATGGAGCCTATCAACTCACAGAGCTAGTCGGTCGAGTTGCAATGATGCCTATCAATGGCAAGTTCCTCAAAAAGTATTATGTGTAAAAGACATTGCTTGTAATCATCAGACAAGTTCATAAATAAAATTTAATTTTATTTCATCATGAATGATAATACATAATATCAAAGAAGGTCACTATCATCCTTCTCAAAATTAGGACGAGAACCACTGCCGTCTTTTCCAAAAACATGATCAGCAAAAGAGCAGAGAACATTCTTGCTGGAACCCACCAGGAACTTGCAAGCAGCCATCCTCATGGCCTCTTCTTCTTCAGTCTTCCCTGGTTCAAGAAGGAAGTCCAAGATGTCCTTTGGCGGTTTGGGTACAGACGAACCTTCGCCTGCCTCTGTCTGCTTTGGCTTGGCCGGCTCGACTGAATGTTCTTAAGTACTCACTTCAACCTTCGAGGCAATTTCAACATTCTTGGATGCATCTCCAGACGACATCTTTATGTTGAAAAATGAAAGTGATCATTCCATCTGATTTTTTATTCTATTTATAGACAAAGATTTGTAAGACAACGATGCGACGATTCACCCGTTCATCCATCTGATGGTTTGCCCGTTCATTCATCCGACGGTTCACCCATTCATCCATCTGACGGTTCGCCTGTTCATTCATCCGACGGTTCACCCGTTCATCCATCTGACGGTTCGTCCGTTCATTTATCCGACGGTTTACCCGTTCATTCCATCCATCTGAGGTTCACCCTTTCATTCCAATTATTCGACGGTTTACCCGTTTATTCCATGCATCTGACGGTTCACCCGTTCATTCCAATTATCCGAAGGTTTACCCGTTCATTCCATTCATCTGATGGTTCACCCGTTTATTTAATTCATTTTGACGGTCCATCCGTTCATCTTGACGATTCATTTCGTTCACACATTTTGACGATTCATTTTCGTTCATTCATCCATTTCGTTCATATCAGTAACTTAGCATCTTTGTTTAAGTTGTCTATTGAAATAATGATATTCAATAAATTATATTCTACCATGTCCATATTACCTCTGAGCATATATAATTGAATATAATTATTTTCCAAAATCAGGAAATATATCATGTCTTACACCTCTGAATATATTTTCTATCGCTATTATTTATATCTGAATAAGATATGCAATAAATAATAGAGCCACCAAGAAAATGTCTTTTTATTGATTGATCAAAATTGAAAGACATTACAACATTACATATCACAAAAAGATTGAAGATACAAAAGTCTTTCTCATTCTGCTGGTGGAGTCATT
This sequence comes from Iris pallida, assembly GCA_029216955.1. Lineage (NCBI taxonomy): Eukaryota > Viridiplantae > Streptophyta > Magnoliopsida > Asparagales > Iridaceae > Iris > Iris pallida. The sequence goes on along the minus strand of JANAVB010027196.1, from coordinate 6,499,784 downwards.
AAGCTGGTCATCTGCTGCTTTAAAGATTGCAGCTGCTCCTCACGAGATTCCATCACCCGCTTCCTAGCTTCCTCCATTCCAGAATTATCGTCGAAAGATGGCATGGTTACTATTCTGCGAGAGATTTCATCTTGATGAGTTGCGACGTACTCATCTCTCTCCTGAGTCAGAGAGTTCAGTTGTTGAACTGCAGCCTAGTATTGTGCAGCCTCATCCTCCAGTGCAAGCTGAACAAGTCTCAGCTCTTCCTGAAGACGGACAGATTCTGATTGCAGCTCAGCAACTTTTTTCTCCTTCTCGTCAGCAACAGATGCTACTGTTTCCACTTTAGAATTATACTCAGCAGATTTAGTAGAAAAAGTGTCCAAAAGAACTTGGAGGTCAACCTTTGCAATTACAACTTCTTGTGACATCTTCTCGAATTCAGCTTGTACTAAGAGATCCATCTCTCCCCTATTCAGCTCTTTGTAAATTTTAACTGATGCCTCCAGCTCATCTAGTACATGTTCAAAAAAAACAGCCTGAGCTTCGTCGCCTTGACTACGGATGGCATTGATTAAATAGGAGGTTGGACCTCTGACTGTGGAGAAACCAGCATCTTCTTTCTCTATCACCCTATCTACTAAGGGTTTCAAAGAATTAAAGAAAAGGTTGCTGAAGGAGCTAATGATAAATCGGTTAGTAGCCAGAGCACCCGGAGTAGCAGCTACTCCCATTGACGTCGAAGCAGCAGCAGGTGTCTGTGAAGATAGACGTTCAGCTTCTTTCCTGTGAGTAGAAGGCTCTTTAGACAGAGGAGCCATCGTAGAGCTAGCTGCTCCTCCCATATGTTCTTCTGCAAAATCAAATGAACCTTATCATTGATTGTTGTTGTCATTAGCAACTAATTGAAAAAGATCAAAGGCAATCTTACCATGACTTGCCCCACCAACAAGTCTTTCCTCTGTTGGCACATATTCCAATCTAACAGAAGTAGCCTCAGACATTACTGCCTGGCTACTTTCGGTCTTAGAACCACCCGAAAAATGTCGGCTACCACTAGCAATAGCCGTTATTGGCACTATGTCTGTGCATACGGGAGGAACTGGGGAAGATTCAAGTTCTGCATGGATAAAAATATAGATGTCAGCTATTTGAATCTATGAAAAGAAGGTAGATAAAATCATTTAATACCTTTTGGATTAGCAGGAGTAGTTTTAATAGGTGCTACTTCTACACCCGTATTCTTTTATGGGGACACGTGCACCTCAACATCCTCTTCAAGATTCAGCGTGTCATCTACGGCTTCGGAAGACATATGGACATCAGTGCCCTCTTCAGATTTAATGTATCATCAACACCTTCTGTTGATGTATCTTCATTGCTTATACTATCTTCTGGAGCTTCTTTGCTGGCAGTTACGGCGGCGGCTTGATCGACATCATCCTACAGACCGAAGTCGTAATCATTTAGAGCTTCAATCATTAAACGATCTTCTTCTTCACGGAGTGTTCCTGGTGTAGCAGGAATCTAGGTAGTTTTCACCGAAAGAGAAGGAGATCGCAAAACTTCATCATCCCTCTGCTCAATATCATCTCTCTGCTCAGCATCATCCCTTGCTCAGCTTCATCCCTCTGCTCAGCTTCGTCCCTCTGCTCTGGAGTAGGAGTCTCCTGTCTAGGCTCGGGGGCAGGTGTAGGGGATGACATAGTTATTCCAGCAACAACACTGGCCACCACTGAGGACAAGATTTGTCTTGGAGGAGTAATCACCCTCTTTCTTCTTCTGGAGGCCAGTTTCTTTCTATGAAGAGGTCTCTCTGGACTCTCTACATCTACTACATCGACCTGACTTGGAAGAGAAGTCGGCGTAGTCGCTTCTTCTCTTTGGGTCGACTCGGCCAGTTGTCGAGATTATGACCTGGTGGTGACCTTCTCTGAGGGATCTAGGATAAGTTTCTTCTTTGCAACCGGAGAAGAAGGTTCATTAATCCTTCTCTTTCTCTCCTTGGTTGGAGATTTGACCACTTTCAAAGAAATTTACAGTGGTTCATTGACCTCCTTAGGGAAGTTAGCTTCCCTTGACGCTTCCAACGGATCATCCACTGGCTCATGCTGCTCGTCATTACCTGGAGCTAGCATAACAGTTGCTCCCTTCTTCAAACGCGTCGCCGTCGCGAAGCTATCTACAAGGTTGGAGTTCTCGGCGAATGTATTCGCTACTGTGTAAAAAAGCGAATATGTGTATAACATTCGGGGGCCGTGATCACTCTTGGTCGGCATCGAGAACACTGTTCTTATGTCTCGAGCGTTGTAATAAGCCCAGGCCATGGTGCCATCAATCAGATACCCTTTTTCATGCAGGCAAGTTATAGCATTGCCTACGTGGAACTGGTCGTAGCCGAATTGACGGGCAAAGCGGCTTGGCAGATATGGTTCTAAGAAACATTCATCTTCAAATCTATAAACCAAGTGCGACGGCCTAATCGTCCTCAGCCAATCAAATGCTGCCCGACCCAACGGCTGCCTCCCAAGATAAATTAGATTTGTTGACATATGTTCATAGCCGGTTGGAGGGGCAATACAATAGAAATTCCATCCCTTCCCAAGGTTCAAAGCACGTCTGCAATCTTGTAGACTAGTGTATATCCATTTGCTTCGAAAGAATCTTCGTAAATAGCTACCGCCGACTGCTCTCATGTCAGGGTTTATCAATGAGGGATGGTGTAGAAGTAACCACCCGAACAAATAAGTGTAGGGCTGTTCCAGCCGAGGGAAGTTCCCCTTCTCACCTTTCCATTTGAGCATAGATTCAACATAAAGATGAAGACCCGCGTTCACTCTACAGGTCATTGCCGATAGCAGATCCATCCGGTAGCCAAAGACTAACCGGACCGCAGCAAAGAGCACGCCGCGGTGGAAGCGATCTACGGTGCTCGCTTCGGGTACGATGAAGCGTCGGAGCCAATATGTGAGGAAATCCTCCAGCTGGGCTTCCTTTGACATGGGCCTATAGCCCATTCTCATGAAACTCTCAATAAAATCTCCGGTCTTGAATGGAGGGTATTGAAGTTCGTCGTCAACCTTGATGTCCATTTCTTTGTTTTCTTCCATCAATCCAATCACCTCACTGTGGCTGAGTGGTTTGAAGAAGGTAGGGTTGCACGTATCGTGATCCTTAGTCTTTTTCTCGATGATGTGATTAAGGAAAAGATAGGGCAACCACTTTGATGAGTAACAAGTGCCGGAAGAACCACTCTTATAATACATGGAGCAAATTTTGTAGTGGCACAGTAGTTCTTTAAAAACGGCCACCATCTCTGTATTTTCTCGACGAAGTCGGTCTAACTCGTCATTTGTTGGAACAAATTCTTCATAAGGGAAGTCTCCCATTGGTAAGCTCGAGATATATTTCATCTCATGAAGAGCTAGTCCAATTTTTCCGCAGGGTGTCATGAATGTCCCTGTCCTAAAATTGTACCTCTCTGCCAAGGCGAGAAATAGATGAGGTTTGGGGAGGAATCCATATATGGTAGAGTATACCGCCTGATATAGCTCAATCTCTTTGAGCTTTTCTTCAAACTGAACCAATATCCAATTGGTTATGCAGTTCCATCTTTTGTTGTCTGGGTTCACCAGACCTGTCAACCGGATGTCCTGATCCGGGTATCTTCCCTCAGCCTTTGTAAATTCATTAGCAAAGATCGGCGTCCTCACCGGCAGCAGCAAGGAGGAGTTCTCTGGAGGGATGCAGCCAGCTTCAATCCTCTAAGCAAGGAGCTATGACGCTCAGAGGAGCTATAGAACATATTCCTGTTATTCGGTCCTTTCTTTACACAAATATTTCCTGTTTTTGCTTGCTGGAGAGGGGTAATATCCCAGTCCATCCTCCTGGGATAGCTCGCATGGGCATAACGGGATAGAAGGAGGCATCTGGCAATGTCCGGTAACAGTATTACTTTCTCCTTTCTCTGGAAGAGTCTCTGCTCAACACGAGGTCTCGGCTGAGAAATCTTATCAATAGCTTCTCCAAATAAGAACAGGGGTTTCTTATGAGTAATAGCATCGGCAGTCTGCAGAGACAGCCCATTCATCAGACTCAATAAATTTTTGTTGTCCTGTGCTATTAAGTTAGCTTGACGGGAAGATGGCAGAGCATATTGGGGAAATATTACATGGGACAAATCTTCTTTAAACTCTGGTTCAGCAAGGGTTCCTACAAAGATTTCATATTCTGGGTCTTCTCTTATGTTAACTGCATCAAACAGAAAGACAGAATTTAGTATATGCAAAATCAAAGATTCTGTCCAAAAAATTAGCAAATTGCGCAAGCATCAGATTGTGCTATCTGTAAAACATCAGATTGCGCAACAACAGCTTCTATGCGCCAACTCATCCACTTGCGCAAGCCATCAGATTACGCTGAATAACTTGTGCAAAGTATCAGTTTGTGCTGGACAGCCTTGCGCAAATCAGCAGATTGTGCTGAATTTTTCCAACGCTTTCCAACCGATTGCGCAAGAAAATAGTCTTCATAAAAATGAAAACTATTGGGTTTGTGCAACCGAAACCCTAAACAGGGCGGCGCAGTATAACCAAATCTCTAAAAAAAGATAGGTTTGAAGATTCAATCATGTCGAAGAACCCTAAAAAGAGTTTTTGATCGAGCGACTACCTTGCAATGTTGGGTGACCGACTTCGTGTCGTGAAATGCGCGGCGCAGCACGAGTCGAAGACTCGGCGGGGGCTTTGCCCTTGTCTGCGGCGGAACGCTTCAAAGCCATTTGAAGTCGACGGAGAAGAAGAAAAAGAGTCGGAGTGGGCTCGAGAATTTTTTCTCTTAAACAAAGTGAAAACAAGTAAAGAATGACAGAAGGAAGAAGGAGAACTATTTATAGTTTTTCGAGAGTAACGGTCGCCTCGGATTGCGCCGAAGAAATGGGAGCTGATTCCTCCAATTGCGCAGACAAGTCATTACTTGCACAACTTGATTTTAAAATCAAAATTCAAAGTATTTCGGAGCTTTGACTATTTTCAAACTTCGAAAACTTTGAAGGGGGTCTTGTAGGTCCTAAAAATCAAGTTGCGCCCATCAAAGAAGTCATGAAAATCAAATTGTGCATCCTTCAAGTGAATTGTGTGGAAGACAGATTGTGCAACAACTCGATTGTGCAGGCTGAACTGCGCACTCATCCAAATGCGCAAGCTGACGTGGCCTCGTCATCATTATCTGACAGAGAATCAGATCTTCTGACAACTGACAGCACGGAGAACGAGGAAACTGTTCGTTTATCGTGCAGCACAGCGCTCGAGGACAGCTGTACATGCAGCACAATCTGCCAGACACTCTGCAGCGCGGTCCATCCTAACGCAATCTGAAGCCAGCACAATTCAGGTGGCGCACTCCATCAAGACAACTGACAATGTACACGTGGCCTACATGCCATCAATTACTCACCATGTGGCAACCGTCTGTACACGACCAAGCGCATTTCAATCAAACAATGCCACGCGTCACATACAGGTGGTCCACGATCGAGTAACTGCCTGCGCAGTTTATTGCTTGTGCAATCCAAAGTCTGCACAATCCATCCTGCACAATTCAGAATAACTAGAAGTTAGTTATTTTCAGAACTCTATAAATAGAGTTTCAAGTCTTCATTATCAAACACACACAGAGATCAGAATATACACATTCAAGTCATCACTAGAGATCATGAGTTCTTGTCCAAGTGCTTCTGCATTCTTCAGAGGCTATCGCCTTCAACTTAAGAGGCTATCGTCTTCAAAGTTTACATCATCCAAAGGATAAAGTGATCGTTATTCAGATCGGATTCCGACAATTGTACTTTTCTAGAATTTAATTGTAATATTCTTACAAGGTTTGTGAAATAAAGATCAACTTTTGTTTTTGCAAACATCTTGGTACAAAAGAAAAGACATGAAACTCTATCAATGAGAATATAGCTACAAGAAAGCCATATGTAAAATCATGGTAGCATAGCAAGTAGTGAAGAACATGATGGAATAATAGGAATATTAACTATCTACGTGCATTAAAATATCGCTTTCGACATGTGAACGACTAAGGGGTAAATCTGACACTCTGCACGTGTCGTGTGCAGCTGCTATCAGGCAAGAATAGACATTTTAGGGATAGATTGGGTAGTTCACACGTCTATTAAGATATTTCCCTGCCCAACTAGTACTCATGGAATCTATCGTAAGTAGGGTAAGCATGTAAAGGCAGTCAAGATATAAAATAAATCCATAATACTATCCCGTGTGTCGATCGTGTCAACAAGCAGTAAGACATATGTATATCATGCAAAAGAAACTATCAAAAATGATAACAATCAGTATATGCACTTTCCTGCCGTCCTGAGCTGCGGGTATGAATCGAGCACTGAATCAGAGTTCAAGTAACCTGTTTTATACCATATACCTACTGTCAACATGAATCAAAATAATACTAGTCTATATATATAGATATTTATTTGTTAGTTATCTAGGTTGACTCTTATGGAGAGTTTGTGTATTTGGCTAGTCATGGTCTTGCTAAGGTTCTGTGTTGGGACTGCCTTTGTGTTCACACAAGCTCCTTAATTAACATAGTGGCAACCACATCCTTCCCTAAATTGGCTATAGTATTCTATACTCAACTCTACCCCTCTTGATATTCTATATTCCAAGCCCAAGTCTGATATAAATATCACATATCTCCCCCTCTGAGATCCCAAGTCCTATTTTAGGATACTTCACAAACCCTATACTCTAAACTAAAACCCATGGCCAATGGCTAAACAACTTCTGCAGCCCACCACTTTGCAAGGACATGGTCAAAAGGGAAAGGCCATACTGTTTCTGCTGCTATTGTAGCTAATACAAATGCCTATGCAATGCAGCAATGCAACTGCTGCTGCTGTGGCTTGCAATGCAAAGCCACAGTAAGCCTCTTCCCTTTTCCCCCAAAAGTAGGTAAATTTACCTCACCAAAACAAACACACAATCACTCTTCCAGAACTAAGACACTAACTCACCACTTCACTCATACAAACACACATTAGTTATCTTAACACACAACCAAAATGGCTAATTGGTCCCCTGTTACTGCTGTTGTGCCAAGATCAGGCAAGGCAAGCCCTGTTGCAGGCCATACTGCTGCAAATCAAGGCCAAGCATGGCAGTCCAGGCAATGTCCTGCTGCTACTTGCTAAGACAGAATGCATGTGGCAAATGCAACAGCTAGGAAAACAATATAAATGCAATATGGCCAAGTTGTTGTCAAGTTGGGAAAAAGCAATTGGATTGCAATACACAGATTGAACCGTGAAGGTAATGGTTTGAACATGTATGGTTATGCAAAACAAGGTGTGAGAGTCAATTTTGAACTCAAGGTTCTTTATTTGGACTCACCCTCAGATATGGGCAGTGTATGCAAGTGAAAAATAGCTAATATACAGGGCAATTAGAAATGGATGTAGGCAGTAAGGAAGTGCAGTGTAGGCATGGCATTATTTCAGCAGTGGTGCATGTAATGAATGCAAACAGAGAAGGGCAACAACTTGTTTGGAATCTCATGGTACTACTTGTACTATACATGTGCCCCTACCCTTACATATAGGATACATAATCCAATGTACTCACACGGGACTCTAACCCGTGTATCCTTTCTATGGCTACTACTAACCCTTTACCCTATATAAATCCTGTAATGTCAAGATGGGACTGCCATCAGTTCACCCCTGTCCTGATACACTACAGTGGTTACAAGCCCCACACTAGGCTGATACCATGACTCTGCTACTGGTATTATTTATACTCTAGCCCCCTTCTCTGTTTTGATCCTATATGTATTGATTAGCCTATAGGTTGGTTCCTAAGTCCAGGTATCCCCTCGCATCCTGCTACCCCTAGCCTGTGTTCATGAGAGGATGGAGTCCAGGTTTGGTTCTGATGCTACATGCTATTAGTCCTCTCACATTGCTACTGATAAGGGTCCATATAGGGCTGACACTTCATGCCAGTGGACTGAACCTACTATAGGGGCAGGGTGAGTTATACCAAGGCTGAACTTGTGGTGTTGTGTCTGAATAACAGGTGGTTGATTTCGAAGGTTAAAGGCATGGTACACACACTATTCTCTTTCCCTGTTCTTCAGATGCATACTCAATGCCTGACATATGTGTAATCATAGTGTCCACATAATTGAAAGCACAAGGGTTTAAGTAAATGGGTGCCCTAAGTTTCCTATATTGGTTCATGTGTCACCCCTACCTTTCAGTATAAAGGAAGGAACTAATAACATATTTGGTTCAAGTCTTAAGGGCTAGAGGGTTAAACTAATAATCAAAACTGAGCAGGGCAATTTATAATGCATGATGGACATACCTCATAGGCCTGTGCTCATCCCAAACTGTTACTGACTATATGTTGATGCCTAACTGCAGGGAACTGACTCAAACCCCATACAGTCTCTATCCCTGGTAGTACTTCAAGCCATTTGAATATTTACTCCACATGCAAGTACTCAATTACCCATATGACTACCTTCTAGTCCCTGCACTTAGACCATCTCCAATGGGGGTTTCTATCTTCCCAATTTCTATGGAAGAAATCCATTTTTTAAAAAAAGTTCTTCCAATGGTGATTTCTATCACCATTTCTATCCTATGTGGCAATGCTGTAGGATAGAAACTCTCTAGGAGGGTTTCTACATGTAGAAACTCTCATAGAAATTCTCCTATCTCTCATGACAATTATTATTGGGCCCCACACCATTAAATTTGTCCTTTTACTATGTGACACATAGGATAGAAATGGAGAACCATTGGAGAGCATTTTTTTATATGTACAATTTCTATGTAGAAACTCTTCCAACTAGGATAGAAATCTCCTTAAAGTACAATACCAAGTAGGATAAGAACTCAATTTTAGAAATCACCATTGGAGATGGTTTTATTTCCAGTGGTCGATACTAGGATGAGTTCATGACTCAGATAATCAGTATTTAAGGTTCTGGGTATACCAGGATGCACTTCATCTATGGGGTTGGGTGGCCTATCCAGTCTGCATTGCTCTTGCAACCATATGCCTAGGTCTGCAACAATTTGTCATGAACACGGGTTATCTCAGAGGTATTGAACCCCGGTATGTGCAGTGGCTAAAGTGAATACAATGCACAATATCAAGATGGACGGGTTAGTGAGGGCAGGGCAGTCCAACATGTGCAGTGGATGGTATATAAAATAATAGGGTTTAGGTCAGGGAGGTGGAAGCTTACAGTACACTATGGATAATGCAACACAAGATGGGAATGCATGTATGTAGTTGTACCAAGGCTAAGTGGGTAGAACCATAATGTTAATGTAGAGAATAGAATCATAATCTAAGGGTCTGCTAGTACAGGGAGTTAGGGACAGGACAGTGGTCTAACATGTCCAACCCTGTCCATACCTGGACGGATGGCTAAACATGGAGATGGACTATTCTCATACATGGGATACCAATTTCCTAAGAGCCTACTATGCTGTTAACATCAGTGCTTACCATGGGATAAGCTCAATATAGGGAAAGGTGCAAGCAGTGTCATTGATGGTGAGTCCTTGACCCTACAGGATTTAACAGGAGTGAACTATTGTATATTAGACACTATACATTTTTGTGGGTATATGACATGTCAGATACTGGAAACACCTAGATACTATACACACCCAAAACTATGTACCTATACTGGTTTCCTATGGTTTGTTACTTGATATCCCTAGTTACACAGTCCCTTACCTATGTTGCTGACTGAATGTTATAGGTTCCTTGGCGTTACAGTCCTGACAAGGCCTTAGTATTATACTCAGTTATACTAAGATCAACACTCTTAATTGCCAACACCTTATATGTGAACTTGGTACAACCCACACCCAAGCCTACGATTTGATCCTCTGCTTCCTATACCTAATGGCTTAGAACACAACCCCTGCAAAACCGTCCTAGCCATTAAATCAAATACCTGGCATATAATAGAAAGGATTGCTTATAAGAACAGGGGAGTACCTGAGGTTTCGAGAGCAGGGTTTGTGATTCTTCAGGCTTCTCCTGGGTGTTCTTACGATAGAAGGGAATTTTAGGTTGCTAGGGTTTGGAGGCTGGCAGGGTCGACTGCCTCGCCCCTATATACTCAAATCTTTGATAGGATCGAATCCCTTCACAGGGATTGAAAGGTAATCTTCCAATTTTGAAGCAAAATCGAATTCGGATTTGAATTTGGGCTCGGCTCTATCAGTAGCCGTTTAGGAATTGATTTAAACATGAACTTTTGCATTTCAATCCCTTATATCTGTGATATTTGGGAAACCCCCCTCTCTTCTTTATTTATTTACAAAGAAGTCATAATATATATATATATATATATATATATATATATATATATATATATATATATTACTTATAGACTTGATTATTTAATTATTCATATGCACTAATTAATAATTCAACAATATTCAATAATATATAATGGGAAATTTTTGGTCAAGGGCTCACAAATATACCCTTCTTAAAATAATTTTGTCCTCGAAATTAAAGATAGACACAAGAGTAGGAATTTTATACCTCATGCCTCAAAAAGATAAGGATAGCACTCTCGCATCTCGTCTTCCCTCTCCCAAGTGGATTCGCCCGGAGAATGGTGCCTCCACGCGACACACACCAATGGAATGGTCTGGTTGCGCAGCACCTTCTCCCTGCGATCCAAGATCTCTACGGGCTGCTCCTGGTAGCTAAGGCTCGGTCCCACCTCTATCTCCGAGTGGTCCAGCACATGACTGGGATCTGCCACATATCGCCTCAGCTGGGACACGTAGAATACATTGTGCACTCCCTCCAATGCGGGTGGTAGTGCCAAAAAGTATGCCACCTCTCCGATCTTCTCGAGAATATGAAACGGACCAATGTATCTCGGACTGAGCTTTCTGCCTTCTCTGAAATGTATCGTACCACGTGTCGGTGATATATTCAAGAACACCATATCGTCCACCTAGATTTAAGCAAAAGGTCATGACATATTCCTATTATGATTAACAATTACAATTAAGAAAACTATACCTCGAACTCTAATGGTATACGATGGCTGTCAGCCCAGTGTTTCTGTCTGTCCTGAGCCATACGGAGTCGCTCTCTAATCAGTTTTACCTTTTCCACAGCATCCACAATCATCTCGGGCCCCAACAGTGCTCTCTCTCCCATACCACCCCAAGATAGTGGGGTACGGCATCTCCGTCCGTACAGAACCTCAAAAGGGGATATCCCGATACTAGCTTGGTAGCTGTTGTTGTAGGAAAATTCCATAAGGTGAAGGTGATCCTCCTACGAGCTACCAAAATCTAGTACACACGTCCACAACATATCCTCGAGTGTCTGAATGGTCCGCTCCGACTGCCCATCTATCTGTGGATGATAGGCCATACTAAAATTGAGCGATGTGCCCAAGCTAGCCTGCAGACTCCTCCAAAAGTAGGATGTGAAGCTGCTATCACGATCGAAGACGATACTCATTAGAACATCGTGCAACCTGACGATCTGTCTCATGTACAACTCTGCCAATCTCTCCGTGGATAGTTCCACTTCGAATGGTATAAAGTGGGCCGATTTGGTCAACCTGTCAACGATGACCCAAACTGCATCCTTCTCGCCAGGCAAACGTGGAAGACCGAAAACAAAATCCATAGTGATATGTTCCCACTTCTACTCGAAAATCGATAATGGCTGCAGTAAACCTCCGGGTCTCTGCCTCTCGACTTTGACCTGCTGACACACAAGGCATCTAGAAACAAAGCACGCCACCTCACGCTTCATGTCGTACCACCAGACGTGGGCTCTCATAACCTTGTACACCTTGTTGGCTCCAGGATACAAGGAATACCAAGAGCGGTGTGCCTCCTGCATAACCTCCTCTTGCAACTCTCCACTTAGTACACATGGTCTTGTCCCATGCCTCAACGAGCCATCCTCTACAATGGTGAAATCCTCCAGTAACCCAGCTCATACATGTGCGATGATACTCCTCTGCTGCTCATCCTGGTGATGTGCCTCCCGTATCCTATCCATCTGTTCAAATTGAATCTGTATGCCCATCTTCTGTATCTCGACTCCAGGAATGATGATCTCAATGCCTAAGCTTTTTAAATCTGCAAATAAGTGCCAGTCTCTCGTCAAGAACATAGCTACTGGATACCGACTCAAGGCATTCGCAACTACATTCGCTTTTCCTGGATGGTACTGCAACGAGATGTCAAAATCCTTTATCAATTCCAGCCATCTGCGTTGCCTCATATTCAGCTCCTTCTGTGTGAAAACGTACTTTAAGCTTTTGTGGTCAGTGAATATTTCCATACGCTCTCCGTACAAGTAGTATTTCTACAACTTTAGGGCGAATATAACTGCTGCCAACTCTAGGTCATGGGTGGGATAATTCTTCTCATATGGTCGTAGCTGCTTGGACGCATATGCTATCACCTTCTTATTCTGCTCTAAGACACACCCCAAGCCCTTCCCTAAAGCATCGCTATAGATAAAAAAACAGCAGAAATCGGATGGCAACGTCAATATGGGAGCTGTTGTCAGCCTCTTCTTCAGTTCATCGAATGTAGCCTGACAGTCCTCTGTCTACACGAACTCTACGTCATTCCGAGTGAGCCTATTCATCAGCTCCGTAATCCAAGTAAAATCTTGCACTAACTTTCGGTAGTATCTCGCCAATCCCAAGAAGCTCTGAATCTCTGCCACAGAAGTCGGAGTAGTCCATGACTCAACAAAAATAATCTTGTTCGGGTCAACGAATATACCGTTTCCTGTCACTACATGACCGAGAAATTCTACCTTGTTTAGAAAAACTCACACTTCGAAAGCTTTCCATAGAGTTTTTCCTTCCCGAGGGTCTCCAGCACGATCCTCAGATGCTCCTCGTGCTCTTCCGGTGACTTTGAATAGATAAGAATGTCATCGATGAAGACCACCACGAACTTATCAAGGTATTGGATGGAATACCTTGTTCATTAAATTCATGGAGACTACCGGGGCATTGGCCAACCCAAATGGCATCACCATAAATTCATACTGGCCATACTTGGTCTGGAAAGCTGTCTTCGGTATATCCTCCTTCTTCACTTTCACTTGGTGGTACCCCGACCTTAAGTCGATCTTCGAGAACACCCGTGCACTGCTCAACTGATCGAATAGATCGTTAATTCTGGGTAGCGGGTATTTGTTCTTGATCGTCTTGCTATTCAAGGTCCTGTAGTCGATACACATACGCACTGTCCCGTCCTTCTTTGGCACGAACAGCATTGGTGCACCCCAAGGCGACGAACTCGATCTAATGAACCTTCTCTCCAGTAGCTCGTCGATCTGCTTCTTCAGTTCTACAGCTTCTTTGTTGTTGATCCTGTACACTCGCTGCGAATCTGGCTCTGGGCCTGGCACAAGATCAATGGAGAACCCAACGTCTCTGTCTGGCGGCAGCCCTGGTAGCTCCTCTGGAAATACGTCGAGAAACTCTACGATGATGGGATGAGGTAGCTCCTTCTCCGCTAATATGGTCCCACAAAGAGCGCCGCCACGCTGCTCTACTGCTCCTCTAGCGAACTCGAACATGGTCTCCCCAGGTGGACTAAACACAACACATCCACGGTGACAATCGATGCTAGCGAAATGCTTACTCAATCAATCCATACCAAGCACTATATCAAAGCTCGGGAGTGGCATTATGAGCAAACTAGCGCATATTTCTCGGCCTCCTATGGTAATACGGCGACCGACGCAAACATCTTTCACCAAGATGATGCCTCCTCCAGTCGAGATTTTATAGGTGCAGTCTAGAGGCTCAGATACAATACTATGTCTAAAGATAAAAGCTGCAAATATGAAGCTGTGACTGGCTCCAGAATCGAATAAAGTAATAGCGGAAAAAGGCTCAAGGAGAACAGAACCTGCTATCACATCAGAAGATGCTAGTTTCTTCTCGACCGCCATGGCATAAGCTCTGCCCTGCTGCTGGTGCAGGACGAAGTATCGCTGCTGTGTGGGCAGAGGCCCTCTCTGCTGCTGAGGTGTCGTGGACTTCGTCCGTGCTCTCGGGGCAGGAGATACTCTATGTGCTGCATGAATCTGTGCCGCTGGACACTCCTTCATCTGGTGCACGCTCGAACCATATAATAGGCATACTCCAAGTCGTCTCTTACATACGTCCCATACGTGTCCTGGCTTTCTGCAGTAACCGCAAGGTCCAAGGGACTGTCTCTGCTGGTTCTGCTATGTGGTAGTGACTCTAGCTGGAGGCTGGTTCTGCTGCTATAGGTAGCGGGGCTGTGGCTGATGCTGCTGCACTACGGTCTTCCCTAGAGCATTGGATCGTTTTGTCGATCCAGACTGGCTGTTGCCTCCTCCGTAGGCATTTCGGTCCCTCTTCTGCTTGCGCTTCATCTCCTTCTCTACGTCTTGTACAACTTTCAAGATCCTCTCGTACGTGGTAGCTTGGTTGGTGGCGATGGCTATGCGGATCTCATGTGATAGCCCCTTCCTGAACTTCTTGGCCTTGGCTGCAGGGGTCAAGGCATCTGCAAAGTGACTGAGGCGGGAGAACTCGGCGAAATACTTGTCGATGGAGAGGTTGCCCTGTTCGAGGCTCTCGAACTCGTTCTCCAACTCTTTACAGGCTACTTCAGGATAGAACTTTTTTTTGAACAGCTCCTTGAATACTCCTAAGTCACATCTGGCACGGTGAATCGAGGCTCATCTCTGTACCATGTGCGGGCGATGTCATAAAGCTGCATGCTGGTTGACTCGATCTTCAGGTCTTCAGGAACTTGAGCCATCCGAAGATATCGATCCACGTTCTCTAACCATTCATCCGTGTAGAGAATCCCTTCCGTCCTATTGAATTCACTGGGCCTAAGGTCTACGAAATTCTTGGAAGTTCTGAGGTGTTGTGGGGGAGCCTCCCTAGCCTGAAGAGCCTCCCTCAGGGTATCACGAAAGATGTCAGCCTGCCGCGTCTGGGAAGTGATGAGCTGCTAAAAGATCCCAAGGAGCATAGCATTGTCCACCGTAGGTGATGGAGGAAAGACTGGTGCTGGATGCTGGAAGGGTGCTGGCTGCTGGAAGGGTGTTGGTGGAGGAAACTGTGCTGGTGGCAGAGTCGACGAGAAAAACTGGAGAGGTGGTGGAATGTCGTCTCTGCGGAATCTCAAATTTTGTTGCTGTGACGGGTCGCCTAGATAAGTAAATTGGCCTTCATGTGTCGGTGGGGTCCCGTTTGTGGAAGATCCGCCTGCAGTGGATGGGGCATTCAGGGGAGTGATGTTCCTGTCTTGAGAATCCATTTAACTGCAATAAAAGAAAACATTTAGTCGCTGAAGAATTTTCAAGCAGGATGCAAGTCAATGATTCAATAAAATCAAGGATTGAGACAAATAACGTGTCAAGACATGTGGATGAGATCCTAAGAATTCTAATCCTATTTGCAGGCTCAAGTCGGTACAATGGCGTAACCGATTAACGTAGAACTGCATCGGCCACCACAAAAAACGTATCACGACCCACACCCAATATTTAGGCATGAGCCGTGAGTACGTCCAGCCAACGTCGCAATATCGACGGTAGAACGCTGTCTAGTCATCTCCACAATTTATCAAATACAACCATGCAGTTTATAGATTTCCATAAAAGACCAAATTTGTATATCAGTCCACAACAAGAAATTATATACACAATGTCCATGATGAGAGAAACAAGCTAATAACTGAAAAGAGATCATTGTAGAGACCAAAATATGATAGAAGAAATGATCTCAATATAACCAAAATGTACCAAAAGGATGTCCACTACTCAACTCTCATAATCAACAAATAAAATGAAATACAATAAAGAAAATAGTTTCTGTGAGCAACTCATGCTCTATGGCATAATGTCTATGTAAAAGTCTCCTGCGGAGGGTAGCCCCGCATCCAAGTCCTACTGCATGCTCAAATCAGGATCTTCAGTCTGCTCATAATAAGTAGTACAGAACTCCTCTAACTCATCACCTAAAATATTGGTTTTCCAGTCAGGAATGGAACAAGTACACATATGACCACTATCTGAGTCTCAACAGAATCATAAACATATATGTAACATATGAGAATGAAACTAGAAAGTAACTAGCATTATGGTACAAAAGAAAAGGCATGAAACTCTATCAATGAGAATATAGCTACTAGAAAGCAATATGTAAAATCATGGTAGCATGGCAAGTAGTGAAGAACATGATGGAATAATAGGAATATTAACTATCTACGTGCATTGAAATATCGCTTTCGACGTGTGAACGGCTAAGGGGTAAATCCGGCACCATGCACGTGTCGTGTGCAGCTGCTATCAGGCAAGAATAGACATTTTGGGGATAGATTGGGTAGTTCACACGTCTACTAAGATATTTTTCCGCCCAACTAGTACTCATGGAATCTATCGCAAGTAGGGTAAGCTTGTAAAGGCAGTCAAGATGTAAAATAAATTCATGATACTATCCCGTGTGTCGATCGTGTCAACAAGCAGCAAGACATATGTATAGCATATAAAAGAAATTATCGAAAATGGTAACAATCAGTATATGCACTTGCCTGCCATCCTGAGCTGCGGGTATGAATCGAGCACTGAATCAGAGTCCAAGTAACCTGTTTTATACCATATACCTACTGTCAACATGAATCAAAGTAATACTAGTATATATATATATATATATATATATATATATATATATATATATATATATATATATATATATATATATTCATTTGTTAGTTATCTAGGTTGACTCTTATGGAGAGTATGTGTATTTGGCTAGTCATAGTCTTGCTAAGGTTCTGTGTTGGGAGTGCCTTTGTGTTCACACAAGCTCCTTAATTAACATAGTGGCTACCACATCCTTCCCTTAATTGGCTCTAGTATTCTACACTCAACTCTACCCCTCTTGATACTCTACATGCCGAGACCAAGTCTGATATAAATATCCCATATCTCCCCATCTGAGATCCCAAGTCCTATTTTAGGATACTTTACAAACCCTATACTCTAATCTAGAACCCATGGCCAATGGCCAAACAACCTCTGCAGCCCACAACTCTGCAGGGACATGGTCAAAAGGGAAAGGCCATACTGTTGCTGCAGCACTTGCTTGCTGCTACGGTAGCTAATACAAATGCCTATGCAATGCAGCAATACAACTGCTGCTGATGTGGCTTGCAATGCAAAGCCACAGTAAGGCTCTTCCCTTTCCCTCCAAAAGTAGGTAAATTTACCTCATTAAAACACACACACAATTACTCTTCCAGAACTAAAACACTAACTCACCACTTCACTCATACAAACACACATTAGTTATCTTAACACACAACCAAAATGGCTAATTGGTCCCCTGTTATTGTTGTTGTGCCAAGATCAGGCAAGACAAGCCCTGCTGCAGGCCATACTGCTGCTAATCAAGGCCAAGCATGGCAGTCCAGGTAATATCCTGCTGCTACTTGCCAAAGCAGAATGCATGTGGCAAATGTAACAGCTAGGAAAATAATATAAATACAATATGGCCAAGTTGTTGTCAAGTTAGGAAAAAGCAATTGGATTACAATGCACAGATTAAACCATGAAGGTAATGGTCTGAACATGTATGGTTATGCAAAACAAGGTGTGAGAGTCAATTCTGAACTCAAGGTTCATTATTTGGACTCACCCTCAGACCTGGGCAGTGTAAGTAAGTGAAAAATAGCTAATATACAGGGTAATTGGAATGGGATGTAGGCAGTAATGAAATACAGTATAGGCAGGGCATTATTTCAGTAGTGGTGCATGTAATGAATACAAACAGAGAAGGGCAACCACTTATTTGGAATATCATAGTACTACTTGTACTATACATGTGCCCGTGCCCTTACCTATAGGATACATCATCCAATGTACTCATACAGGACTCTAACCTGTGTATCCTTCCTATGGCTACTACTAACCCTTTATCATATATGAATCCTGTAATGTCAAGATGGGACTGCCATCAGTTTACCCCTTTCCTGATACACTACAGTGGTTAGAAGCCCCACACTAGGCTGATACCATAACTCTGCTACTGGTATTATTTATACTCTAGCCCCCTTCTCTGTTCTGATCCTATATGTATCAATTAGCCCATGGGTTGTTTTCTAAGTCCAGGTATCCCCTCGAATCCTGCTACCCCTAGCCTGTGTCCATGAGAGGATGGAGTCCAGGTGTGGTTCTGATGCTACCTGCTATTAGTCCTCTCATATTGCAACTGATAAGGGTCCATATAGGGCTGACATTTCATGCCAGTGGACTGAACCTACTATAGGGGCATAGTGAGTTATACGAAGGCTAAACTTGTGGTGTTGTGTCTGAATAACAGGTGGGTGGATTTTGAAGGTTAAAGGCATGGTACAAACACTATTCTCCTTTCCTGTTCTTCAGATTCATACTCAATGCCCGACATATGTGTAATCATAGTGTCCACATGACTGAAAGCACAAGGGTTTAAGTAAATGGGTGCCCTGAGTTTCCTATATTGGTTCATGTGTCACCCCTACCTTTCAGTACAAAGGAATGAACTAATAACAGATGTGGTTCAAGTCCTAAGGGCTAGAGGGTTAAACTAATAATCAAAACCGAGCAGGGGAATTTGTAATGTATGATGGACATTGTAACGCCCCAGCCCCAAAATACGTAGGATTAGGAACGTAGATATGCCAGCCGCATAATAAATATACGTAAGCTTTAAAATGCAGTAGAACCATAAATAATCTCATCCACACAAAATAAATGAATAAAAGATATCATATAATGATAATGAATTGTCTTGATACAATATTTTGGGCGAAGACAAATCCACTACCAACAAGTAAAGAAAAATTACATGAGAAAAGAAATAATTTTGGCGAGCGAAGCGAAGACGATCCAAGTGCAATCATCCTCGAAGAAATAGCGAAGATCACGGCTAGAGCTAGAACACCTGCGAAAGACAAGAGCACACACCTGGAGAGATAACCAGGTCCTCAGAGGAACGTAACAAGACACATAATATCATGCCATATAAACTGAATAAATATTGCTCAATTTAATAAGTCAATTGAATTATAACATGGTCCAATACACACCTATTGTACTAGCGTACCATCCCTCCAACCAAACAAGGACAGGAGATAGTAAACTAATTCTCGGTGACGTATCTTTCCATGTTATGAACCCAATATGGTATCCGGACCCCGACAAGGTTCAATACCTTCTCATCGAAGTAGTAAGTCACACCTACAACCAAACAAGGACAAGATGTGACGAACTAATCTGTGACAAGTTATTGTTCCAAGCCACGGACAGATACAAGTACCAAAACCAAAAGTACTCATACCTAATGGATAAAGGTACCTAACCGTTCTAAGTGAAATGTAGTTAAGAACATTCCTTCCTACGTATGGGCCCTGGCTAAATAGGATCGGCATAGTCCCCCCTTGGGGCACTAGAGGCCCCATCAGTAAGAGTATAACGTTCCGCAGAACGTCAGTGGCCGTCAGTAATTATGGGTCATCAACCCCGTATCTCCAGCGGAGCTTCCGGGTCACAAGGGAAAGTGCATCGAAGCCCATACGCTAAGGAATTGTCCTCCCCGTCCAATGCCTACTATGTTGTATCCATAACAGAAAATCTCTATAACCGCTAAGTCAAACTAACATGCAACCTCTATTAGCGGTTATTCCTACCGTACGACTTATACGTACCGGTGGCCAGCCAGTAACGCATGTCCGTATTCTACATGTGATACACAACTTCGTGTTACAACGTGTCAAGGCCAATGAATGCAACCCACAAGGTGGTCACTTAAATCTAGGTTTAATGTGTAAGAAAAATAATACATAGCAGGAAATATAAATGAATATTAAGTTCTAACAGGTCATGCCATGTATCACAGTTAAAGAAAATAATAAATAATGCATGAAATATGAGCTAAAATAATTAACCAGCAAATGACAAGGTGTCTTGCCTGGTAGTACGCCTGGTGTGTTGCAATGATCAATGTGGCACGAACTACAATTTCGGTACAACAACTATGCAAGGTGACCTCGGTTGGTGGCACGGACAGTTCCATTGGGTGGCCAGAAGGGTCAAATTAGTTAGGTTCGACGTAAGGTAGGCTTGAATTGGCGAGAAAACATGAATAATGGGACTTAGTCATGGACGGAAGGATAGTCGAAGTAAATAATATATATTCAAATTTAGAAAAACAATTTATAATATTTGAAACTAGTTTGAATCTAATAATTATTGAAAAATACTTATAGTCAAGAAAATCATCTTTGGCTAAAAACTCTAAGTTTGTGGAAAATAGAATTAGTAGAAAACTATATTTTTTTATAGTAAAAATACTTCTAGATAAGTATACGAAATTATTATAACTTATCAAATATCATAAAATTACATATTTTAGGGTTCTAACTAGATTTTGAAACTACGTATGAGGCCTAGGCCAAGTGCTATATTTTGTTACACTTTATAAAATAAATAGTAATAATACTAAATCAATAAAATGATAATAATACTAATAGTAATACTCTTAACAATATAATTTATATACGCTTATGCTAAACTACATACCAATTCTAATACTATTAATAAAAGTAATATATAAAAATCACACAACCAAAATTTTGCACAGCCGCCAACGCTGTTACTGCTTTAATATACTTTTAGAGAAAAGAAGAAATCATAACAAACAAACAAAATAAAACAAAAACATAAAACAAAAGGCCAATAACATAAACCCTTATGTGCTTCCTCATTAAGCAACAGGGAAAACAAAACAAGGCAGCAGGGAAACAAAACAACCAACCAAAATATAGTTAAATGAAAAATAAAAAGAAATAATAAAAAAAACTTAACAGAAGCTGAGCTGGTTCTCGGCTGCTACAAAAAAGAAACAGGAGAGAGAGAAATAGAGAGAGGGAGTGAGAAGGAGGAGGGGACGCCGGAGAGAGCAGCGGGTGCGCGGGGAGATCCGACGGTAGATCTAGCCGGAGAAGGCGGAGAGAGGGGGAGCACCGCGGGGAGGTGCCATGGCTTCTCGGTGCGGAGGGAGGCCGGCACTGTCGGGCTCTGACGGGGAACAGTGGCTGCACGGATCGACGAGGAGGTACAGATCTGGAGTCATGTGCAGAGCTGCGGCTGGTGCGGCCTGCTGCCTTGGCGTCGGCACAGGAGAATGGTCCTGCCGTAGGGGTGACCCAGCGAGATGGCCGCCCATAGACACGGGACTGGGCTGCGACCGCTCGCTTGACTCTGGTCGTCGGATCAAGGCAGCGCTTAAGGATCGGGTCGGTGGTTGGTGGAAACTGACGTAGATCGGGTGCGGGGTTCGGCTCCGGCGTTCGTCGGGCACTGCGGAGGTCGAGACACGGAGGAGGTCAGTAGGGATTCTACCTTTACTTTTCTTATTTCTAGTACGGTGGTAACTATGTGGTGATGATGACGATGGTGCCACGGCGAGGTTGGCCAGGATGGTGGCAGTGGGGGCTGGCGATGATGGGGGTCGGCTTGTCCGAGCGGTGGTGAAGTGGCGGTGTCATAGTGGTGGCCAGGCCAAGGAGGTGGTGGTGGTTTCGAAGTGGTCTAGAATATTGCAAGCAGGGGGTTCGGGAGGAGAGGGTGTGTCGGGGGTGATCGGCCACTGGTCGGGCACTGTGGTCATGTTGGTGACGGGAAACGGTGAGAATTGGCAGGGCAGCAATGGGTGTGGTGATGATCTGTGGCTGGATTCGGTGACGACTGTATTGAGGCTCGTGGAAAGATGGCAGGGCGCTCACCGGGATCGAGGTTGTGGGTTCTCTAGAGTTAGGTTTTAGGGTTAGGACTTGGTGTCGGAGAAGGAGGATGACGTGTCCGTGTGTGGACACAAAGATGGTGACAATGTATATATAAAAAGGTAGATTGGAATAAGATTGGAATGATACCCGGGGTCGGACCCGAGGCCGTCACGGCTGACACGGAAGAGATGGACACCGACAGGAGGCACGTACACTTTGTGGAAATTTTGTGGAGGAATTTATGGAGAAAAAAAATAATGTTGAGACTCCTATATATAGGGTTGGAGAGAATCCTAATTGGATAAGGATTTGGACCCAATTTAATTATTTAAATCAAATTGAAACTAACTCAATAAAATATAAATCTAATTCAAATCTAGGTAAATCCCAATCCAAATTAAATATAGATAAGTCACATTTTAAAATTAAACTATTTAAATCAAATTAATAAAATCAAACCAAGGTTTAAATTACCATAATAATTTCAGACATATTTTTCCAAAAATACTAATAATAAATTTTCAAAAAGAATAAATATTGTTTTAAATATCTTTTTGAATAATAAAATATTAATATTAATAATTTCGAAAATCATATTTTAAGTTGAAAATAGACTAATAAAATATTTGTGAAATATATGTATGCACTAAGAATATTATTTATTATTAATAACTTGTTATAAACAAAAGACTTTTTCTAAATAAAATAAATAAAATAATAACTTGGAACTTTGGTACGATAGCTAAAATAACTATTATATATATTATTTCAAACTATCAAAATAGAAAAAAAATGTTTTTTCTAAAAATATGTACGCTCGCACATAATCGTACTCATCGAGCAATTTCGAAAAGCGAATTTCCGTGCGCAACGTACAATACAAAAAAATTATTACCAAATTTATTTTTAAAAAAATAGTAGAAAATTTAGGGGTTTTACAGACATACCTCATAGGCCTGTGCTCATCCCAAACTGTTACTGACCATATGTTGATGCCTAACTGCAGGCAACTGACTCAAACCCCATACAGTCTCTATCCCTGGTCGTACTTCAAACCATTTGAATATTTACTCCACATGCAAGTACTCAATTACCCATATGACTAACTTCCAGTCCCTGTACTTATTTCCAGTGGTCGATACTAGGATGAGTTCATGACTCAGATAATCAGTATTTAAGGTTCTGGGTATACCAGGATACACTTCATCTATGGGGTTGGGTGGCCTATCCAGTCTGCATTGCTCTTGCAACCATATGCCTGGGTCTGCAACAGTTTGTCATGAACCTGAGTTATCTCAGAGGTATTGAACCCAGGTATGTGTAGTGGCTAAAGTGAATGCAATACACAATATCAAGATGGACAGGCCAGTGAGGGCAGGGCAGTCCAACGTGTGCAGTGGATGGTATATAAAATGATAGGGTTCAGGTCAGGGAGGTGGAAGCTTGCAGTGCACTATGGATAATGCAACACAAGATGGGAATGCATATATGTAGTTGTACCAAGGCTAAGTGGGTAGAACCATAATGTTAATGTAGAGAATAGAATCATAATCTAAGGGTCTGCTAGTACAGGGAGTTAGGGACATGACAGTGGTCTAACATGTCCAACCCTGTCCATACCTGGACAGATGGCTAAACAGGGAGATGGACTATTCTCATACATGGGAAAGCAATTTCCTAAGAGCCTACTATGCTGTTAACATCAGTGCTTACCATGGGCTAAGCTCAATCTAGGGAAAGGTGCAAGC
The DNA here is from genome assembly GCA_029216955.1 of Iris pallida. Classification (NCBI taxonomy): domain Eukaryota; kingdom Viridiplantae; phylum Streptophyta; class Magnoliopsida; order Asparagales; family Iridaceae; genus Iris; species Iris pallida. Next base: position 6,476,180 of record JANAVB010027196.1, on the reverse strand, counting down.
AGTGTTATTGATGGTGAGTCCTTGACCCTACAGGATTTAACATGAGTGAACTAGTGTATATTAGACACTATACATTTTCGTGGGTATATGACATGTCAGATACTGGAAACACCTAGATACTATACACACCCAAAACTATGTACCTATACTGGTTTCCTATGGTTTGGTACTTGATATCCCTAGTTACACAGTCCCTTACCTATGTTGATGACTGAATGTTATAGGTTCCTTGCGTTACAGTCCTGACAAGGCCTTAGTATTATACTCAGTTATACTAAGATCAACACTCTTAATTGCCAACACCTCATATGTGAGCTTGGTACAACCCACACCCCAAGCCTACGATTTGATCCTCTGCTTCCTATACCTAATGGCTTAGAACACAACCCCTGCAAAACCCTCCTAACCATTAAATCAAATACCTGGCATACAATAGAAAGGATTGCTTATAAGAACAGGGGAGTACCTTAGGTTTCGAGAGCAGGGTTTGTGATTCTTCAAGCTTCTCCTGGGTGTTCTTGCGGTAGAAAGGAATTTTGGGTTACTAGGGTTTGGAGGCTGGCAGGGTCGACTGCCTCGCCCCTATAAACTCGAATCCTTGATAGGATCGAATCCCTTCACAGGGATTGAGAGGTATTCTTCCAAGTTTGAAGCGAAATCGAATTCCGATTTGAATTTGGGCTCGGCTCTATATCAGTAGCCGTTTAGGAATTGTTTTAAACATAAAATTTTGCATTTCAATCCCTCATATCTGTGATATTTGGGAAACCTCCCTCTCTTCTTTGTTTATTTACAAAGAAGTCACAATATATATACTTGATTATTTAATTATTCATATGTACTAATTAATAATTCAACAATATTCAAGAATATATAATGGAAAATTTTAGGTCAAGGGCTCACAACCCATCCACTGGGCCCAAGGGCTGAGACCAACCCATCAATGCAATTATTACCCACAATGCAAAATAAATTAAACCTAACAAAATTCTAATTAAAAATAGCAAGGGGGTTCCTGATCCCACACGGCGGCGGCGGCTAGGCCGATGAGTTCCCTCTCATATTCTTTTGTAATGTATTGGCTGGCCAGTTGAGGAGTAGGGAAAAATATCTGTGGTGGTGGTATGGGCGGCTAGGGTGGAGAATGGCTACAAAAGTGGGATTAAACATCGGGGATGTAGGAATTTCTAGGTCTGGAATTTGTTATGATGAAATTTGGGTATGTGTGTTATTTATAGTATGGAAAGCGAAACCCTAAAAAATTATGTACATGTAATAGGATTAGAAAAAATTATTGGAAAACTAACAACGAACTGCTAACCCCATTGCTAATCACTAACATTTGTTTACTGATTATTTGTCAATAATTCATTTAGTTTAATTAGTCAAGAATATATATTTATTTTCAAAAATATATTTTTGTGAACATTTATTTACTTAAACAATATTCATAACATACATATTTTTGAAAAAATGAGCAGTAAAATTATTTAGGATAAAACCTCATATACAAAAATAGTTTCATAAAACCAAACGGTCAAATCAAAATACCGACAACATTTATACGATCGAAATACGTTTCATATTAAAATTTATGCTTTCAATAATTGATTTTTTTTTTAAAAAATAGAAAAATACAAAAATTCAAAAAATTTCCAAAATTCGGTTAACGGAGGTTACACATGTAAACAAAATTGAAATGGACAGATGTTTATCAAATACAGTGATTTAGCAGGGGACAGACACCACATCTAATGTGGAGAATGAGCTCTGAACATGCAGGAATATGGACAATGCAAAACAATGGCTAAACTCTTAAAGGGTGGGGACTGAACTCAAGTTTAATCAACCCGAGCCACAAAATTTCCTCCTCATTACTTGATACAAAGGGAAAACCCAAGACCAAATAACTGATACTCAAAGAACACATATACACACAATGAAATGATAGAACACTAATGAAGCAATGAATAGTGCATAACATACCGAGGCTGAACTATGTTCTAACAGTGAACAGAACAATAATGGCCAAAACACCCAATCACACTTGATCAATCAAACCAAACTTAAATCATGAGTTAATCATCCAACATTGCTAACTTACATATAACCAATATAAATACCTAATTAAAACTGAGATTTGAATAACAAAAATCCTAAGGGTCATTTCATCAAATACTTGATGTGCGTATCCGATACTCTCGTGATACGCTCTATCCAAACTTGACCCAAATCATCCTAATATAATAGGGACCCTAAATGAATGCATCTACATTAAAGAATGGGATATTAGAGGGTCTAGAGGGTTCTTACCACTTGAGAGATGTATTTTCAAGGAACAAACCCAAGATTATATCTCCTTCAACTTTCAATGACCAAATTGCTTCAATAAGCTCCCAACTAGTCAATAGAGGCTCCATCTCTTCAAGGAAAAGAAATTGCAATTCGTTTGAGAGAATTTGGACTCAATTTGGGAGATGGAGGCAATTGGGGAAGAACACAAATTAGGGTTAGGGTTTCTAATGAAAGGGGAAAAGAAGAAAGGAGATGTTGCTATTAATAGCAAGAGGAATCCTAGGGTGGCTGGCCATTGGGGTTTAGACTAGGGTTTGTTTGGGTGCAATGACTAAAGGCCCATCCTAATTGTCATTTAAAGCCCTTTAAGAAAGAGGCCCATAATAGCTTATTGTTTAAGTCAACTAGTAGGCTCTATATGATATTTTAGATAAATTAGAGTCTAACAAACATGTCTAATCTCACTAAGTTTCCATGGTCTTGATTAACATCTAGTCAATGTAGTTCTACGGTTAAACCAAAATATGATACTAACTCAATACATTAATTAAATAGTACTAAAATAATCAAAAAATTATAAATTACCAAAATACCCTTATTCAAGAAAGTGGTAGCGACACCCATAAATCTCAATACATGTTTCTACGGTGCAAGACTTGGCATAGCCTTTATTCGTTCCACAGGTTAAGTTGTTGCACGATCGAGTTAGACAAAAGTTATGTCAATCTAAGTACTGTCCCATGTTTTCTGCGGTTGTCATAGCCATATAGTCCTACGATCTCAAGGCTCGTCATATAGAGTATGACTTGAGCGGCAGTGTCGCATAGAACACAAATTGGTTTAAGGCACGAGCTACAGTTGGTTTAATAAAAAGTTAGTCACGTTCTATGGCACCTAAAGAACATATTTTATTCAAGTTAAGTAGGAAGGCTATGCAGTAGCCGTCTCCTGGGTTTCAAAGAATAGAGAGTTCTAGAGATGGTTTGTCGCCGAGATGGTCCCTCATTTGGGAGTCTCATGGTTCCGTTGCATGTCTTGCATGATATGGTTCCGACACTGTTTGCCATGACAAAAGGTTATACGAAATTTTTGTATTTTAAACATAAAAGGAGTACAATCGATTCCTAAACAGGAGATCTAAGTACAAAATTATTGGAAAAGTATGACGGTAGAGATCGAGCACTGCAGCGGCTCCTTTACTTCATTGACAATCTGACGACGTGTTGAACTTGCCTTGGTTTTCTGGTGCTAGTTATTGAAACTCTAGGGTTACCAATCAAGAGGATGTCGAAGTTGAAGATTTTAAAGCCTCTTTATCGAAGAAAAACTCCTTCTATTTATAGGGGAGCACATATGCGATGTGCATAAGGATTGTGCAGATATGCTGCACGTAGAGATATGGGAGAATCTTGAGGCGGCACGGTGATGGCTACTGTTGAGCTGACATGTGGCAGGTACCAAGATTCTCTTCTATCTAAATCTTTAGAGGAGTTATCAATATAATTGGACAAACAACACGTGGCGTGTATTTATTATTGATCGAATGAATCTGAGAAGATTCTGTTCCTATCTCCGAAGTTGGATTTGTCTTATCTTAGAGGGCCATTGGTTTAAACAAACCAGTAAGATGTGGCTCTCGTCTATAAAAACAAACTCCATCCTTGTCACGACCCGCTCCCACTGTGAGGGTACGAGTACGTAACAACGCCCAGCCTACGCCGCCGTGTCGGCGGTAGAACACTGTTCTTAGTCTCTAACTAACCATCAACTCATGCAGTATATAGTGTACTCATCATGATCAACTCCGAACGGAGGACAAGTATAAGATATGGTGTAACTCAATCACAGTCTAAGCACGATAAGATAACACCGAAATATAACTAAGAAATTGAAGACAACAAAACTACTAATATAATAACAACAAACTCAAACAATCTCAAATACAACTCAAGTCTCAATTCTATATATACAACTTCCAGTTCTAAACTTGAAACTAAAACAAGACAAACTAGCTAAACTCTCGATCACTCCTGAGTGTCATGGCCAAAGGTAGCTAAACCATCTCCTGGTCTGTAACATGTAGGGCATGTGTCCTCAGGGCAATCATCTGTAAAATTTACAACAGGTCCAGTCAGGACAGGAACGAGCACATCTCATCTAGAAAATCCAAGTAAATGACAGAGAACTATAAAGCAGTTATAGACAGTTATATTGATGAAAATGGCAGTTTATATTCAGGTGATGGTAAGAACGACAAATAAAGTGCAAGGGAAGTAAATAATAAACAAGAGAAGAATCATAGCAATAAAGACTGTAAAAATAGAACTAGCTGAACCAGGGTAATATGATATAAAGTCCAGACAGCAATGTAGACCAGTGTAACTCCAATGTAAGTCCAGTACAAGATGAATCCAGTAAGGGACGATTCCAGTTATAGTGATCAATGATTCCAGGGTGAGTTCAGCCTATACTCTAGCAGTGTGTTTTAAAATACCGAGATCGACATGTAAACGGCTATGGGTAATCCAGCACATCACACACCTGGCCGGGTGTGAGATGGCTATCATTCCAGTTTGATTCCAGCAAAGGATGATTCCAGAAATGGGGTATGTCTACATGTCTTACTCTAGTATTTTCCCTCCCAGCAAGTGAATCCAGAATTACGACACAATGATTCAAGATGAGTCCAGCCAGTAATATGAAGATACCAGTAAATAATTCCAGTAAATGATTCCAGTAAGTGATTCCAGTAATAGAGGCCAGATGATAATGTGTGTCGTATACATGAATCCAGAAATATCAATACATGTTGTAACAGAAAATCGCATACAACTAACTAGAACTGAAGTACAGTAATTGACAAGTAAATGAGAGAACTATCAGAGAATGTACTCGCCTGATACTCTGAAAAGAGTAGTGTAATATCAGATGTCTGTACCGGAGTCACAATGTCCTAAATAGAGCAGTAAAGGTTATAATGTGTTTAAAGCAAGGTAAATGATGTTTATGATGCAATCTACATGATTTCTAGACCAATCTAGGTCAAAGTCAACTCTAAGTCAAACCTGGTCAACTGTCTAGGTCAAACTAGGTCCAAGTCAAAATTGGTCAACTCTGGGTCAACCCAAGTCAACATTTAGGGTTTGGGCTTCTAGGTATCAAACCAAATCAACCTAAATCAGACTCAACTATAAGCCACCATATGAATTTGCTAACTTACCCCATATACATATAATATAAACACATACATCCTAGTATACCACACAAGACCTATATCATTTATATATACAAATCACATTAATACATGGTTTCACACTTATCCACATCAATAACTCTCTAACAAGAAAACAATACTAGATGCCCCATATATATAATATATGTTGTGGATAACACAAGCCAATATCCTGTAACAACTATATGATACTCCACCTATATCCCTAGACATATGCATCTCAAGTACACCAAGCTATATGTATATATGTATACTCACACCATATGCATACATCTCATGTAATATAATATATATACATACATGCATTTATATACATACATGCTTATATGCATACAGGCCTACCTACTAATGCTAACAAAAGAAATATGGACTGAAAGGATGGAGAATCTGGACTGAAGGTAGAGATATACCCCATGGTCCCATACTCAAGTGGAGGCCTGGTTTGATGTCCCAGATTGCACATATTGAGATGGTCAGATCCAATATGGCTATTGGACAGAAGGAAGGGTCAACAAGCAGCCACACACACATACAATCCAACTAAAGGTTGCACAGAACATGGATTCTCAACTGGACAGTGAATTATAGGCTGGACAGGGCATCCTAACATGCAAATCTGAGTTAAATCAAGGTTCTGAACTAAGAGGTGAAAGATGGACTGAACAATTAAACTAATGCTCAACATCAACCTACACCCAGGAATCCAATACCACAATAGCTATCCTAAACTATTGACATCAGCAGGAACCTAAGACTGAACCAATTTTTTTACCAAGTACCTAATCAAACTCTCCACTGAAATGGATAGTAGACTAAAAGGTAGTAATCTGGACACTAGCACCATCCTAACCTTATTCACACCCTCACATGATACCCAAATTACTGATACACCCCCAACCTACAAACTGGAACCCAAACATACCAACCTAGTGTCATTAAAGTGTATGTGCAGTGAGGTATAGCATGGATCAAAGTGGTAGCATGGCAAAACATGTGAGCTAAAGTGCCAACATATTAGAGTATGTGTGTTCGTGTGGAAAGAGTGAATGTGAGCATGTGAGTGTGTAACATATATATGTGTCAATAGGAAAACAGGAATTAGGAATTATGAAGAGTGTAAAGCCAGGGTGTTCAGTGAGATAGCAGCAAGAATGTTCAGGTTTGATTTCAGTTGAAAGGAAGTGGGGGTTTCATGCTAAAACATCAAGAAAACATAAGCAAGTGAACAGTGAGAAGAAGGAATGTGTGTGAATACTTAGCAAATAGCAAATGACTGTGAGAGTGTGGAGATGTGTCCATACTCAGTGATTCTTAGCTGTGACAGTAACCAGTGGCAGGAAAACAGAGGGTGAACATGCAACCCAATCCTAGATGGACTGAACCAAAAGATAACTGGTCATAGGGATTGAACAAAGAATGTAAGGAATTGAATAACATTTGAAGAATGGACTTAACCTTTATATTGGCTCGACTGAACAACCATGTTCAGGTATTCAACTGAACACCTGCATATGGGTAGGTCTGAAACTAATCCAAGAAACTGAGTTAAAGCCAAATGGACAACCTCTGATACATACGAAACACTAACCAATGTAAAAAAATTAATTTCAAACCAATTCAATTTCACCAAAACACATTTAAACCAAAACTAAAATCGAAATCTTCATAAACCAAACCAAAGACATCAAACTTAAACCTGAACTTTCAGGTTCAAGTATCAGGAATTCCAGGTTACAGTTTTCAAGGATTGATGCAACACCACATAAATCTAAACATAGGTTCATAGAATTGAACTGGAAATGGCCTATACTAACAATGACTGAGACATATCATTTAAATGAACAAATAGGTCATGGCAAAACCTGATACTCTAAACCTGTAAATGGGATATCACAGTTCACTCAAGCTTAGATTTTGATTTCAGTCATGTGGGTGTATGTATAGCATGGTGTATGGGTGAACTAACATGGCATACAAACATTACCAAAACAGTAAGAATTTATAAGTTAAAAATCAGAAAATAACTATTGAACTATGTATCAGCCGATCCAATCAATCAAACCATTCTCATTTGAACAAAACTCGAATCAATGCATGTCCCAGTCACTATCCAGCATATAGGTAAGGTATCTACATATTTAAACATAATAATTACTTAATTTAAAACAGAAAAACCAATTTCCTTCTTATTATCAGTGTATCAGAGTTGAGCTCGAAAACCCAAGGCCAAATTTAATTCAAAAAAAAACCTAATTCAAGGTGTGTCAAGAGTGCGTAGGCATGGAGACATGTCACACGTATCTAATAGGACACCCATGAATCCAAAAATTAGGACACGAGGTGTCCAAAAGCCAACGAACACTGTGTCAGAGACAGTGCAATGCACTGTCTCGTGCACGTGTGTCGGGCCACAAAGGACACGACACACACATCTAAGAGTGTCGTGCACATGTCCATAGCTAGGGTAGGTCTATGTGTTTGTGTACACGTGTCTGTCTTGTGTTCACGTGAGTCGTGTCCAGGGAAAATAGCGCGTATCAGCGCGCGTTTTAAACCGCGTGTCGTACAGTGCCAAATCGATGCGGATGGGATTTCTTCCAATCCGCTCGATAAAATGTCCTAAAATTTTATGTGTGCTGTGTCAGTAATAGCCCGCAGGTGTGTAGAAAATTTTGTGTCAAGACGTGCAGTGTCGTGTCCGCTACAGTGCCCGAGCAGCAGGATACTGCACGATGTCCTCGTGCACGCGTGTGTGCTCAAAAATGGACACGAACGTGTCCAGAAATGTGTTCAGAAGGACACTGATGTGAAGTACACATATAGATCTAGGAATTCATTCAAAAAGATTTAGAAAAACAGAAAGAAAATCCCTCTTAGGCATTTCATCAAACACCTAGGTATACACTACGACACGTGTCCGATACGGACACCAAACGGACACGAATTCCATCCAAATTTTTGGGACACCTAGGGGACTCCTAGATCTATCCCTACATGCAAAGAAAACTGAAATTTAAATCAATTTAGAGGGTTTTACCTATATGTGCAAAAAGCTTGGAAAAGCTTCAAATGGGGGATTCTTCCTCTTAGTGCCAAAAGCTCGAAATTGATCCAAAGCTGTGATTAAACTCCAAAATCAGAAAATAGGAGAGTGTTAGGTTCTAATGCAAGAAACTAGGATTAAAAAGGACTTAAAATGGATTTATGGGGATTTTTGGAAGAGCGACAATTACCTTTCTTTTCCAATATTGAAATGAATGAAAGAATGAGGAAAGCCCTAGAGAATAAGTGTTTATATAGGGTGGGGATCCCTATGGCTGGTCATTTAGGGTTTGGTTAGGGTTAGGGCTTCTAGTTATGGGCCATGGGCCAAGTCATGATCAAATAAATCATTTAGCCATAAGTCATTTCATGAAACCATAAACCATGACTTAAATACACTAAACCAAATCCCCTCATTCTAAAATTAGTTTCTAATGACTAAATATAGGTTAACCTAAGTTAGACTAGGGTTACCATAGCTAGGGTTAGCTTCTAGGCTAGTTCACTAGGTCTCAACAAGTCAAGTCAACCTAAAATTCACCAATTCAATAAATCATCAAATAATTCAAATAAGTCACAATGACCAAATTACCCCTAGGCTAAAAATGATAATTAAGTCATCTTAATGAAATGGTTAGGCTCTAGGTCATGCAGTCTCTACGGTTTCACTAGCTGCACGCCAAAATCACAAGTCATGACTTAAAACAGTTTTAAATAGTTTAAAAATTATTAAAAATTACCAAAAATCATAATATGAAATAAATATCAATAAATTATAATTATAATTATAAAATTTTAAAAATACCCTCATCTGGAAAACTGGATGTTACAATCCTACCCACCTTATAAAAATTTCGCCCTCGAAATTAAGATGATCGCACCTTTCCTAGGTCAAACCCCCAATCAATCAAAGTCGAAGCAATATAATCCTACTGGTCGTGATTCCCCAGCCTCGAACAGGGTAGCTACACCATCTAGCAAACACAAGCAATATCCTGGCAGGTACTAAAGGAAATCACACATGGAAGTGGGAAGGAAGAACAAGAAGGTCAAACCTGCTAATCCATCACCTGCGACGTCAGTCTCCTCAGCTGCCATCGCAAAAGCTCCACCCCTCTGGTGCTGAGCTACAGGTGGCCTAGCTCCCTCAAAAGGAGGTGCAATGAGAAAATCTATCTTCTGGTGGGCAGCTGACCCACAGAAATAGCAAACCTTCAACCTCTTCCTGCACTGCTCCCAAATGTGTACCGGCTTCTTAGAGTAGGAACAACTGATCGCCTTCGGGTCCTGACCCCGATACTGATGCTGTACCTGCTAAACTCCCACTGGTGCATGCGTCTGCTGAAACTACACGTGAGGCCTCTTGGCCTGGCCTCCGCTGCTGCTCGTACCGTGAGCATCCCGTCCCCTCTTGAGCCTCAGCTCAAGATCATCCTCAGCCAGTAAAGCTCCCGTCAAAATCTCCTCGAAAGTGGCATCCCTGTTGCCCTTGGTCAAGAATTTGACTTCCTTGACCAGACCCTTCCGGAACCTCTGGGCCTTCCCCGTCTCGCTCAAGCCCTCTATGAATCTGCTGAGGCGGCCGAACTCCCCAGCGTACTCCTCCACTGACAGGCTCCCCTGAACTAGGCTCTCGAACTGCGACTCCAAGGCTCTGAGCGCTGAATCTGGAAAGAACTTCTTCTTGAAGAAGCCCTTGAACTCCTCCCAAGTCTGTCCAGTTACCCTCACCCTAGGGTCTGACTGATACCAGGTGCGAGCAAGATCTCGCATCCGGCTAGCTGCTGTCTCTATCTGGAGATCTGTCGGTATCCGAGCCAAGCGAAAGATCTCCTCAATATGCTCGATCCACTCGTCAGAATATAAAATCCCCTCTGTCCCCAGGAAGTCTCTGGGACTCATCTTCTGGAACTGCTCTATCCCCGGTGTCCTCGGCTGCTGGATCACTGGTCGAGCTGCGACTGCCGTAAGGGCCAACTCCATGCCCCTGTCCTATCGGGCCTGCTGGCGGTCCATAAACTGCTGGAAGTAGGCGAACATCTGTGCCGCATCCACGTGTCCTGTAGGCGGTGGCTGCTGGAACTGCATCTCTGGGATGACTGGGTCCTGTCCTCGAGCTGGTGAAGGCATACCCCTTGCTGCTGCTGCTGAATTCTTAATATGGGTAGAGGTGGCAGGAGCTGCAGCCTCCTGGCCCTGCTGATCTGGCTGAGAGGTGGCAGTCTCCTCTACAGCAACTGCTGCACCAGAGCGATGTGATCGTGTCTCCACCATCCTGAAGACAGATCGAACAAGGAAGTCAATACTGAGCAGGAATTGATATATCAAAGGAGGACATTTATTTCAAAGAAGGCAAATCAGTACGATATGTAGATGGCATAATTTAAAGCAGAATTTTCCTAACTGTGATTGAGTGCCTCTCCGGTAAAGCCTATCTCTCAGTCCTATCGCAGGCTCGTAGCAGTACAACTATGTCGTCGTACTACCACGATATCGCACTTAATGCGACTCTCGACCTGTATGGGCCACCACTAAAAATGTGTCACGACCCGCACCCACTGTGAGGGTACGAGTACGTAACAGCGCCCAGCCTACACCGCAGTGTCGGCGGTAGAACGCTGTTCTTAGTCTCTAACTAACCATCAACTCATGCAGTATATAGTGTACACATCATGATCAACTCCGAACGGAGGACAAGTATAAGATATGGTGTAACTCAATCATAGTCTAAGCACGATAAGATAACACCGAAATATAACTAAGAAATTGAAGACAACAAAACTACTAATATAATAACAACAAACTCAAACAATCTCAAATATAACTCAAGTCTCAATTCTATATATACAACTTCCAGTTCTAAATATGAAACTAAAACAAGACAAACTAGCTAAACTCCCGATCACTCCTGAGTGTCAGGGCCAAAGATAGCTAAACCATCTCCTGGTCTGTAACATGTAGGGGATGTGTCCTCAGGGCAATCATCTGTAAAATTTACAACAGGTCCAGTCAGGACAAGAATGAGCACATCTCATCTGGAAAACCCAAGTAAATGACAGAGAACTATAAAGCAGTTATAGACAGTTATATTGATGAAAATGGCAGTTTATATTCAGGTGATGGTAAGAAAGACAGATAAAGTGCAAGGAAAGTAAATACTAAACAAGAGAAGAATCATAGCAATGAAGACTGTAAAAATAGAACTAGCTGAACCAGGGTAATATGATATAAAGTCCAGACAGCAATGTAGACCAGTGTAACTCCAATGTAAGTCCAGTACACGATGAATCTAATACAAGATGAATCCAGTAAGGGACGATTCCAGTTATAGTGATCAATGATTCCAGGGTGAGTCCAGCCTATACTCTAGCAGTGTGTTTTAAAATACCGAGATCGACATATAAATGGCTATGGGTAATCCGGCACATCACACACCTGGCCGGGTGTGAGATGGCTATCATTCCAGTTTGATTCCAGTAAAGGGTGAATCCAGAAATGGGGTATGTCTACATGTCTTACTCTAGTATTTCCTCTCCCAGCAAGTGAATCCAGAATTACGACATAATGATTCAAGATGAGTCCAGCCAGTAATATGAAGATACCAGTAAATGATTCCAGTAAATGATTCCAGTAAGTGATTCCAGTAATAGAGGCCAGATGATAATGTGTGTCGTATACATGAATCCAGAAATATCTATACGTGTTGTAACAGGAAATCGCATACAACTAACTAGAACTGAAGTACAGTAATTGACAAGTAAATGAGAGAACTATCAGAGAATGTACTCGTCTGATACTCTAAAAAGAGTAGTGTAATGTCAGATGTCTGCACCGGAGTCACAATGTCCTAAATAGAGCAGTACAGGTTATAATGTGTTTAAAGCAAGGTAAATGATGTTTATGATACAATCTACATGATTTCTAGACCAATCTAGGTCAAAGTCAACTCTAAGTCAAACCTGGTCAACTGTCTAGGTCAAACTAGGTCCAAGTCAAAATTGGTCAACTCTGGGTCAACCCAAGTCAACATTTAGGGTTTGGGCTTCTAGGTATCAAACCAAATCAACCTAAATCAGACTCAACTATAAGCCACTATATGAATTTGCTAACTTACCCCATATACATATAATATAAACACATACATCCTAGTATACCACACAAGGCCTATATCATTTATATATACAAATCACATTAATACATGGTTTCACACTTATCCACATCAATAACTCTCTAACTAGAAAACAATAACTAGATGCCCCATATATATAATATATGTTGTGGATAACCCAAGCCAATATCCTATAACAACTATATGATACTCCACCTATATCCCTAGACATATGCATCTCAAGTACACCAAGCTATATGTATATATATACTCACACCATATGCATACATCTCATGTAATATAATATATATACATACATGCATTTACATACATACATGCTTATATGCATACAGGCCTACCTACCAATGATAATAAAAGAAATGTGGACTGAAAGGATGGAGAATCTGGACTGAAGGTAGAGATATACCCCATGGTCCCATACTCAAGTGGAGGCTTGGTTTGATATCCTAGATTGCACATATTGAGATGGTCAGATCCAATATGGCTATTGGACAGAAGGAAGGGTCAACAAGCAGCCACACACACATACAATCCAACTAAAGGTTGCACAGAACATGGATTCTCAACTGGACAGTGAATTATAGGCTGGACAGGGCATCCTAACATGCAAATCTGAGTTAAATCAAGGTTCTGAACTAAGAGGGGAAACATGGACTGAACAATTAAACCAATGCTCAACATCAACCTACACCCAGGAATCCAATACCACAATAGCTATCCTAATCTATTGACATCAGCAGGAACCTAAGACTGAACCAATTTTTTCACCAAGTACCTAATCAAACTCTCCACTGAACTGGACAGTAGACTAAAAGGTAGTAATCTGGACACTAGCACCATCCTAACCTTATTCACACCCTCACATGATACCCAAATTACTGATACACCCCCAACCTGTAAACTGGAACCTAAACATATCAACCCAGTGTCATTAAAGTGTATGTACAGTGAGGTGTAGCATGGATCAAAGTGGTAGCATGGCAAAACATGTGAGCTAAAGTGCCAACATATTAGAGTGTGTGTGTTCGTGCGAAAAGAGTGAATGTGAGCATGTGAGTGTGTAACATATATATGTGTCAATAGGAAAATAAGAATTAGGAAGAGTGTAAAGCCAGGGTGTTCAGTGAGATAGCAGTAAGAGTGTTCAAGTTTGATTTCAGTTGAAAGGAAGTGGGGGTTTCATGCTAAAACATCAAGCAAACATAAGCAAGTGAACAGTGAGAAGAAAGAATGTGTGTGAATACTCAGCAAATAGCAAATGACTGTGAGAGTATGGAGATGTGTCCATACTCAGTGATTCTCAGCTGTGACATTAACCAGTGGCAGGAAAATAGAGGGTGAACATGCAACCCAATCCTAGATGGACTGAACCAAAAGATAACTGGTCATAGGGATTGAACAAAGAATGTAAGGAATTGAACAACATTTGAAGAATGGACTTAACCTTTATATAGGCTCGACTGAACAACCATGTTCAGGTATTCAACTGAACACCTGCATATGGGTAGGTCTGAAACTAACCCAAGAAACTGAGTTAAAGCCAAATGGACAACCTCTGATACATACGAAACACTAACCAATGTAAACAATTTAATTTCAAACCAATTCAATTTCACCAAAACAAATTTAAACCAAAACCAAAATCGAAATCTTCATAAACCAAACCAAAGACATCAAACTTAAACCTGAACTTTCAGGTTCAAGTATCAGGAATTCCAGGTTACAATTTTCAAGGATTGATGCAACACCACATGAATCTAAACATAGGTTCATAGAATCGAACTGGAAATGGCCTATACTAACAATGACTGATACATATCATTTAAATGAACAAATAGGTCATGGCAAAACCTGATACTCTAAACCTGTAAATGGGATATCACAATTCACTCAAGCTCAGATTTCGATTTCAGTCATGTGGGTGTATGTGTAGCATGGTGTGTGGGTGAACTAACATGGCCTATAAACATTACCAAAACAGTAAGAATTTATAAGTTAAAAATCAGAAAATAACTATTGAACTATGTATCAGCCGACCCAATCAATCAAACCATTCTCATTTGAACAAAACTCGAATCAATGCATGTCCCAGTTACTATCCAGCATGTAGGTAAGGTATCTACATATTTAAACATAATAATTACTTAATTTAAAACAGAAAAAAACCAATTTCCTTCTTAGTATCAGTGTATCAGAGTTGAGCTCGAAAACCCAAGGCCAAATTCAATTCAAAAAAACCTAATTCAAGGTGTGTCAAGAGTGCGTAGGCATGGGGACAGGTCACACGTGTCTAATAGGACACCCACGAGTCCAAAAATTAGGACACAAGGTGTCAAAAAGCCAACGAACACTGTGTCAGAGACAGTACAATGCACTGTCTCGTGCACGTGTGTCGGGCCACAAAGGACACGACACACACATCTAAGAGTGTCATGCACATATCCATAGCTAGGGTAGGTCTATGTGTTCGTGTACACGTGTCTGTCTTGTGTCCACGTGAGTCGTGTCCAGAGAAAACAGCGCGTATCAGCGCGCGTTTTAAACCGCGTGTCGTGTAGTGCCAAATCGATGCGGATGGGATTTCTTCCAATCCGTTTGATAAAATATCCTGAAATTTTATGTGTGCTGTGTCAGTCATAGCCCGCAGGTGTGTGCAAAATTTTATTTCAAGACGTGCAGTGTCGTGTCCGCTACAGTGCCCGAGCAGCAGGACACTGCACGGTGTCCTCGTGCACGCGTGTGTGCTCAAAAATGGACACGAACGTGTCCAAAAATGTGTTCAGAAGGACACGAATGTGAAGTACACATATAGATCTAGGAATTCATTCAAAAAGATTTGGAAAAACAGAAAGAAAATCCCTCTTAGGCATTTCATCAAACACCTAGGTATACACTACAACACGTGTCTGATACGGACACCAAACGGACACGAATTCCATCCAAATTTTGGGGACACCTAGGGGACTCCTAGATCTAGCCCTACATGCAAAGAAAAATGAAATATAAATCAATTTAGAGGATTTTACCTATATGTGCAAAAAGCTTGGAAAAGCTTCAAATGGGGGATTCTTCCTCTTGGTGCCAAAAGCTCCAAATTGACCCAAAGTTGTGATTAAACTCCAAAATCAGAAAATAGGAGAGTGTTAGGTTCTAATGCAAGAAACTAGGATTAAAAAGGACTTAAAATGGATTTATGGGAATTTTTGGAAGAGGGACAATTACCATTCTTTTCTAATGTTGAAATGAATAAAAGAAGGAGGCAAGCCCTAGAGAATAAGTGTTTATATAGGGTGGGGATCCCTATGGCTGGTCATTTAGGGTTTGGTTAGGTTTAGGGCTTCTAGTTATGGGCCAAGTCATGATCAAATAAATCATTTAGCCATAAATCATTTCATGAAACCATAAACCATGACTTAAATGCACTAAACCAAATTCCCTCATTCTAAAATTAGTTTCTAATGACTAAATGTAGGTTAACCTAAGTTAGACTAGGGTTACCATAGCTAGGATTAGCTTTTAGGCTAGTTCACTAGGTCTCAACAAGTCAAGTCAACCTAAAATTTACCAATTCAATAAATCATCAAATAATTCAAATAAGTCACAATGACCAAATTACCCCTAGGCTAAAAATGATAATTAAGTCATCCTAATGACATGGTTAGGCTCTAGGTCATGCAGTCTCTACAGTTTCACTAGCTGTCACGACCCGCGCCCTAGAGTTAGGGCACGAGAACGTAACAACGCCCAGCCTACGCCGCAGTATCGGCGGTAGAACGCTGTCCTAGGTCTCAATGCATCTAACAGTATAAGACTAAACAGTTTATACTCCCCGAATGGGGGTGACATAGCAGATACCATCTCAATCACATCTAAGGTAGAGCATGATAAAGATAGATAAAACATGAAATCCAAAATAAATACAGGAGATAGAAGTCTAAGTGTCTAAGATACATAAACCCAGAAATACATCTCAAAACTCAAATACAGTAATCCACAAAGTAAATACAACTCCAGACAGAAGAAATACCATCTAAACAACCTCTAATGTGTCTCCTCTAGGCTAGCAGGCAATCCCAGGCTATCTGTAAAATTTATCAACAGGTCCAGTCAGGACAGGAGTGAGCACATTACATCTCAACAGTTTATAGCAGGTTAGAAAATATAATCATGCAGTAAAGTAAGATACAGGTACTGAAAGAAATGATGTATGTATACAGAGAGAGCTGTAATAGAAATATATACTATAAATAAAGAACTAACATATGGCTAGGGAGTCAGAGTATAATATAGACATGTAAATGGCATAGGAGATTCTGATGCTACACTATGGAAGAGATTCTGATGCTACACTACTTGGATATTATTCACATGTCTATTTCTACTCCCCCGTACCCCCAATCAATACACAAGGATCCAGCCAGGTTATGTTATATGATGCTATGTAACAGCCCCCGAAGGTGATAGACCCCGAAGGTGATACATAGTAGTCCCATAAATGGGATAAGGATTCTAGGAAGACTCTACGGTCATAAGAGTATATGTCGTAAGTGATCAAAGAACCAATGAAGCATAGTGATACGCCATGTAAGTGAAACGCACAGAACATGTAGTACCTGATGCTCCCTAAGGATAACATCTCAAGAAAGGATCCATATAGTACCAATCCGTGTGACCAACGTGACAGTACAAGTAAAGTATTCTACTGCAGGAAATAATTCTAAGCAGGATATGAAATGATCAGAGAATGTACTCGCCTCGATAACCTGAACAGCTGATAAGTATAGGGGGGTCCCACTGAAGCCACAGAGTCCTATTTAAAGCAACACAGGTTACAAGGTGTTCAAGTTGTAATAAATGAATCTCTATAATCAATCTACATTATTCTAGGTTCTTCTAAGTCAAAACAACTCTAGGTCGACTCTGGTCAATAATCTAGTCAAACTAGGTCAAGTGTTGACTTACAGTTGACTTTGGGTCAACTGGTCAACTCTGGTCAAACAGGGTCAATTCTAGTCTAATATAAAGTGTACTTCGTTATTTGTACGTCGAAACTTACGAAACGCAAATCGAGATAAGAAGATTATCGGTAAGATTGATAATCTTATTATAGTGATCCACGTGTCCAACTTGTCAATTTCAGCGATGTGAGGTCACTGGAATTGGCTGATCTCAGTTTCGTTGTACTAATCCCGAAATACGAACATTATATGAATTAATTATTAATTAATTATAAAAAGGGTAAACTCAGAGAAACTATCAACAAACATTGTCGGACGATGCAATAAATATCGTCAACGTGTCCAGAATGGTCAAATTAGCTAGGATAGCCTGTCCAACGGTCCAATTTGGATACAAGGGCAAAAAGGTAATTTTGGGTCAAAACGGTGTCCGTGTCGGAGCCATTTTGTACCGAAATACGTGCAAGAAATCAAGTCAATAAAATATAACAAATTATATGTCCACGAAACCAGAATGTCGATACGAATCCAACGGTATCTCCAGAATTGGATTCCGTTGACCCGATCTCAATTTGGCCCGTTGACCAGAACTTGGAATTTCGGTTTACACAGAAATGCGTGCCAGAGCTAAAGTTCTCAAAACTTAGCAAACTACCTGTCAACGATTCCAGAATGATGATATGAAATCAACGGTATATCCAGAATTGGATTCCGATGAGCCGATCTCAAAATGACCTGTTGACCCGGATATTGGTATCCGACTTGCACCGAAATGCGTGTCCGATCCAATGTCCACCAAAACCTAGCAAATTATATGTCAACGAGTCCAGAATGATGATACGAACTCAACGGTATATCCGGAATTGGATTTCGATGAGCCGTCGTCAAAAAGTCCTGTTGACCCAAAAAGTGGGATCCGCTTTGCACCGAAATACGTGCCCGGGCCCACGTTCTCCAAATCTAACAAATTTTATATGAAAACATGCCAGAACGATGTCACAAGTCTACTGGTGGTGTCAGAAATGAAATCTGGAGTCCCGTGTTCAAAAATAGAATTTTACAAGTTGGAAATTACGAATTCGGACGGCCAACTTTGGCGTCGAATTCAACCAATCAAACAAGCTCACAATGAAATGAAACTGGAGGGGTAGCAAGAGGGTTATACCAGCTTCGCATCGGAACTGGTAGCATGCCAAACGGAGCTGCGGTGGAGGAGATACAAGCTGATGAAGTTGGCCCCGCGAAACTGTCCAAATTTAATATAATTTAAACGGTCAACTTGGTGGCCGGTTTTGATGTATCAAACGATAAAATTAACGGACAAAAGTTGACAGGGATGAAGGTGGATATACCGAGATTGTGACGGAGCAAATAAATCGCCGATCTAACGGTCGGATTTCCGAGAAATTGCGTGCAAAGTTGCTGCGACGAAGCGCCAAAACGAACTCGATCCCGCGCGCGTTACGACGGGACGTCGTTCAAAACGCACAAATCGCCTATACGTCGCGCCGGAGAGGAAGATGGCGGACCTAGGGGGGTCGCCGGTGTTCGCCCACCGTGGGGGGGCACGGCCACGATGGCGGCGGCCGGGGGCGTGGCCTGCGTGCGCGTCACAGCACCGTTTTTCGGCCGGCCAACTTTGAAAAGCTGCTATTGCAGCTGCTGCCGTTGCTCAGCGTACGCGACAGTGCGTGGGGTGGCACGGCCTGACGAGGTCGGCGGTGGCGCGCTGCCTCGACGAGGGTGGTGGTGGTGGTGGTGGTTTGGTGAAAAGGTAGAGGAATGGTGATAGTTGGCGATCGGATGGAGGTGATGTTGGTGATGGAGGAAAGAGTGTTGGAGGTGGTCGACGGCCAGGCCACGACGAGGGAGGTCCGGCCAGGGGTGGCTGGTGGTGGTTCGGCTTGGTGGTGATGGTGGCTATGGTGATAGGTGTGGTGGTGGAGACCATAGTGATGGTGATGGCTGTTATGGAGAAGGAAGAGGGGAGAAGATGGAAGAAGGAGAAGAATGGTAGGGTGGACCATGGTGGTGGCCGACGGCCGAGGGAGGAGGATGGAGGTCGGGACAGCCATGGGGTGAGGTCGGGTGGTGAGGAGGAGATGGAGTGTTGTAGTTGTTGCTGTTGAAGTGGTTTTGGTGTAAACAAATGAGAAAGGAGAGAGTGAATAATAATGAGAGAGAGGATAATTGATGAGGGAGGAAGAGAGAGAAAAAGATTCTCTCTATAGAAATTAGGTCCGGCCAACTTTGTTGGCTGAGTGTGGGAAATTTCATGGGGAAATCAATGGTTGGGATTTAATTAAGGAAATCAATGGCTAGGAATTAAATGGGGAAAATTGGTCATTCTTATGGAAATTAATTAAATAGAAATTCCCAATAAATATAGAAAAAATATGTAGGAAAGAACTTGATATTTTTGGGCAAGAAAATATGAGGGCATTATGATGGAGAGCAACATGGAGCTGGGCTGGACTCGGTGGAGCCGGATTGGGTCAAAACTGGACATTGCGAAATAATCGAATTAAAATAGATGTTGATGATCATGGGTAAGTAAGTAGCACATGGAGATTCCAATAAATGGGACACAAGTGGCGGATGGGTAGTAGGCTCAATGTGGGCCATGTCCATAGTTGGGGCTGACAGGTTTTGGTCGACAGGGGACCCACAAATCAAGTTGGAAGATAAATGTGACACCGTGGGGCGAAATAAAATCGGGTCACGTGTCGGGAAAGTTGTACGAATCAAATGGAGCATAAAATAATGTATCTGAGTGGGACACGAAGGTCATGGGTGACGAGCGTCTCGAGTAGATCATCAATGAGGAGTTGGTTTCAAGAAACTGACTGGTCTTGCGCTCCCAAATTAAAAGTCACGGTAACGTGCTGAAAATGATCAAGGAAAAGAGTGGGAAAATAAATAATAATCAAATGGTCTAAATCGACCCGAAGTTCAGTGAAGCAAAAAGAGCACAAGGGAACAAGTTTGGATGGGACACTATATACCATCATGAAGGCAATCATGTCCACTCCAAAACTCGTGAAGAAGATTTCCATAGTTGAACATCCCTGACACTCCAAATATCAATGGCACGGGAAAACACACTTAGAAAAAAATAACAGAATAAATTATTTATCAAAACCAATCAATCAGGAAATAAAATAAAATTAAAAAAATCAACTCGAAATTCAGGGTGCTCACACTAGCTGCACGCCAAAATCACAAGTCATGACTTAAAATAGTTTTAAATAGTTTAAAAATTATTAAAAATTACCAAAAATCATAATATGAAATAAATATCAATAAATAATAATTATAATTATAAAATTTCAAAAATACCCTTATTTGGAAAACTGGATGTTACAATCCTTATCTATGCTAAAACAAACCGATAAGATATTGCTCTTATCAACAGAATTAAATTATGTCTTATCTTAAGAGCAGTGGTTTAAATAAACTGATCGGGTGGTATCCTGAAAATATATACACACCCATCTGACCATGTGGAACCATGTCACTTTGTAAGGCTGTGCCGCTATGCGAACTGAGCTTCTGACGGAGCTTTGATGTCACCGCGCTTTTGGGCAACGAACGGGCTTGTGCTTTAGACGATGGAGTCACTGCACTTTTAGGGCTAGGAGTGGACTGTGCTTCAGGTAGCAGAGTCGTTGTCCTTTAGGGCGAAGGATTTACTATGCCTTTGGACGACGGAGTCACTGTGCTTTTAGGACGACGAGTAGACTGTGCTTCAGGCAACGAGTAGACTGTGTTTCAGGCGATGGAGTTATTGTGCTTTAGGGCGACGAGTAGACTAGGTATTGAAGACAAGAAAGCCACTGCATGTCTAAGTTAAAGCGAGGATGCTATGTGAGGAAGTGAGATAGCTGTGCTCCTGAGTCGAAGCAAGGGTGCAGCGAGGAGGCTGCGCTTCTGAGTCGAAGCGAGAGCGCAGTGGGGAGGCTGCATTTCTGGATCGAAGGAGCTAGTTTCTGTCAAAGTCTTTAAGAGTGATTAATGACTGCTCTTCTTGATGGACGAGTCATTCGTCCTCTTATTTAATTGTCGTTGTTATTAGGAAAATTCAACAAGTCTGTAGCCTAGGACTCAGTAAAATAAACCTATTAATGAGGTTCATTGTGCTGAGTTTTAGGTTTCATCCCATTAATTTGGGCATCTTCGACCGACGGCCACGTGGCATGTTGGTTGGACCACACTCACCCTATATAAAGGGGAGTTTTTCTGAAGAGTCGTCTTCTTCTCTTAGCATTCCAAACGCTATGCTCGATCTTAACTTAGCTTCGAACGACCATTGGCCTTGCACAAGTCGGTTGATGGTTGTGGATCCCTTCGTTCAAAGAAGATGTACCTTTGTAGAAGAAATGTTGCTGAGTTTCGAGATGCACTTGAGCATTTGGCATAAGGAGTTCGAACCTGAACAACGTTTTGGAGGTCTTCAAGATCCAAGCTTTCAGATTTGGATTGGTTGCCAACCGAGGAACTACAGGTTGTGCTCTACCTTGCTCAATGGCGATGACACGGCCTGTGCTGTGGACTGAGTTCTTGCTCGGGCCAATAGTTGCTTCAGGAAGTGGCTCGCTCTGACAGCGCTGCGCATCTGTGAAGATTAACCCCCTTGTATGGCACCTGTGAAGATTAACCCTCTTGTAGATCATTAGATGCCTTAGTTCTTTCCATGATGAATCTGTAATAGATCCTTCTAGGCATGATTTAAAAGAAGCTCTTTTCTTGTAATCATGACGAATCTATAATAGATCTCTGTAGGCATGATTTAATGAAGAACTCCTTATGAACTGTGGTTTCTGTCTGTGCTTTCAGGTACCTACACTTCTATGAAGCTTTTTGTAGCGAGAACACTACATGTGCTTTTGATATGCCTGCACATTTTCATGCTTCTACAAGACCCCCTTCAAAGTGTTTCGAACTTGAATCAAGCTCGGAATACTTTGAACATAAGCATGACACGTGTCCTTTTCAAGCGAATGCTCGACATGCCTACTGACAAGCTGTTGTCACGCTTAGGCTTTAGCATTAAATGCCTTGAGTCGTTGCTTCATTAAAGTTGATCGTAATTCCTCATTTCTAGGGAATGGTCATATTTATCCCAACTTTTTGTTCCCACGTTATTTTGAAGAGTTTCCTCGATCACAAGCGTTCCGTTTTCTTTTACTAACGTGGCTGCACCCTATAAGTAGGGGTCATTGGGAGAGAGAAAAAACTTGTATGCTTTCACCTACCTTCCCATAGAAGCTTTTTTTCAGAGTCTTCTTCCTTTTTCAAACCCTAACTTTTCCCATCATGCCTTCCAAGAAATCAAGAATCCCAAAAGCACCTACGACGAGCTCCAAGAAGGCTAAAGGAAAGCGGCATGCTTTCGAGGCCGGTAATCTTGATGACTTATCGAACGTTGGCGTGGTAGTTTATAGCGACGTGCGGCCACCTATCGTAGGTAATAAACTTTGATCCCCTGCTCTGCTGATGCCCATGAGCGATCACTCCTCGGAGTATTGCCTCATAGATGTGCTGACACTTTTCTTGCTGATGTGCGTGGATACTCGTTCTTTGGATATATGTATGTATATGAGCTGAAGCTTTGTTCAACCGATGCATATGGTTGTTGCTTTTAATAAATTAACAACTATAAGATGTGCTGAGGTTTTTGCTGATGTGTAGGATGCAGTGCCTGGGCGGATGCTGCACCGTTGAAACGTAGCCCTACTGGGTAGTATTTGCTCGGGAGCTAACTTGCGGAAGCACCATACTACATGGTAGTAACTGTGCGAAAGATAACTTGTTGAAGCACAATAATATCGGGTTGTACCTGCACGAACGCTTTGTTTTATTAAAAACAAATTGTGGACTCTTGTTTTTTGCTTTTGTATAGTTTCCGTGACCACCTCCCTGAAAGAGATTCTTTACGACTTCTCTATCTGTGTGTTGGGGAAAAACGTCGAGCAGGAGCTCGTCGAGCCTGCCAGGAGGTCGATTGTTGAAGATCAACTGGCAGAGCGACTGGATGAAATACAGGAGCAGCGTCTGGGCTATTTTTGCCATATGCTAGACCAGGGTAGGCTGACACCTTCTCTTGATGCCGACACCGGGATGTTAAAGCCCCAGTTTCTCTTTGGTGACCAGTTGGCTCTGAAGGAGATGGACCTCCTTACACTTAAATTGACCTGGTATTTTGAGAGTAATGGCCTACCCTTGTATGTTCCGATGACTGACCGATACCTACCGCTGTCTGTTTTCTCCTGTTTTGTCGAAAGATGGCGTCTGGAGTGGGATCTGACCCCTAGCCAGGGGGTCTAATCTCATGCCGTTTCAAGGTAGATAAGGGCTCTAAGGGGAGAGATGCTTTTACGTCCGTTCGGGGTGGTTCATCATTCACCTTGCGGTTGCTACTCCCCGGTCGTAGGTTCAGCGATATCCCCGTGGATGTGGATCTAGTTTTTCAAATAGACTTCTGGCGACCGGTTGTAGATATTCGACTGGCACCTATCGGGTCGAAGGTTGGGTTCACTCTGACAAAACATGGGGTGACTTGATTCGGTTGGCGTTGAGCACTTTTAAGAAGGATCTGAGTGGCACTGGCCTTCGCCGTGCCATAAAGGGTACTGATAATAGAATCCCCATCAACCAGTCCTTGTTCCTGGCTTGCTTGAGTTGTTCAATCACCACACCGAGACTTTCTTCCTGCCATGTGGGGAGATAGGATTGGCTCTCTATGGGATATTTTCCATCTCGAAGCTGCTTTGGGGTGAGCACCCATACGAGGAGTATTTCCTACTCCTAATGAGCTTGCGGGGTTGGAAATCAAGTACCCGGAGATGATAGCAGTGTACAAGGAGCTGCTTTGCCACCATAAAGTTTGTGTATGCCAGGACTCTGCAAAGGGTCAGCCTCACTTCAATGCGTGGAGGAGGTATTTCTTTGGCGATAATCCATCGTTACACAGATCAATTCGTCTTTCCTCTTATAGGAAGTATACTACCACTGAGGTGGAGGAGATGGAGGCAACAGCCAAGACGCGAGCTCCCTCGCTGGATGCTGAGGGAAGACCCAAATCCATGGTTCGTAGTTGTTTTTTACCAAAACTTAACTCCTGTAAGTCCGAAAGCGACGCTAGCTGCATTCCTGATGATGTGGATGAGGAAGGCTGTAGTGCCTGTAGGCTTAGGCTCTGTGGGGTGATTGGGTAGGGAACTTATCATACCGATCGTGAGGTTAACTTTTGGTCATTCTCTTGCGCTGCTTTCGACCATAGTTTGCAACATTCTTCGAGGCCTACTGGACCTCTCAAAAAAGATCATAGAGTATCGTTGGTGTGCCAGCAAGTTTCCTCGAACGGAGCTGCCCTACCACTATTTTATGGCCTGGTTGGTATTGTATCATACTGGTTTGATTGTCTCTGCCACCCTAGATGGTTACGAGGAGGGAGATGCGATTTTATGCAACTACCACAAGACGAAGTGGTCTAATAACGGTGTTCCTGCCTGTAGCCGAGCATTGAACCGCTTGGACAGTTATAGTTTTAGCAGGGTTTTGCCTTTCTATAGTGGCCATGAAGCTGGTGATGAGCTGGTTGATCGGGCCAGCAAAAGTGACGAGTTAACTATCGGTGCTTTTCGCTAGTTATTATCCATTCGTCCTTTGTACCTAGTGTACCGGGGTCAGAATAGGGCATATCTGAAGCCCTATCCGTCGAGTCGCTTCAAGCTATAGTTTGGTTATAGCCAAACTATGATGAGCAATCCCAGCCCGTGTCTTAGCTATGAGGGAAGTTTGTTGGACGGTGCCCGTGCTTGGAGTTATTACAATGCCAAATCTACTGGGCCAGTATTTCTATTCCCTAACGTGTATGGGGAGCCCCGTGTCTTGTATTCCGCTGTAAAGTTCTACTGTTTGGTGAATAAATTTGCTTCGGGTTATGACCAAGAACAGAGCTTTATTGTGGGTACAAAATTTGAGAGGCACCAGGAGTTTGAAGCTGCAGGATATGGGTCTTCGGATGATTCTAGTGCCTCTCAGGAGCGAAGAAAAGATGTGGCGCCCCTGAGTTCCCCATTGAAACGTCGAGCTTGTCCGACAACAAACCATCCTTCTGGCAACAATGTTAAAAGAGTGGCATTCAAGGATCGTGCTTCCTTGCGGTCTAGCACGTCGTCTGTTGCGTCGACCTCACGGGTATATTTTAGTTCTCTTTTGATTCAAATTTTCACTCGTAGCTTTTCACTTATCCTTGTTTTGCTGGTGCAGGCGAGGGAGATGCCGGAGCGATCAGAGGAGTACCATGTCCCTAAGGAGGGCCCAACTACTGAGGTAGAGGAGGTTCCTCTTCCTGTCTCTTTTGACTAGGAGGTAATGGCTTCCAGGTGTGGCTCTATGGTAATACCCGGGGTTGGCCTCGCATTTCATGAAAGTATCGTTTGGGAACCCGAGCTTGAGATGGGTCAATCGGCTGAGGATGTTGAAGGCACATCTGTTGGTTCCTTCCGGGAGCCTCCTTCTTACGGAGGCATCGAGGGACCAGCGTCGAAAGATTTTGCCCTGGCATACATTACACCTCAACCCCGAGTGGTAATTGAAAAGAATGTTAGAGATCCAGTGGTAGGCATTGTCGACGAGCGAGTTGGTCGAGGCAATGTGGTCACTGATGAGCCGTCCGCTAAGGCTCCAGCCGAGGCGGTCACTATCGACGGTGCTATTGATGAGCCCGTCGATGAAACCCCTAAGGGTCCGACTTAGAAGGAGGATTTGGCCGAGGAGGCCGCTGACGAATCAGTTGAAAAACCCTCCAATATAGTCTCTCCAGGACTGTCTGAAGAGATTAAGCTTGAGCCACCTGTTCTGGGTTTGGTCGAGAAGACTATGGACGAACCGTTTGCTGACACACCGGTTGAGAAGGCTGTTGAGGAGTCAGTTATAGTGACCATTGAGATGTCGACTGCTGTGATTGCTCAGGTTCCAACTAGCATAGCTTTGGCTGAAGGACCGATAAATGAGCTTGCTGAGGAGTCAGTCGCACATCACACAGTGTTGGCTCCTGCTATCTCTGTACCGCCAACGACCTCTTTTATGGTGACGGTACCCCCTACTTCGGCTGCAATCCCTAGGCATATGCTGGCTGCTGCTGCGGCCCAGGGGCCTTCCATCGCGGCATCTCTGGTAACCCCGATGTGCATTAATGTGTGGTATAAAGGGTGTTTTACGTAACAACCAATCTCTCAGACGGGTCTGAAATATAGTGGAGGCCCAGTTGGTGGCCTTGCGCGACTATCCTGAGTGTGAGGCTAAGGCCGATGCTATAGAAGATTTATTGGCTGAATTGGAAGTCGTTGCTTTGGAGCTTCAGAATCTGGAGCATGGTCTTTCGACTCTAGTCACTACAGTGTTCGAGAAGATGGTCTCCAAGGCATCTCAGTACGAGCAAAAATGTCGGACACTAACTGATCGGCTTGTCGAAGTTGAGTCTGAGATTGAAGTAGTGACTGATGCTGAAGAGGCTCGGGTTTGTCACTATTCATCTGTGAAGGAATAGTGCAAGGCCCTTCGGCAGCAGATCCAAAAATTAGAAGAGACCCTGGCTGAGAGTGACCTGGTCAAGTCTGAGGACCAGAAGGTGATCCTTCGCCAACGTTTCGAGACTCTAACTCAGAATAAGGAAAGTATTAGCATTCGTCAGGCCGAGCTGGTCCTTGCGTGCCAAAGTCTCTCTCTTGTTGAAGATGAAGTCGTTCAACGTCAGGAGGCCAAGCGTCGAGCCCAAGCATTGGTTGGCCCCTAGGTTGATCTTTTGAGGAGTCGGCTAGAAGGACTTCAGCACCGGTCTTCTCAATTTTGACCTTCTTTCTGTCTTCTTGTCTCTCTGTTTGTGAGAGACAAATTTTTGTAACCAAAGAAAAAACATTTTTACTTTATAAATAAAAACATTGGCTTTGTTTCTCTGCTTGTCTTTTTTACGTGTGAACTTTTCCTCGCACAAGAACGAGGATTCCCTTAGAGGTAGTATGTCGTGAGGGGATGGGGATAAATTTGTTGGGAATAGGGTGTTTTTTCAGAGGTTATATGGACATGGTAAACATAGAATCCTTTGGTGGTAGACTTTTCCTTACTCAAAGGTAATATGGACGTGGCAAGGATAGACTCTACAGGTGTATAGAACGACTCAGAGGTAGTATGGACGTGAAAGGTTCTATAGATGAATATGACAATTATGGTAGACTGTCATAGAAGAGATGTCCACTCAGAGGTAATATGGACATGGAAGGCACATCTTCGCTAGGGTATATAATAACAATTCAGAGGTTGTATGGACATAAAATATTTTTTAGATAGTTATGACAAGACGAGGTCATCATAGAAGAAACGACTACTCAGAGGTGATATGGACATGGTATTCATGCACTTCTCTAGGGTGTAGGAAGACAACTCAGAGGTGATATGGACGTGAATTATTTTTTTCTACTGGGGTGAAATATAGAAGAGGTAAATTCTTTTAACGGAATCCATGAATACCCACAGGGGTTGTGGGAGCCTATGCTGGTTTAAACCTCAGACATAGTATTTCTTCACGAACTTACCGTTGATTGGCATCATTAGCAAGTCGTTGTTGGGTTTGGCCAGTCGGTAGGCACCATTGGAGTAGACTGTCTCTATGACGAATGGTCCCTCCCACTTGGGCTTGAACTTCCCAGCATTCTTGTGAGTCATTACCATAGGTCTTCGAACTGATAAGACAAGGTCACAAACTTGGAATATTCTTTCCTAGACTTTCTTATTGAAGGCCCTAAAAATTCGAGCTTGGTAAATCTTGATTCGTTATTGACCTAGCAAACATTTGTCATCTAGCGCCTCTAACTTTTGTAGCCGCCGACGTTGATTGCCTTTGTCAGTCAGCTGGTTGGTGATAGCTACCCATAAGGATGGGAACTGGATCTCTAGGGTAAGCACTGTCTCGCTTCCATAAACAAGAGAGAATGATGTGTTACCCATGGGTGCTCGAACGGTTATACGGTAAGCCCACAAACATTAGTCGACCTTCTCATTCCAGTTGCGCTTATTAGAAGAAATGATTTTCTTAAGTAGTTTGACAATACTCTTGTTGAACGCTTCGGATAGTCCATTCGCTGCAGGATTGTAGGCCGTTGATGCCACATTATGTATTCGATTTTTATCGCAGAACCGTTGATAGCATGGCTCACGAACTGAAGACCATTGTCGTGGATGATCCCCCGAGGAACGCCGAAGCGGTATATGACGTGATGCTTGACAAAGCTAATCACGTTTGCAGTTTTTACCTCGGCTAGAGGTACTGCTTTCGCCCACTTAGAAAACTAGTTGGTGATGGCAAGTATAAACTGGTGTCCCTGGAGGATGGTGGACTGATTGGCCCAATGATATCTATTTCCCATGCTTCAAATGGCCAGACGGCCGTCGTGGGTGCAGGAACTCTGAAGGTCGGTAGATGAAGTCAACTTGCAACTAACATACCCGATACTTCTTTGCATAATCAACGGTATCTGCCATTATAATGGGCCAGTAGTAGCCCATGCGACGCAATCGATCTTGCAACTTAGGGCCAGACTGATGGGCTCCGCAGGTGCCATCGTGTGCCTTCCTGAGTTCCTTTTGGGCTTCTATCTTGGATAAACATCACAGGAAAAGTCTGTTGTATGAACGATGATATAGCATCTTGGTAGCTGTGTCATAGAAGGACCAGAGAGAGCGTCTCTTGACAGAAGTAGCTTCCTTCAAGTCTTGAAGTAGGATCCCATAGACTGTATAGTCTATGAACGGGAAATGCCAGTCCCGAACGTCAACATCAGTGACCATTTGTACTGAGTAACTCAGACACGTATACAGATTATTCTTTGGACAAACTAGCTTTCGGCCCATTACTACGACGGTATATTAGGTTCCCACAGGAGCTGCCAGAGAGGCGGCGAGGCCATCAAGTACATCGGCCACCAAGTTTAGCAATCGAGGTACATGTCCTATAAATAACCCTATGAAGGTGGAAATGATCTCGATCGCTGCCTGGTGGTAAGGGACCATATCTTCATGTCGGACCTCGTACTGTCCTCGAACGTAGTTGATAATTAGTTTCGAGTCTCCATAGGCCTCAATGTAGTCCACCCCCAATAATTTAGCAAGTTAGAGTTCGATGATGAGAGCATTATACTCTGTAATATTATTATTGTACGACTCCATGAGAGAATATGTGCGGTTGATGACTAGACCGTCGAGAGTAATGAGAACGACCCCGACCCTTGCGATGATCTCGCCCTTTGGTCCCGTTCTCGAAGCACCGTCAAAGAACATATGCCAAATTGGATTGTTTGAGACGGCATTGGGCTAATACTTCATCGGGGATGTCGTCGTAGAGTCTTGACATCTCTGGCACAAGATGTGTTGTGACAAAATCGGCCAATACTTGTCCCTTGACTGTCTTTTGAGGGACGAACACCATGTTATAAGGAGACAAAAGTATTGTCCATGTGGCTAACCGTGAGTTTAAGGCCCCTAGCTTGGTCATGAGGGCCTTGAGGGGTTTGACTCGGGAGATGACGTAGATCTTCTGTCCGGCCATATAATGATTCGTCTTCTGGATGGCAAAAAGCAGTACAAGACACTCCTTCTCCACAGGATTATACCGATGCTCGACCTCAGTCATGGTCCTGCTGAGGTAGTATATTGCCTGTTTATGGCCTTTATTGCTCCTCTGGGCTAGCAAAGCACCGAAAGAATGGTCCGTGGCTCGGACGTACAGCAGAAAATGCTTCTCCACGACTGGTGCTACTAGTAGTAGAGGACTGGTGAGGTACTTCTTGATGTCGTCGAATGCGCACTAGCATTCTTCTGTCTAGACAAAAGAAACCCCTTTCTTCATCAGTTTGGTGAAAGGTTGACATTTACTAGAGAGATTTGCTATGGATCTTCTGATATATGCCAAGCGCCCTTACAGGCCTCAGAGCTCGCGGAGATTCTTCGGAGGAGCCATGTCCCAGATCACCTTAGTCTTCTCTGGGTCAATATGAATACCCTTGGCTATGACGAAAAAGCCCAAGAATTTGCCGCTGGAGACTCCCAGAAATGATTTGGTCGGGTTCATCTTTAGTTGATGTGTTCACATTAAGTCTAATATTATTCTCAAGTCGTCCAAGTGACTAGATTTCTTTTTGCTCTTGATGGCAATGTCATCAACATAACATTCTATCGTCTTTCTGAGGTGTTTGCAGAATATAGTACTCATTGCCTGCTGGTATGTTGCCTCCGTATTCTTCAACCCGAAGGGCATCACTGTATAACAGTATATTCTTTTTAGAGTCTGAAATAAAGTATGCTTCTCGTCTTCAGGAAATATCTTGATTTGGTTGTAGCCAGAGAAACCGTCCATGAAGTACATATGCTCGAAGCCACAAGTGTTGTCGATCATCACGTCAATATTTGGAAGGAAAAACTCGTCTTTTGGACAGGTCGAGTTGAGATCCCTGAAGTCTATGCAGACCCGAATTCTCCTATTCTTCTTAGTGACTGGGACAATGTTGGCCACCCAATCTGGGTGTTGTTCTTCGCGAATGAAGCCACTCTCTAAGAGTTTGTCGACTTCCTCCTCGACAGCATCCATGATGTTGGGGCAAAAATATTGTTGTTGCTGTTTGACAGGCTTAGCATCAGGTAGGATGTTAAGACGGTGCATGGCGACTTGCGAGTCCAAACCCGGCATGACTTCGTAGCTCCATACAAAGACATCGATGCATTTTCGAATAAGCTGTATCAGAGATTTTTTGTCTTCTTCTGTCAAACTTTTGCTAATGAAGATGGATTTAGGGGAAACCTCATCTTCTAGCTTGACTTGGACGACTTCGTCTTCAGTAGGATGTTCACGCTGTTCGAAGCACCATTCCCATTGGGATCCGAGGCATTGAGCCCATGGTTCATCTTCGAAGTATTCAAGTATTTGGTCTTCATCTTCGACTGGGGCACCTACGGTGACCATATTAACAGATAATACCTTCTTGAGGTTTAGCCGATACTGGTATCGGAGTCCCAGGTTGAGGAGTCCCAGGAATATGAACGCATCAGGACCTCTGGTTCAGAGCTCTTCGACGTTGTTGTGGGTGTAACGTAAACCAACCTCAGGCGAGTACGTTGGTAGTAATTTTGGGACTTTCCCTTCGAGGCACGAAGTCATAAGGGAAGGCTTCGGCCTTTGCCATAGTTTAGTCCTCTGTCACTGTTCAAGTCGTAACCCAATTTCTAGATGAGGTTTTTGGCTTGAGTAGTATAACAGTAGAGTTGCATCTTGCCGTTATCGGGTTCTGTTTCTGTCAGAGCCAGTCGCTGCAGGTGCTCCAATCGGCAGAAGTTAATGGGTTCCTCCTTTTTTTTCCTTGCTGGAACCAAGAAGTATGCGTCTTGAAAAGGGACAACTCGGCTTACGAAGTTAGCGGTTGTCACTTGTGTTTGTAGCATATATAGAGCATTGTCTAAGAAATACCTAGTGTTCCAATGCGCACAAGAGTAATTCAAAGACAACTTCCTATTAATGAAATACAAAATTTTATTTCGAGGGATTACATCATCTAAAGAATACGCTTCGGTATTGGCGTATATGTAGTCTCCCAACTCTTCATCCGTGAGCACCAGGACTGTTGTGGGAGAAGGTGGATGACGTTTCCCCTTCAGCTTGACTTCCAAGGGGTTTGCAGTCGGAGGTTCGTGTGACCTCAGAGTTGTCTTTGGAGCCTTTCGAGGGTGCCTTATTTACATAGGCTCCTGGCCAGCCTCTGACATGATCGAGGATGATCTAGCAGGAGCATTGCCTCGGAGCTTGATGACGATGGGAGCCGATGTCTTGGGAGGTTTCCCCTTTAATCGAACCTTCAACGATTTTTCAGCAATAATGTGCTCTCTACTTCATCGTCGGCGTCATTGGCGTCATCATCCCATGGGGCTGATTTATACAGATCAACATCTGTACAGTACGCTTTGAGTCCTCAAAAGGGATCGATGTCAGCAAACTCGATCTTGATGTCCCATTGTTGGTCAAATACTTCATGCATTGATGGAGAGTGGAGGGCATGATCATATATCCATGAATCCATGGTCATTCAAGCAGTATGTTGTAGTTTATATCGGTGTCAATGACGTAGCAAGTAACGTTAGTCTAGAGATCGCCTATTTGGCATTTCAGACGAATCTTGCCCATCACTTTTTCCAGCGTTGAAACCGCTGATTGTAGTGTTCGACGCAGTTAGCCGGTGCATTGGGACCTCCAAAGCTTGGAGTAAACTTCGAAGGATGATGCTAAGAGAAGAGCCATGGTCAATATGGATGCGATCGACCTTAATGGCACCAATGTACCTTGTATAGTACATGGGTCGATTGTGCCGATTGTTCTTTGGTAGCATGTCTTGCTGAGTGAAGGTGATGTTAGGGATCACCTCGACCACACTATGACAATGTGGACATTCAACAAGGTTCTCCTTGGGCGGTTGCACCTGAGTAAGGAAGGAGTCAGCATTCTGTAAAGCTTCGCTGAGGACATCTCGAGTCTCTTTGGAGAGACGGAGAAGCTCGAAGAGTGATAGTCGAGCTAGAGTGTTGGCCAGCTGTGCCAATATGTCAAAATTATAGGGCTTGATTGGCCCTACTCCCGAGTCTTTTCTCAAAGGCTTGTCAAAGCAAACCTCATCATGCTTCTATTTATCTGTAGTAGGCGCTTGAGACAGGCATGCTTTCGATGTGTCAGGGGCATTGGCTATAACGGGCGGAGGTATTTCTTCCTCTGGATCTTGGTTCTTTTTTTGCTAGTGAGCCGAGCGAGTGGTAACCAGGGTGTCATCAGTTGTCGTAGAGATCATACGACACGACCTGACCTTTTTTCCCTTGACAGAGAGAGTTGCAGGCGTCATCATGTCTGGAGTAAGATCAGGATAGAAGCACATTACTTCACCTCGCAGCATCGTAAATGGAATGAGGCCTTGGGCATCGTCACAGGTCGGTAGAAGATTGACTACTTCCATCGTCGCTCTCGGGATGGGGATAATACCGTCTCAAGCCTCTGTTCTCGAAAAACTTCCGAACTGGAGAGTGACCATGTTGGCGGTAACAGTCTTCTCCTTGTAGTCGAGTGAGATGACTTTAGCGTCGATGAGGCGCTGGATTTGTCTTTTCAACACATAATAATCATGTGTCGAATGGTAGACATACTGGTGGTAGTGGCAGTATTTTGGATTGTCTATATTTTCTACTTCCTCGAAACGCTTTGGTAACGGGAGCTAAAGTTTGCCACTCTTTGCCAACATATCGAAGAGTTCTAGTGTGTCTTCGTCGTTAAAAGAGTAGGCCTCTTTCGACCTCTGCACTTCGGGTTCGCTGATGTCGATCCTTTGAAAATGTTGACGGCCATGGCTTGCTTCCCTTTTTCGTCTTTTCTGCCGGATGAGCATGTCCCTTTATCTTCGAGGGAGGGGAAGTTCATTTCTAGCAATTGTACATCCTGCGACAACTTTATCGCATGAAGCATGTTCTTGCGACATGAGTCCATAAGCATGGGCCCAGGTATACCAGGAGGTAACCTCAATGCGGCCTGGCAGAAGCGCTTAATGTATGCGTGCACCGGCTCTTTCTTCTTCTAAACGATTTCATGAGAGTCAACATCGTCATGTCCATTACTCCTTCGTAGAATCGATTGAGGAATAGGTTCTTCAAATCTTCAAAGAACAAAATGCAGTTGTCCGAAAGACTGCAAAACCATTCATAGACTACCCCCCTGCAGGGCTCCTACGAATATGTTGGTGAGGAGGGCATCATCCTTTGGTAGATGCCCCGTTATTGAGGTAAAATATCTCAAGTATCGACGGAGAGACTCCTTTGCATCGAACAGCGTAAGCGTTTGAGAATTATATTTGGGAGGATAGAACACCTTATGCCATTCGGCAGGATATGGCAGCTGAATCTGCATCTTTTGGAGTGTTGCTCGCTTTTCTTTGGGATCATAGTGAGCGTACAATTCTTTGATGGCCTGCTACATTTCATTCGACACTGTAGGCCTGGTTGTTATGGAGCAGATGATGCTGGCGCTGCTTGGCTCGCGATGGAAAGCACATTGGACCCACCGTTAGCCGCTGGGTCTAGAGCAGGAGTGGAGCCAGAGGGGGTCAATCTCTCCTTGATCTCCAAGACAACAGAAGCTAAGGACTTCATAGTAATGTTTAATATGTTTAGGCTCTCCTCGAGAACCTCTATACATTTCTGCTGACCAGAGCCTTCGGTGCTTTCTGCATTATTGTCACCTTCGGCCATAAATATGGACACCATGTGTGGGTGGACAGAAGGGACATTAGATATTTTGCTCTCCGGTTCAGATGGATGAGTCTTATCGTCTTGAGGATAGATCGGCAGGTTGCAATCATCCTCTGATTCATTGTAATTACTTTTCTCCGCTTTTTGGCTACCTACGCCTACGGAGGTATTTGTGTCATACAATCCTTCGTTGGATTGGAATGCAGGATTATCATGAATGGTGGAGGACTGGCTACCCCCAACATCTGACATGGCATCTTTTTGCGACAAGGAGCTAGACTTGGCGTACGTGTGTTGGAACACATCTGTGTTGGGTACATTCGTCTTGCTACTCCCAGGCTGCTTCTTGGTCTTGTTGGTCGATATGGAAGGGTTTTTGGATATCTGTTAGAGAGATGGAGAACCCCGTGCTGCGTTGCAAGGAGCAACTCAGAGTTCTTCTTTCTCGTTCGACGACCCCCGGTCGAGTCTCTAATGTACATCCGCCATTGGTCGCAGTGTTTGGAATACGGACTGTCTCCTTGGTGGTGATGTGGTTGCCTAGTGACAGCAATAGTTGATGGTGATGTGCATGCAAGTATGCCTTAGTTTAGGCATACCTTGCGCCGCAAGCTCCTCTTCTACTTTACGCTTATGGAAAAGTATTGGGGTCTTCATTTCTGTACCCCCATTGCACATATAGCGAAGCTGTACGCATGAGTGAGGATACAGAGATAGCTTCTCTCTTCTTAGTTCTTGTGCGCGGGACACGCTTAGGTCCTGATCAGAAAGTTACTGATGAGGTAGACTCCTTCCATGCTTACAGGAACACTATTCGCGTGAGTCTTTCTCAGTGGTGTGTACCCCCGGCTCGAGTTGTGCACATAAGTGCTCGAGCGACAGCGGGGTTCTACTGGTCGAGGCATTGAAGCACTCAGACTAGTTTTGTATAGCTTTCTATTGGCTGCACGCGTGACTGTCAACGTGGGCCTTTGGTCTGCTATTGGCATGGCACGTTGGTTGCACAAGGCGCGTGCTGCCTTAAATTTCTTCCTACTACCCCAAGTGGGTACGTAGTATTCAAAATCTAACAGAGTGGTTGGTCTAGCACTTTGGCCGCGTAGGGCACGTGCTACCTTGGATCTCTTTAGGTTACCCCTAGGAGGTGTGTAACATTCAGAGTCTAATGCAGCCTTACCCGATGGGTAGGCAATTCTGTCAAAGACAGATCTCCTCGTCGGCATTGCTTCCTCCATAAGCGGTTAATCCACTACGTGCTTCCTTAGATGTTGTGCCCTTGTTAGGCCCACCGAAGGGGAGCTGCACACTTTTCTGCGCTTTTTCGGAGTGAGAATCGAGCGAGGCAACATAGTAGCAGTATCCAAAATCTTCTTCTGGGCTTCGTCGATCAGGGGGTTCTGGAGCGTAGTCCCCTCCGTTGTGCTACTCGTTGCAGCCACCTTCGGCATCCAGGTGCGTCGAGTCTTCTTCGGTTTTACGAATCGCTTCGAAGGATTTGACTTATCCTCAGAAAAGAGATCTTTCAAAAGCTTGTTGGTCGAAACGTACAACCAACATCTTCTGGAAAGATCCTAGCAAGTTGTCGTCAGATTGTGCCACTACCTTCTTGTTGGAAGAGAAAGAAGTCTCCAGCAGAGTCATCATCTTATTTGCCATGACAAAAGGTTATACGAACTTTTTATATTTTAAACGTAAAAAGAGTACAATCGATTCCTAAACATGAGATCTAAGTACAAAATTTTTGGAAAAGTGTGACAGTGAAGATCAAGCAGTGCAGCGGCTTCTTTACTCTGTTGACGATCTGACGACGAGTTGAACTTTCTTTGGCTTTCTGGTGCTGGTGATTGAAACTCTAGGGTTATCAATCAAAAGGATGCCGAAGTTGAAGATTTCGAAGCCTCTTTATCGAAGAAAAACTCCTTGTATATATAGGGGAGCACATATACGATGTGTATAAGGATTGTGCATATATCTACACGTAAAGATAGGAAAGAATCTTGAGGTGACACGGTGAGGGCTATTGCTGAGCTGACACTTGGCAGACATGGGGATTCTCTTCTATCGAGATCTTTTGGGGAGTTATCAACATAATTGATAAACAACACGTAGCATTTGCTTATTGTTGATCGCATGAGTCTAAGCAGATTATGTTCCTATCTCCGAAGTTAGATTTTGTCTTATCTTAGAGGGCCATTGGTTTAAACAAACCAGTAGGATATGGCTCTCGTCTATAAGAACAAACTTCGTCCCTATATTTGGTTTAAACAAACCGATAAGATATTGTTCTTATCAACAGAATTATATTCTGTCTTATCTTAAGTACAGTGGTTTAAACAAACCAATAGGGTGGTATACTGAAAAGATATACACACCCATCTGGCCATGTGGAACCATGTCACTTTATAAGGCTCCGCCGCTATACGAGCTGTGCTTCTGACGGAGCTTTGATGTCTCCGCGCTTCTGGGCGATGAGCAGCCTTGTGATTTAGGCGACAGAGTTACTGCACTTTTAGGGCTACAAGTGGACTGTGCCTCAGGCAGCAGCATCGCTGTGCTTTAGGGCGACGGAGTCACTGTACTTTAGGGCGACAAAGTCAGTGTGCTTTTTGGGTGATGAGTAGACTATGCTTTCGGCAACGGGTAGACTGTGCTTTAGGCGACAGAGTTACTATGCTTTAGGGTGACGAGTAGACTAGGTCTTAAAGACGGAAGAGCCACTGCGTGTCTAAGTTGAAGCGAGGGCGCTGTGTGAGGGAGTGAGCTAACTGTGCTCCTGAGTCGAAGCGAGGGCGTAGCGAGGAGGCTGCGCTTCTGAGTCAAAGCGAGGGCGTAGCGAGGAGGCTGCACTTCTGGATCGAAGAAGCTAGTTTCTGTCAAAGTCTTTAAGAGCGATTAATGACTACTCTTCTTGATGGACGAGTCGGTCATCCTCTTCTTTAATTGTCGTCGTCATTAGGGAAATTCAAGAAGTCTGTGGCTTAGGCCTCAGTAAAATGAACCTATTAAATGAGGTTCATTGTGCTGAGTTCTAGGCTCATCCCATTAATTTAGGCATCTTCAACCGACGACCACGTGGCATGTTGGTTGGACCACACTCACCCTATATAAATGGGAGTTTTTTTGAAGAGTCGTCTTCGTCTCTTAGCATTCCAAACGCTATGCTTGATCTTGACTTAGCTTCGAACAGCCATTGGCCTTGCACAAGTCGGCTGATGGTTGTGGATCCCTTAGTTCAAAGAAACTATCTTTGTAGAAGAACTGCTGCTGAGTTTCGAAATGCACTTGAGCATTTGGCATAAGGAATTCAAACCTGAACATTGTTTTGGAGGTCTTCGAGGTCCAAGCTTTCGAATTTAGATTGGTTTCCAATCCGAAGAGCCACAGGTTGCGCTCTGCCCAACTCAATGGAGGTGACACGGCCGGTATTGTGGACTGTGTTCTTGCTCGGGCCAATAGCTGCTTCAGGAAGTGGCTCGCTCTGACAGTGCTGCACGTCTGGGGGCTGTACGTCTGTGAAGATTAACCCCTTTGTATGGCGCTTGTGAAGATTAACCCTCTTGTAGATCATTAGATGCCTTAGTTCTTTTCATGATGAATCTGTAATAGATCCTTGTAGGCATATTTTAAAATAAGCTCTTTTTTGTAATCATGATGAATTTGTAATAGATCTCTATAGGTGTCACGCTCCGATTCTGTAGAATCGATAGTTATCCTCCGGGCGTGATGCCGTGCGAATCT
Source organism: Iris pallida (assembly GCA_029216955.1). Classification (NCBI taxonomy): domain Eukaryota; kingdom Viridiplantae; phylum Streptophyta; class Magnoliopsida; order Asparagales; family Iridaceae; genus Iris; species Iris pallida. The sequence continues at coordinate 6,437,458 of JANAVB010027196.1, read as the reverse complement.
AATTTACGATCGTATAAGACAGAGTCATAAGGTAATCTAAATACAACATCTAAGAGAGTGAGCGCAGACAAATTGAATAACACATTGAGACAAAAAAACTTTTCATTTTATTGATAATAGACATCATTATAGACTCCATTACAATCGTGACGCGTGGGCTTTACAACATGACTCGATTACAAAAGGAGTGCCGATGAGATAGCCGTTCCATACATGCATCCCTCATTTACAAAAAAATATTACATCCACCTGGATTGGGGGACGTCGAGACATGTTTCTTGGACTTGTAGAGAGTCTTCAAAGTTCAGTAGTGAGGTCTTCGACGCGCGGTCTAAGCTTCAAAAGCACGAAACGTCGCCTAGCTAGTTGGAGCGTTCCTCCTGGTTCTTGTCACCTGCAAAGAGCGAGGATCAATACGATCACATATACTGGCAACTGGCTAATTAAACCCAAGTTCTGCATTTAGTTCAAGCAATTTTATAAAACATGTTAGGTTGCTATTTTGTGATATTTCTAGCCATCATGATCGATTTGCATGTTAATATGTTTTGAGGCAAGCAATTATCCAACTTTATCCCGTGTCACGTGCATTGATTCATGCCGTAAAAGGGTTTGAAGGTCACTTGCAAAGTCAAGCCATCATGGACTATAGCTGGGTTAGACGGCGACCCTTTCGTGACGGGTAGCGACCCCTATACAAAAGTTCCCGAATCACCCACGTCTATTCAAGGCTGGCGCTTGCTACAACTAGTTCCTTTTGGATCGAATCGGTTCCTTGGCCTAGGCAACCGTTCGATGAAACTACACATTACGCATAAGTTGTCCAATGACCGGTTTTGCAGATTCATGAAATATTCTATCTTTTTACTAGAACGTTTAACTTTTCCTTTTAGGTGTGAAACTGCCTGTTTCTTTGATCTTAGTCATTTATGCACTTTAGTCGTATCGTTGTGGTAAACGTTAATCGATTCATCCTTTGGTTTGCATGGGCTAAGTAAATAAGGCATGAAAAAGTAGACATCAGTTTTCAGGCAAAGCGGTTCGATAGCAAGTGTTACATGAAGAATCGTGCCATGTTTTTATTGATTCTACACTATGGTGACAAGCATTTATTTTGTGTTTCATATTGATTTTGAAACAGAGGTCGAGGCAAAAATGGTCAGCCACTCACCTTAGTCTTTGCTTCAGGCGAGGGACTGGTTGGCTGCACTGACGTCTCCTACGCGATCACCTGAAATCGCATACGCAACTGATTAGAACACTGTATTATTCAAGAAATTCAATACAAATGCGAACTTCGAAAATACAAGCCATAAAAACCATCAAAATATTCACGAAAATGTATTCACGAAAACTAAATCCAGAGCCAAAGCAAGTGCGACATAAAAAACCAGAGCAACGAGAGGTCTCTCCCGACTCAGCCGTAGAGCCAATCCTTGAGGCGCAACCCACTGAATATGGGACTTGATTCCAAAAAAGCATTTCCATAACAAGAAAATGATCTTAATTCAATTGTTCCCGTTCGACCGATTCAGCCGATTCCGATCCATCGGTCCCAACTCAATCGGTAGCGACAGTGTTCCTTTCTCGCACACCCGTGGACAAAAATAGGGCACGATGTAGGGACGGGGCACTACAGTAGGCATGATTTAATAAAGAACTCTTTATGAACTGTGGTTTCTGTCTGCACTTTCGGGTACCTACGCTTCTGTGAAGCTTTGTATAGCGAGAACACTACCTATGCTTTTGATATGCCTGCACATTTTTCATGCTTCTCCAAGCATGTTTTGCTAAAGTATGGGTCAAGTCGTAACACAAATTAAGCCATGCATTTACGTGAGTCTGGATGAAGTCTCGTAGGTGCGTGGTCATGGACAACTTGTGCACAAGGACGATGTTTCTTCGAACGACAACTTGGGGCCACAGGAATCGATCCGGCCATAGTAGAAACACGGTATAGCTAATGCTGGATAGGCAACCAGGAATTCGATGGGCTGTCATTGGGGCTAGCTACCTGCATTGGCTGACCCATCGTATTTCTAGCTACGTCCATGATGGCTAGTTAATGCCAGTGACCTTTCATATAGATAAGTTGACGTGCTGAGCGGCTATCCGCATGTACGGTGTCGGTTAAATCAAAAAAAGTGTAAACACTGCATAAACTGAGTCAAGGACAGGTATGTACGGATACAGCACCAGTAAGATGCCTAAGATTTGGCTATAGCAAAGATACGTGCTTCGGTACGAGATGCGACGTCGAGCATTAAGTCATTGGCATAGAGTTTCATAAGTCTGATTTGAGTCATTTCAAGTTAAGTCAAGAAGGGCCATAGGAAAAGTTTGGTTTAGAAATGTTAAGTTGTGAGGTACAGCCTCGATGTTGAAGCACGGACCAAGTTTATGGCATGACCAGGTTATTGTGTCTCGAAGTATGGCATGAAAGGCAAGAACGAGTCGGTACATTGATGTTGCAAGCACGAGAATGGTCTAGTAGCACAACGATAAGTAAGTTATCAGTGCGAGGCACGGTGATGGTCTAGAGACATAAAATAGGCCAGACATCTATGTTCTAAAATTGAACCTAAGGCAAGAATAGAAAGAAAATCATAAAGGGCTTATGTTGCACAAATTAAATGAACGTGTTGGTTTTGGTATGGGTGGACGAGGAGCTCACAACACCAGTACAGTTGAGTACTGACACCCATACGGTTTCTATGTGTAGACACAGATAGAAGCTCGTTGGCGCGGAGCTCGCTAGGATGTGTCGAGGCACGGAGTTCCTTGGCATTTCGAGGCATACGGCCGCATGGAGTCTGGACTTATACGGGACATAATGTATGGATATCGCCTTCTGAAGCATCCGGTGGCTCGTTAAGCTTTGCAATTGAAAAATGAGATAGCACAGAGTGACTTGTAACTTGATAGAAGAGTGAGACTGAGTGATTGTAATCATGGCCCCGTGCCATTTTGTAATCCTTGTTCAATATCAATAAAGTGCCTCTTTTGTTGACTTGTATTTTGGATTTAACTTTCCGCTGGCTTATTCAGTGTTTCTGCTTCGGGACTTCTATGCGACGACCACATCGCTTAGCCTGTAATCAGCCATTATGGAACCCTTCTTGCATGAGCGCAACCTAGGCTCACACGGCATCACGCCTTAGCGAGGACGATCGGTCCTACGAGACCGGGGCGTGACAGGCCATACTTGTGGACTTTTAGCCTGCCGTCGTGTAGGGCACATTTCCAACATACTGTCATGTGTTGCACTTTTTGTATCCTAAGTACTCAAGTACACCAGAAATCTTGATAACTTTTGTAACTTGACAACTCTCGTAACTTTTGCCTGGATAGCCTGGATAGTCTGCAGGACTTGTGACTGCGGAAATATCTCAATTGCATCTTATTAGTAACTAGGCCTGTGATAACCCTAGTTAGCTAATGATAACAAGCCATAGGACTTTATTGGTCGTGCCTGAATGATTATCTCATGATTAACATGTAAATTATATTCTACCTCTTGTTATTCCTTATGCAAGCTAGAATGTTTATTTTTAACTCCTGTCTTTTATGTTATTATATTTATGTTATCGTATCAGTTTTTTCTTTAATTTATAAGCTGATTTTAGTTCATAAGTGGAGCCTTCCTTGTGGTACTTGCTCTCTCTGGGGTCTGACCCAGATGGTTTTGGATGGCCAGATTTTGAAGTGACACCCGAGGATTTAACTACTTTTCAGCCAGATGGTAATACAAGGAGTAACCAAGGCAACGAGTGGGTTTCTTATTTTGTTCTCCCACGCTATTTTAAATTATTCTTTTGAGGTGTTTAGCCGACGAGCAAGTGTTAGCTCGTGTTGCAACTTTATTTCTGTCTGCCTAAGGGCTGTAACATAATTAACAAATCCTAGGGTTGATCATGTATGGCTTAACTCTTTCTAGTTTTTGCATTTTGTATGACTAGTTTCATGATCATCTGAATATGTAATATTTAGGATGCCTTACTTTGCATGTCTGATGATCTAATATCTTGTAACAATTATTTGTTTGCTTGAGATTGAGACACTAGGCTTGTTCTTGACCATAAGAGAATAATGGATTGTAAATAAAACCTCATGCATCTTGACAGCAGTGACCATATTACGAAGTGTGTTGCACTCCAATGTACATAGCTAGCTGTGTCTGTCCCCCGCTCTCCAATATTCTAGTTCTAGGGCACGACATGTCCTCTCCATGTAATAGTTAACAACTTTGTGACCTATCTTACCACATTTAAAGCATCCCAACACCATACAATGAAATGTCTGATGTCCATGTTGGCCGTACTTGTTGCACCATCCTTTATTATACGGATCCCGATTATCAAAAGTGTTTGGACGTTTATAAATTCCATATCCTCCGACGTCGTTAGGACGCTTGTTAAAATTATTAGAGACGACTGGCATAGCTCGTTGCGACATACGGCCGAAGATTCACTCGTTATCAAGTGCGGCTTCATAGGATTCACGATAAGTTTGGCATTATTGGTTCATGACGTCCCTATGAAGCTCGTCATTTAGGCCTTATTGAAAGCATTCACACCAGGCTTCTTTGTTGGGAAGGAAGACGCTGACGAATTTTATGAGTTTTGAAAAGCTTGTGTCATAATCTTCAACGTACATATTTCCTTGTCTCAACATCATGAACTCGTCTCCCTTTTGTAACTCCACTTCCCAGTATTTTTAAATAAATAAATTCTAGTTATTATGCAATTGATATTATTAAGTTTTAAATAATAATTAGTTTTAAACAATAAAATTTTGGATGATATTTTTGGAGGGAATAATTTTTGGGGACCACTTTTCAAATTTGAAAAGTTGTTACAACGACTTGGGCACCATGTGATTCTAACTGTTTAAAGCAAATATTCTGAAATAATGAAAAGGAAGAGGGCTATTTTGGAAATATTTACTTGGCGGAAGGGGGTCTTTGCCACATTTGATAGCGGGAGGGGTTAAGTAAAAATTTTACTTTTCTCAGTACATATTGGGGTTGGCAGAGAGAGAAAAATTACTCTCTTCTTCTAACGTTTCTTTCTGAGCTTTATTATTTTCTTCTCTCGGTCTCTCGAACACTCGAGAGCACTCGAGTGCCTCGGTTCTCAAATCCCTCGAGCCCTCCGCCCCTTTCACCGGCGGCGACGACATGCAGAAGACGACGACGACGGTGGCGCATCTCAAGCGGCGGTGGCTGTGATCGAGTGGTGCGACCATCTCAGTTCGAGACGGCAGTTGATCGGCTCGGCAAACATTGTTCTCCGCCGAGGGTTCTAACGGCTTCGAGTACGTTTCCAGCGGCTTGATCGACGACCACGGCAACTCTTCCGACGATCTCGCTAGTTCTTCATCAACGATAGGTTCGTGTCTATTTCTTTTTTTTGGTAAAGTTGTTCCGATCGTTCTTAACGACGAACGTACGTGTCCAGATCTGTGTCAAAGAGGATGTCCGATCTTGAACTTTCTGCATGGGTTAGCAGTGATCGATCGATTGGATGATCATCATCTAGGTGAGAACCGATCCTCTTGATTCTATATGTTTTCTTAATTTTTTGTGTGTTTTGTTTGTGATGGGTCCTGATTTGGGGAAACAGAAAGAATTTAGGTTTTGATAAGGTGTGTGGATTGGTAGCGAGTGTTAGTTCAGAATTTGTTAAACCGTGAGTATTCTTTCCTTCCTATTCCGATTTAATTGGACTTTATCGAGAGGATCCTTGACTACTACTCGATAGTCGCTCATTCTTGTTCGATGTGTTGATTCATCAACAGCCTGATAGCCGTTAGCTGGAGATTGGAATCGGGCACTTGGATCGAGCCTCGTCCCACTTGACAGTCACTTCAGGTAACTCTATGTATCTTTTTGAGACTTATTTTCTGCAGGGCTTTGATTATGTCTAGTGAATTCTAAATGTTCAGGATCATCGTGTTCGTGTGTGTATGCATTTTCGAAGTTGCTGATTCTGTAGACGTTCGTGTCTGCGTGTCCAAGTTGGATTGTGTCTGGGCGTGAGGTGTCGGTTGTGTTCTTTTGTTCGAATCTGTCATGAAGACTTTTGTTCGTGATGTTCGTAGCCAAGTGTTGCTCGTGTCCGGGACGTGTGCATGTGTCAGGGTCGGATTAACAAGGAGCTGGAGTCTTATTTAATTTGAATGTATATATTTCCATTTTGAGTAGTTATACTAGTATTGATCAACCGGGTTTGAATTTAGTGAGGGATGGGAGTATGTCCTGAAGATCAGATTTATATTCCGAAATCTTTTGATGTTGAGTTTTTCTTTTCTTCAGATTTCGTGTGGTTGTAAATTTTAAATTTGATTTAGTATGATCTGTGAGTTGTGTTGAAAAGTGAGTTTCTCCTTTATTCTTTGAAATCTATGTTGTGGAGGAGAACAGGGTTGAGAGTTGAGTATTTTTGTCACTTTTCTTCTGTTGATTTGGTTTTGCATTATGAGTCATTTTATATTATAAGTCATTTTGATTTCATATGTATTATAAGTCATTCTTGTTAATTCTTACTTATATCTGCATCTGGGAGTAGTGAATTTTGCTAAATTTAAGTAGCCCTTAGGCTACAGTACTTTTGAAGTTTGGTTGTCCATTTCTTTGAGGATGTGCTTGATTTGAATTAAACTCTTAGTGCTGATTATTCAACTGGGATTGGGAGACTTGAGTTTATATTTGTTTGTCATTCTTTTCTGTTGGCAGTGAGCTGGGATTGGGAGACTTGAGTTCATATTTTAATTATAATATTGGGTGACCATTGGCAGGAAGACTGGGAGATTTTAGTCCATTTGCTGCATTATTTTTATGTGTAATAAATTATGATGTTGGAATGAGTATATGGCAAGACTTAGACTAATCCTTGGGAATTTTAGATGCTGGAGTGGTAGGATTTGATTTTATGTCTTATTACCATTGAGAGTATTAAGCCTTCATAGAAATTCTGCTAATAATATACTGAATTAAAATATAGTTTTCCAAAAGCAAATATTATCTTATTTAGATTTTGTCAATTGGATAAATGTTCTTATTAATATTCTTACTTAATTAGCATTGTAGGACTTGATGACTTACCAATAAGTGTATGTTATATAATCTAAGATTATTTAAGCTAAGGGCCATTGTCTCCTAAGAGATTAAATTAGAATTATTATAAAGTAGAACTACAATACCAATTTAGAGATTATGTTAGTTCATAACCAACTTGTACAAATTATAAATACAGGAAGACATCAAGTTCTTGATTACCAGTACTTTCCGGAGCAAGGCAAGTACTTTTCTACGGTTTTGTGCATTTACATTCTTGTACCTTTTCTTGTGACACGTCATAGCACGATATTCATGTACTCATGTATTCCAGTACCCTTGTCCTTGTACTTATTAGTGTCAGGTAGGGAAATACACTAGCCATGTGACCAATCCCGGTTACTATATTCCTGTACCTAGCTTAGGCCTCGCACTGTGCACGCGGGTCCTAAGTCGTACCATATTCATGTACTCCTGTGCATGCTCCTGTACTCACCCCAGCCGGTCACATGGACTAGATGTATTTCGATTTTGTGCACATCATGTCTGGTACTACAGGATTATAGTTTTATTCCTGTACTTTACATTCCTGTACGTTACATTTCCTGTACTTTACATTTATGTACTATAGCTCATGTACTTTACATTCATGTACCATATCTCCTGTACTCAGTTCCTGTACTACTTTTCTGTATTTACCTGCTCATTCATGTATTTCATTTCCTGTATCCATTTCATGTTAATGTTTCATTACCTAGAACTGTACTTTCTCCGCTCCTGAATAGGATATGTTGCAGGTGAGATGGAGGCTATTTGCGACACCTTCTATGGACGGGATGTTGTTATTATTGCTGAGCCAGCTGGAGCTGTGCTGGACCTAGAGGCCGCAGAGGCTTAGTACCTTTCCTTTATGTCACTTCTTATTTTAAGACTTAGTCAGACATTTGACATTTCTGGATGAATGTAATAAAACATATAAATTTGTACTATTTATGGGATTTCGTTTATAGATGCTGTGATGTTACCTTACTTAATGATTACTTGTTAGTTTCCCTTAGTATTGGTACAGCTTACTTCGTCGTGTCTAACGACGAAGGCTGGGCGTGTCCGACTCGTGTCCGATTATTCGGGAGCGGGTCGTGACATGTTTTTAGAGGTGGCCCATGCAGGTCCATCCTAATGGTACCTAGGTTTTAGCGTACTATTGGGGGACTTGATTACACTAGGGAAACTTGAATCACAGCATTAGAAAATGGGTATATCGGGTACATATGGTTACTATATAAGCATTTACATTTTTCTGGTAGATTAGGTTTTTACCAATCACGAAGTTTTCTTTTTATACAGGATGGTCGCCACTAGGAAGACCGCTGATCAGCCAGGAGTTGCGAGCAGTTCAGGAGTTGCAGTCAGCACTGGAGTTGCAGGCGGTTCAGAGCAGGCCGCACCAGACGTCCAGGCAGATCCGCTTTCGCCAGCGCCTCCTATCTTTCCAGCACTGCCACCGACGATGATGTTCGACGGCGCTCAGGTGATGGCGATGTTCCAGCAATTTATGGAGGCCCAGAACCACCAGGCTGCACAGTTCAGGGAGGCCCAGAGTCAGCAGGCAGTGCAGTTCAGAGCGACTGTCGTTGACGCACTTAGGACCAGAGAGCCGGCAGCACCAGCACCAGCTCCAGCAGCAGTTCCAGCGCCACGAGGACCGAGACCGGAGACAGCCAAGGAGTACCAGAACCTTTGCCCGATGGACTTCTGGGGCGACGAGGGGATCATCTATGCAGATGAGTGGCTGGAGAATGCAGAGAGGACCTTGACCATGGCGAACATTCCGGAGGACCAGAAGGTGTCAGTGGCTAGCATGCGACTCTTTGACTTGGCGAGAGCTTGGTACCGGGAGGACCCCCAGTTGGCGGAGCCCCGGGTGTCTTGGACAGTTTTCAAAACACTGTTCAAGGAGAAATTCTTTCCAGAGAAGGAGCGTAATGAGTTGAGGATGCAGTTCGAGGCTCTGCAGTAGGGGACGATGACGGTGGCACAGTACACCTCGGAGTTCACCAGACTCAGCAGGTTCGCTGAGAACCTGATTAGAGAGCCAGAGGACAGGGCCTGGAGATTCAAGAAGGGTCTCAACAGGGAGCTGCGACATACGGTGGCGATTAGCCAGGCGACTACCTACTCCAGCATCCTTAAGATCGCCCAGGCAGTAGAGAAGGAGGCAGACCCAAGACTGAAGAGGGACCGAGACGCGAGCAGCAGCAGTTTCCAGATACCGACGAAGAGGGTCCAGACCCAGACTCAGGCGAGACCCCAGCAGCCGGCACAGCAGCAGCATCGACCAGCCAGAGCTCCTGCACATCAGCATCAGAGACAGCAGCAGGGGATTACTTGCACATTCTGCTATCGGCCGGGACACCGCTTCGACGAGTGCCGTAAGAGGCTCGGACTCTGCTTATTCTACGGATCAGACACGCACCAGATGAAGGACTGTCCACAAGCTGCGGCTAGACTGACTGGAGGATCGAGAGGAGCTGGAGGACCACCACCTGTACCACCCAGAGCTCTACCAGCTGTACCACAGAGGGGACCAGCTTTACCCACTCAGCAGCAGCAGTTTGCACAGCGTCAGCAGAGGAGAGGACAGTAGCAGGGACGTGCTTACGTTATGGCGACAGTTGAGGAGGATGAGGCAGTACCGGATGTGATCACAGGTTCTATACTTTTACATTCTTTCCCTGCCATTGCACTGTTTGATTCTGGAGCCATACATAGCTTTGTATCATATGAGTTTCTGCATAGACACGGCTTCATACCCAAGCCCACTAGGCAGAACTGTCGGATTATGATAGGAGGGTTAGTGCCGGTGAGTGAGATGGTGGAATGCCCTATCACTATTGCTGGGAGGGAGATTAGAGCTCGACTTCTAGTGATGCCACTGCCCAGATTTGATATAGTCCTCGGCATCGACTGGATGAGCGAGCAGTTTGCCGTAATAGACTGCCATGAAGGGAAGGTGATCTTCAGTCCGCCAGGAGTTCCACCGTTCGAGATCAGCCGACGAGTTGCAGAGAGGCCAGAGGGAGTCTACTTCGGAGCTGTTGCAGAAGACCAGGAGTTGTCGCATCTACTTATCGTAGAGTATCTCGACGTCTTCCCCGGGGAGCTGCCAGGATTGCCGCCGGATCGAGACGTGGAGTTCGGCATTGACTTATTGCCCGGATCAGCGCCGAAGTCTCAGCATTGTTATAAAATCAACCCGAAGGAAGCGGCAGAATTGAAGGCGCAGATTGATGAGCTAGAGGGCAAGGGATTTATTCGCTCCAGTACTTCACCCTGGGGAGCATCGGTACTTTTTGTGCCCAAGAAGGATGGGACGGTGAGGATGTGCATTGACTATCGTGCACTCAACAACATCACCATCAAGAATCGATACCCTTTGCCACAGATTGATGAGCTGTTCGACCAGCTTAGTGGAGCGAAGGTCTTTTCTAAAATTGATCTTCGGTCAGGGTACCACCAGATGAAGGTTCGGGAGCAGGATATTCCGAAGACAGCCTTCAACACCCGATAAGGCCAGTATGAGTTCCTAGTGATGCCGTTCGGACTCACTAATGCCCCAGCTGTGTTTATGAACCTGATGAATAAGGTTTTCCACAAATATTTGGATAAGTTTGTCGTAGTTTTCATTGACGACATTATGATCTATTCGAAGACAGAAGAGGAGCATGTAGAGCATCTGCGGATTATTTTGGAGATTCTGTGGAAGGAGAAGTTGTACGGGAAACTCTCGAAATATGAGTTTTTCTTGGACAGAGTGGAGTTTTTGGGGCACGTAGTGACTGGAGAGGGGATTTCTGTGGATCCCAAGAAGATTGAAGCAGTGGAAGCATGGGCACCTCCCAAGTCAGTAGCAGAGATTCGTAGTTTCCTGGGTCTAGCAGGATACTACAGGAAGTTCGTGAAGGACTTCGCCAGGATAGCAGAGCCTATGACAAAGCTTATGCAGAAGGACGAGGAGTTCATATGGAGCGACGCCTGCCAGACAGCATTTGAAGAATTGAAGAGAATACTCACGACGACACCAATTCTAGCTTTGCCATCAGGATCAGAAGGATTCGTCATCTACAGCGATGCTTCAGGAAAAGGCTTGGGATGCGTGCTGGAGCAGAACAAGAAGGTTATAGCATATGCTTCTAGACAGTTGAGGCCCCATGAGAAGAATTATCCTACACATGACTTGGAGCTTGCAGCAGTCATATTTGCCTTGAAACTGTGGAAGCATTACCTATATGGGGAGAGGGTGGACATCTTTACGGACCACAAAAGTCTGAAGTATGTCTTTACTCAGAAGAAGCTGAATATGAGGCAGCGCAGATGGCTGGAACTCATGAAGGACTTTGACATCAGTCTACAGTACCATCCTGGGAAGGCAAATGTGGTAGCAGACGCTCTCAGTCGATATCCTATTGCTATGTATCTCACCATAGACAGGCATCTCTTGGAGGATCTGGAGAGTCTTGGGATTGAGGTTGTTCTGCTAGGGTATGAAGGATAGATGATGCACATGCAGATACAGTTGGGTTTGCTAGAGAAGATCAAGGAGGCCCAGTTGCTTGATGAGGGAATCCAGGGTCTTAGATCTCAGGCAGAGTTAGGTCTGCTGGACGACTTCACCATTGCAGAGGACGGATCCTTGAGGCACGGGAGTCAGCTGTGTGTGCCCAAGGACTTGCGGGAGGAGGTGATGCAGGAGGCCCACCAGTCACAGTATTCTATACATCCTGGGTCTACCAAGATGTACAAGGATTTGCGTGAGTATGTTTGGTGGTATGGGATGAAGAAAGAGGTTGCCAGATTTATTTTCAGATGCCTTGTATGTCAGCAAGTCAAGGCGGAGCGCCAGAGACCAGCAGGACTACTTCAGCCTTTACCTATTCCGGAATAGAAGTGGGAGCACATTACCATGGACTTTGTCTCTGGATTGCTGCGTACTCCCAGTGGCAAAGACGCTATTTGGGTGATCGTGGACAGATTGACAAAGTCTACCCATTTCATTCCGTTCAAGGTTGGGCTGTCGACTGAGAAGCTTGCAGACCTTTACATGCGTCAGATCGTGAGGATTCACGGAGTGCCGGTTAGCATCGTTTCGGATCGAGACAGCCGCTTCACGTCGTACTTTTGGAGGAGTCTACAGCAGAGCTTGGGATCACAGTTGAAGTTCAGCACCGCCTATCATCTACAGACGGACGGACAGTCTGAGAGGACCATTCAAACCTTGGAGGACATGCTGCGGGTTTGCGCACTCGACTTCGGCGGATCATGGGAGGACCATTTGCACCTTGTGGAGTTTGCCTATAACAACAGTTATCAGGCTAGCATCGAGATGACCCCGTTCGAGGCCCTGTACGGGCGGAGATGTCGCACGCCGTTATCTTAGGACGACGTTGGCGAAAGAGCTTTACTTGGGCCAGAGATGATGGTAGACTCAGCAGAGAAAGTCAGACTGATCAGAAAGCGTCTCCGGGTTGTACAGGATCGGCAGAGACATTGGGCGGACAGCAGCAGACGGCCGCTTGAGTTCGAGGTTGGGGACAGAGTGTTCCTGAAGATCTCACCGACCAGAGGTGTCATTCGGTTCGGCAGAGGCGGAAAGCTCAGTCCGAGATTCATCGGACCCTTCGATGTGACGGCACGGATTGGCGAGGTGGCGTATCGACTGGCGCTTCCAGCTAGCTTGGAGGGAGTGCACGATGTCTTCCACGTATCTCAGCTCCGACGATACATTCCAGACCCCAGCCATGTGGTGGACTATTCCGAGCTAGAGGTGGGCCCGAGATTGACTTATGAGGAGCAGCCAGTAGAGATCCTGGACCGGAGGGAGAAGCGACTGCAGAACCAGACTATTCCTCTCGTTCGTGTCATGTGGAGACATCATTCCCCGGGAGAGTCCACATGGGAGCGCGAGGACGAGATGCGGGAGTGCTATCCCACTTTATTTGATTGATCTGATTGTACTCTGTTTGTGGGGTTCAAATTTCAATAAATGGCTAGTGTTTGGACCTTGTGATTTGCTGAGATTTTTTCTCTTCCTTGTTTTGAAGTGTGTTTTGGTTGTTGCTTGTTTTGTCCTTTGAATTTCGAGGGCGAAATTTTTTTTAAGGGAGGGAGATTTGTAACTCCACTTCCCAGTATTTTTAAATAAATAAATTCTAGTTATTATGCAATTGATATTATTAAGTTTTAAATAATAATTAGTTTTAAACAATAAAATTTTGGATGATATTTTTGGAGGTAATAATTTTTGGGGACTACTTTTCAAATTTGAAAAGTTGTTACAACGACTGGGGCCACCATGTGATTCTAACTGTTTAAAGCAAATATTCTGAAATAATGAAAAAGAAGAGGGCTATTTTGGAAATATTTGCTTGGCGGAAGGGGGTCTTTGCCACATTTGATAGCGGGAGGGGTTAAGTGAAAAATTCACTTTTCTCAGTACATATTGGGGTTGGCAGAGAGAGAAAAATTACTCTCTTCTTCCAACGTTTCTTTCTGAGCTTTATTATTTTCTTCTCTCGGTCTCTCGAACACTCGAGAGCACTCGAGTGCCTCGGTTCTCAAATCCCTCGGGCCCTCCGCTGCTTTCACCGACGGCGACGACATGCAGAAGACGACGACGACGATGGCGCATCTCAAGCGGCGATGGCTGTGATCGAGTGGTGCGACCATCTCAGTTCGAGACGGCAGTTGATCGGCTCAGCGAACGCTGTTCTCCGCCGAGGGTTCTAACGGCTTCGAGTACGTTTACAGCGGCTTGATCGACGACCACGGCAACTCTTCCGACGATCTCGTTAGTTCTTCATCAACGATAGGTTCGTGTCTATTTCTTTTTTTTTGGTAAAGTTGTTCCGATCGTTCTTAACGACGAACGTACGTGTCCAGATCTGTGTCGAAGAGGATGTCCGATCTTGAAATTTTGCATGGGTTAGCAGTGATCAATCGGTTGGATGATCATCATCTAGGTGAGAACCGATCCTCTTGATTCTATATGTTTTCTTAATTTTCTGTGTGTTTTGTTTGTGATGGGTCCTGATTTGGGGAAACAGGAAGAATTTAGGTTTTGATAAGGTGTGTGGATTGGTAGCGAGTGTTAGTTCAGAATTTGTTAAACCGTGAGTATTCTTTCCTTCCTATTCCGATTTAATTGGACTTTATCGAGAGGATCCTTGACTACTACTCGATAGTCGCTCATTCTTGTTCGATGTGTTGATTCATCAACAGCCTGATAGCCGTTAGCTGGAGATTGGAATCGGGCACTTGGATCGAGCCTCGTCCCACTTGACAGTCACTTCAGGTAACTCTATGTATCTTTTTGAGACTTATTTTCTGCAGGGCTTTGATTATGTCTAGTGAATTCTAAATGTTCAGGATCATCGTGTTCGTGTGTGTGTGCGTTTTCGAAGTTGTTGATTCTGTAGACGTTCGTGTCTGCGTGTCCAAGTTGGATTGTGTCTGGGCGTGAGGTGTCGGTTGTGTTCTTTTGTTCGAATCTGTCATGAAGACTTTTGTTCGTGATGTTCGTAGCCAAGTGTTGCTCGTGTCCGGGACGTGTGCATGTGTCAGGGTCGGATTAACAAGGAGCTGGAGTCTTATTTAATTTGAATGTATATATTTCCATTTTGAGTAGTTATACTAGTATTGATCAACCGGGTTTGAATTTAGTGAGGGATGGGAGTATGTCCTGAAGATCAGATTTATATTTCGAAATCTTTTGATGTTGAGTTTTTCTTTTCTTCAGATTTCGTGTGGTTGTAAATTTTAAATTTGATTTAGTATGATCTGTGAGTTGTGTTGAAGAGTGAGTTTCTCCTTTATTCTTTGAAATCTATGTTGTGGAGGAGAACAGGGTTGAGAGTTGAGTATTTTTGTCACTTTTCTTCTGTTGATTTGGTTTTGCATTATGAGTCATTTTATATTATAAGTCATTTTGATTTCATATGTATTATAAGTCATTCTTGTTAATTCTTACTTATATCTGAATCTGGGAGTAGTGAATTTTGCTAAATTTAAGTAGCCCTTAGGCTACAGTACTTTTGAAGTTTGGTTGTCCATTTCTTTGAGGATGTGCTTGATTTGAATTAAACTCTTAGTGCTGATTATTCAACTGGGATTGGGATACTTGAGTTTATATTTGTTTGTCATTCTTTTCTGTTGGCAGTGAGCTGGGATTGGGAGACTTGAGATCATATTTTAATTGTAATATTGGGTGACCATTGGCCGGGAGACTGGGGGCTTTTAGTCCATTTGCTGCATTATTTTTATGTGTAATAAATTATGATGTTGGAATGAGTATATGGCAAGACTTAGACCAATCCTTGGGAATTTTAGATGCTGGAGTGGTAGGATTTGATTTTATGTCTTATTACCATTGAGAGTATTAAGCCTTCATAGAAATTCTGCTAATAATATACTGAATTAAAATATAGTTTTCCAAAAGCAAATATTATCTTATTTAGATTTTGTCAATTGGATAAATGTTCTTATTAATATTCTTACTTAATTAGCATTGTAGGACTTGATGACTTACCAATAAGTGTATGTTATATAATCTAAGATTATTTAAGCTAAGGGCCATTATCTCCTAAGAGATTAAATTAGAATTATTATAAAGTAGAACTATAATACCAATTTAGAGATTATGTTAGTTCATAACCAACTTCTACAAATTATAAATACAGGAAGACATCCAGTTCTTGATTACCAGTACTTTTCGGAGCAAGGCAAGTACTTTTCTACGGTTTTGTGCATTTACATTCTTGTACCTTTTCTTGTGACACGTCATAGCACGATATTCATGTACTCCTGTATTCCTGTACCCTTGTCCTTGTACTTATTAGTGTCGGGTGGGGAAATACACTAGCCATGTGACCAATCCCGGTTACTATATTCCTGTACCTAGCTTAGGCCTTGCACTGTGCACGCGGGTCCTAAGTCGTACCATATTCATGTACTCCTGTACATGCTCCTGTACTCACCCCAGCCGGTCACATGGACTAGATGTATTTCGATTTTGTGCACATCATGTCTGGTACTACAGGATTATAGTTTCATTCCTGTACTTTACATTCCTGTACGTTATATTTCCTGTACTTTACATTCATGTACTATAGCTCATGTACTTTACATTCATGTACCATATCTCCTGTACTCAGTTCCTGTACTTCTTTCCTGTATTTACCTGCTCATTCCTGTATTTCATTTCCTGTATCCATTTTATGTTCATGTTTCATTACCTAGAACTGTACTTTGCTCCGCTCCTGAATAGGATATGTTGCAGGTGAGATGGAGGCTATTTGCGACACCTTCTATGGACGGGATGTTGCTATTATTGCTGAGCCAGCTGGAGCTGTGCTGGACCTAGAGGCCGCAGAGGCTTAGTACCTTTCCTTTATGTCATTTCTTATTTTGAGACTTAGTCAGACATTTGACATTTCTGGATGAATGTAATAAAACATATAGATTTGTACTATTTTTGGGATTTCGTTTATAGATGCTGTGATGTTACCTTACTTCATGATTACTTGTTAGTTTCCCTTAGTATTGGTACAGCTTACTTCGTCGTGTCTAACGACGAAGGCTGGGCGTGTCCGACTCGTGTTCGATTATTCGGGAGCGGGTCGTGACACCTTTTATCGACGGACGACACGAGAAACATACTGCTCAAGAAAGACTTCCTTGAATATTTCCTAAGAAATCTTGGTGTCGGGGTTGTCCTTATAGATTTCTTATTTTTTTGCTGCCCACCAGTCGTAGGCCCTCAATTGCAGTTATATTGCCGTACATGCATCTCTCTTGGACCCTTTAATGCTGAGAAGATTAAACAGGTCCTCGATTTTTTGCCAGTTATAATATCACATCGGGCTCCGCTCGGCCATTGAACTTTAGCGGGTTCATCTTGTGGAACTCAGTTGCTTTGAACAAGAAAGATGAGTTTATCATGTGGTTGAACTTCTTCCCTTTCTTCAGGTGCCATGATCGTTATGTTGGTATTGGACATCATAGTGCTTACGATCCACGCTAGGGCATCCATCTGCTTTTATTGTGCACCAAATTGGGCTTGGATCTGTGCCTGAAGCTGTTGCTGCTGCACCTCCATTAGGTGCAGCATTCTCTCCGTCGTAGTCTTCCTAAGGCCACCGCCTCTGAACTAGCCAAGCTATTTACAGCATTGTTTGTTGTGACAGGATTATTTTTCTTATTCATCTCTACAAAACAGAGTAAACCCGTTAGTATTATCAAAATATCTACGGACTTACTTATATGGAACTTTTATTTCATGCAGCATCTCGACAAGCATTCAATCGAGTAATCGCAACCAACATTCCAAATAAAATATTTTTGAAAATCTGAGAAAATTGAACCGTGCTCTGATACCAATTTGTCACGCCCCGATTCGACAAACCGTTCATCCTCGTATCGATTATGCCAAATCGATCGTCCTTGCTAGGGCAAGATGTCGTACAAGTCTGGAGTTGCACTCGTACAAGACAGAACATTGCATTTTATACATCTTTTGAAATATCAAGTTGAAACTTCATAAATCGTAGAGAATTGAACATGCAGTATAGGAAAAT
Organism: Iris pallida; assembly: GCA_029216955.1. NCBI lineage: Eukaryota > Viridiplantae > Streptophyta > Magnoliopsida > Asparagales > Iridaceae > Iris > Iris pallida. The sequence continues at coordinate 6,419,770 of JANAVB010027196.1, read as the reverse complement.
AGAAATATGCTTTCATTGATAGCTTGCAACAAAGTGCAAGTCATAATTACATTGGATATGTCGTTGCAGCTACATTGATTAAAACAAAAGAAATTACTCGACAAGCTGCCTGAACTAATACTTGTCGTTCAATACATTCACACCCTTTATACATTGAAAGCCTTCGATGAATTGGCTTCAAAATACTACAAAATAGGAAGAGCTTCAAAATGCCTCTCCGAACATCAGCTTTGGCCTAGCACCATACACACCCATAATTCTTGTCACCTGTGGGGTTGGAGGATTAGCACACTTGCTAATGCACTAGTGAGAAGGATGAACCCACTCGTCTAAATCGACTCTGATTGTTAAGGTAGGCATGCACTCAATTTTTTTTTCTATTTAGATCAAGATGAGTTCAGTTCATATTGATAGCCTTCTTTGAAACAATAAAAGCATACAGTAAAATATAGTTATTTATCTCAATTCTTACTACGACCTTGCTCATCCCTGCATGAAACGGAGATTATAATTACACCTGTATAAGACAATAGGTGAGCATGCTACTATCTTATATGCGGTCATCGGTGTTACATCACCATGATGGACTATTTTCTATGGCATTACGATGTGCCCTATCAGACTAGGTTGCAAGTCTAGCTGGAGGTCTCGTAATGCCTCATGCCAAGCACGAAATCTCAAATTCCCCCTAGGTCGATTTGATTTTTGGTGCCCCGGATACCATTTTGAGGAAGCATACCTGATGCACAAGTTGTCTATGACCATGCCAATACGTGAACAATTTAATATATGAAATATATTGCATAGCGTGGACAGTATTAAGCAGTATTATCATTTTTCCTAACTCATGCAACATTCATTTTCCCTAAAGTTATACTTCTAATTTGGCGTCCTGTAGGTACCAAATTCTCCGAGGCACCATATGCCGCAACCAACGTTTTATTATATTTTACAGTTAATGAAATAGTCTATCTTTTTTCTAGGACCTTAACTTTTTATTTTTTGTATGAAACTTATATTTTCAGAGTAAATTGCGCTAAATTGATACATTTATCCTGAATCTTGATCTTAGTGATTTGACATGCATTTAACTTAGCATCGTTGATTAAATTTGAGGCAACATGAATTTTATTTGCGGAAAGGAGTAGAAAAGAAGGGGCCGAACCACACACCAAGTATTTGATCATGCAGAGAATCGGAGCGCTTCGCAATGTTTAAGCTTCAGTTACGCGAGCTCCTGCAACGACACCAATATTTATCAGAATTTCTTCTTTAATTCGTCATTTCAAAATTCTTAGAATGAATGTAGAAATCGACGCAAAAATACATTCATCAAAACCAAAGCGAAAACATCAAGAAAACCATACAGTAGCCCAGTCCCGTCAAAGGGACTCTTACATATAGCTCACTCGCCGAGACGCAGTCTGCTGCATCTAGGACTTATTCCAACAGAAGTCATTACATTAGTTGGATTGATTCTCATAACATTCGTCTAAATCGATTTATTTGATGCCACAACGTGTTATCGTATACCAAACTCAGCGACCTAGTCAGACTAGCCATCTAAGTTTTCGATCGAGTCTGACTCGCTGCAAGTATATTACATAGTCCGTCGCTATCAGGAACGGGGAACTACAAATCCTGCTATATCTGTGTTGCTTTAAACTAACCCACCAATCCATCTATGATGCTGACTCTGTACCTCCGCATTCAAGGGACAAAATAATAATCTCGAAGAATTCTGCTTAAAGTCTACATGCAATTAGACCCAAATTAATGCTTCTTCGAATCAATGAATCATTATAATGCACCGATGAAATAGGACATTACATAATATACTACTCAAAAAAAGTTTCATCCCAAAACTTAAAGCTATACTCAACACACATGTTTCTCTCAACAATTTCAAGATTATGCTCCATGCAACTTACACATCATTGATTCTGATTCACCATCGTTGTTATGTTTCCAACATTCGTTCAAATTCCTTAACACACCACAATCCTCCCTGTAGCTCAATTTAAATTTCGTATACCACTTAGTTTGGATCGTATATATATTTTCGGTGTCCTAAAAATATATATATATCTGCCAAGCGTAGTGATAGAGAAATTAAAAAAGCTACATGTGCAACTTCATTCTCGAATACTAGCCATTTCATACTTTCTACCAAACTAATTCTTAGCATCTGTTTCCATAATTCATTCGCATATGCATTATTTTTGAATACATGATTCATAACCGCATTTTTGAACACATAATTCTTAGCATTTCGTACTCGATACGCTCACTACGAATTTTTGTTTATGTCGTCCTGTTTGACAAACTCCCCAGCCGCATTCATGGATATGATGAACCAAGTCTTCCGACCCTTCATAGACAAGTTCGTGGTCGTGTTCATCGACGATATCCTTTTTAATTTATTCAAAGAATAGGGAAGACCATATGGAACACTTAAGGACGGTGTTGCAAACTCTGTGTGATCACCAGTTATATGCTTAGTTGAGCAAATATAAGTTCTGGATGAGTAGCGTGCCGTTCGTTGGGCACATTATCTCTGTATAAGGTGTTGATGTTGATACGAAGAAGATTGAACCGATGGTAGATCAGAAACAACCTACGTTGGCAAGTGACATTCATAATTTTCTTGGTTTGGCGGGTTATTACCAGAGATTCATGAAATACTTTTATGTAGGAATTGCCTCTGGCATACCTCAGACAGAAGGAAATCACATTCAGATGGACCAACGACTGTAAAATAAGCTTTTAGGAGTTAAAGTAATGGCTCGTCTCAGCTCCAATCCTTGCACTTCCAGAAGGGGTAGAGGAATTCTAGATTTTCAGCGATGCATCTGGAACTGGCCTAGGGTGTATGCTCATGCAAAGGGATAAGGTGATATCTTATGCTTCGAGACTGATGAAGTAGCACGAAAAGAACGATCCTACGCATGATTTAGAATTTGCGACAATTGTGTTAGCGTTGAAATTTTAGTGACACTACCTCTATGGTATGGCCTGCAGAATCTACACGGATCATAAGAGCCTCAAATATCTTTTCACCCAAAGGTAATTAAACTTACAATATAGACGTTGGCTCGAGCTTATCAAAGAATACGATATGACGATTGCTTAAATGCCAAGCAAGCAATTGTGTTAGCGTTGAAATTGTAGTGACACTACCTCTATGGTATGGCCTGCAGAATCTACACGGATCATAAGAGCCTTAAATATCTTTTCACCCAAAGGTAATTAAACTTACAACATAGACGTTGGCTCGAGCTTATCGAAGACTACGATCTGACGATTGCTTAAATGCTAAGCAAGAAAAATTTTGTGGCTAACGCCTTGAGCATGAACTTTATAGGATCATTATCCGTACACAACAGAGTACTACAAGATTTAGAGGAGATGGGTATCAAACTTCGAATTCAATAGCGAGGGGAACAACTAGCTCAACTGCACCTTAAGTCAAGCTTGCAAAAAAAGATAAAGTCCGTAAAGAAGGATGACATGTTCCTGAAGAAGATGCGTAAGCTGATTTCGACAGGGAAGGAGATCGATTTTACGAAAGATGAGAGTGGAACTTTGCAAGTGAAAGGAAGACTGTACGTTCTTAACATGTAGAACTCAGGAAGGAATTAATGACGGAAGCTCACTATACAAAGTATTATTTACATCTCGGGAGCACCAAGATGTATAAAAAATTGTGCATGACCTTTTGGTGGCACGATATGAAGAGAGACATTGCTACCTTTGTGTCACAATATATGGGATATAAGCTAGTTAAGGCGGAGCACTAAAGGCCAGGCGAGGAGTTGCAGAACCTCGTTATTCTAGAGTGGAAGTGGGATAACATTATAATTAATTTTATTAGTTTTTCGAGGACGTCGTGGAAAAATGATACGATTTGGGTCATTGTGGATAGATTGACCAAGTCCCCTCATTTTATCATGATCAAAGTTACATAGAGCATCGATCGGTTACATTGACTACATTGTCCTACTACATGGAATACTGACCACAATAGTTTCAAACAGAGATGGACAATTTTTGCTGTGTTTCTGGATGAGCCTACAATATGCATTAGGAACCAAGTTAAAAGTCAGCACTGCATACTACCCTCAGACTTATGGTTTGACAGAAAGGGTAAACAAGATATTGGAAAATATGTTGTGACCGTTTGCGATAGACTTGAAGACTATTTGGGACACATGTTGCAGTTAGCTGAATTTACGTATAACAATACTTATCAGTCGAGCATCCAGATGGCACCATAACAAGCACTCTACGAGAATAAGTGTCAATCATCGATATACTGGGATGAAGTCGGTGAGTGATATGTACTTAGACAGAAATTAGTGGAGCAGGCCATGAAGAAGATTTACATGATTCGAGAAGGACTTTCCATTGTGCAAAGTTGGCAGAAGAGTTATGCAGATAACCATCAAAAACTACTAGAATTCATATTCAGGGACCATGTGTTCTTAAAGGTAACACCAATACGGGGTGCGATTCAGTTCAGAGTGAAAGGCAAACTGATTCCAAGATTCGTAGGTCCTTTTAAGATCCTCGAGAAAGTGGCAGCTGTAGCTTATCGGATTACACTACCCCGATCTTGGCTGAAGTGCACGATATCTTCCATGTTTCTTAACTTCAAAAGTATATTCATGATCTAAGTCACGTGGTTAGCTTCGATCAGCTAGAATTATGTACAGACTTGTCATATTCGTAGGAACATGTCAAAATTTAGATCGTAAATAGAAGGTTTTATGGAGTCGGGCGATGTCCTTGGTTCGTGTGCTATGATGAAACCATTCAGTTGAGGAGTCGACATTGGAGATGGAGACAGAGATAAAGGAGAAGTACTTTTCGTTATTTGTCCAATTGCATATCAGACCTTTGTTCTTAAGTTTCGAAACAAAGCTTTTTCTTAGTAGTATATTATGTTAGTGCCCCACTCCTTGTCGGTGGACGTACTATGTAATAGGCTTGTCGCTAGTATACTCAGCCCGAAGCTTAATATATGAAAACCTTTTCGGTATCAAAATGATTCGGACAAATTCTATAAGAACCTTCCCAACAAATGGATCGACTTCTGTTAGAATATGTCCTAGATGCAGTAGACTGTTTCTCGACGAGTGAGCTATATTTAAAAGTCCTTTCAACGGGACTTTTTCGTTGTAGTTATCTTGAATGTTTTCTCTGCTTATTTTGATGAATGGGTTTTCGTGTCAATTTCTGCATTCATTCCTGAAAATTTTGAGATTAAGGATAAAAGAAGGATTCTAGCACGATATTAGTGTCAATGTAAAAGCGTGTGTAACTGACGCTTGATCATTACGAAGCAGTCTCCTTCTCTTGGCATATTCTCTACTCCGTGGGTTGTTCGAACCATTCTTTTCGACTCCTTCACATCAGCGAATTTTTATTGCATCAAATATGTCCAAATCGACTGTTACGCCTCAGACCCAAAATATATAGGACAGGGAACACGTAGCATGCCATCGGACACACACCATAGGCAATTCCAATGTAAGGGACCTATTGGAAAGCATCTTAAGCTGTAATATAAAATCAGCACATGGTAGTCATTTGCAGCTATACTTATCCACGGATACAAGTATGAAATAAATAAGAACATAACATCATAATGCCGAATAAAGAAAACTGAATAATGTCAAATAATATAAAAATAGTCACATGGGAGAGAACTCATGGATACAAGTACCTGAATGAAATGTAAAGGAAATAATAAAATGACTACAGACTCAGACATAAAATAACTAAAACATGAAACTACTATGGAGAACCTTCATATTCAACAGCTGGTGCAAAGGATGAATAAACTCATAGTCCATACTCCTTTGGCAATATCGCTTCACCTATGTCTAGAAGTGCAATAGCCGTACTCCATAAAATATTTTTTTAAACATTTATACCCTAATTAGTTTCCTAATAACAATATAAACAACAAATGGTAATAATAATAATAAAGTTTTATTAATACTTTTTATACAAATTTTGCATTTTGACCCCTATAAAAATTTGTGAAATGTACCAACTCGTGAGGCCATGTGGCAGCTCATGTGATTAGGTGGCCTCTTCCTAGACATGTGGCCCTTACTAATGCCACATGGTTTGGTGCATGAAGACAAGCCTCTTCAAATTGCCACCTCACACTTTCTCTCTCTCTCTTCTTCATTCATTCATTCTTCTTCCTCTATTTTCCCCTCTCCATTCTTCTCCACTCCATCGCCCCCCTTTTCTCACAACTGCTGTTGCTCCTGCTGCTACTGCTGCTGTTGCAACTTCTACTGCTGCTGTCGGCCACTGCCGCCAGCCACCCGCCGCCGCCAGCCACCCACCGCCGCCAGCCACCCACCGCCGCTGGCTACCCAATGTCGTCGGCCTCCACCTCCAGCAACACCAATCTCTCCTCCTCCTCCTCTTTGATTTCTTCTAGGTATAAATTCATTTCCCTCTTTCTTTAAATATTTTAATTTCTAAACCTAGGTTAGAGTTTAATCTCTAAAAAATTTTGGAAAGGGAAAGATCACAAGGAAATCAAGAATTCCCTTGGATTTGAGGAAGAGAACTCTAGGTTTTCCAAAGCAAGGCAAGTCCTCTCCCTTTTTTCCCTTCTTGAAAATTTTATTTTGATATCCTATTGTCATAAGTTAATATTATTTAGTTATGTTTCTGAAATTATGAAAATTCATGGCAAATCTATCTTTATGAGAATTGAAATATGCATATAAACATAAAATTTGGAAACAACCACTTATGGACTCAATTAATGTATGTATGTATGTATGTATGAATTGGACATAATGTGCAGGACACAAAACAAATGGATACTTCGAATTAAATTTCATGTGGTGGTATATAAATAGAAAGATGTGTGGTTACAACCCATGATACATATATATATATATATATATATATATATATATATATATATATATATATATAATTATATATATATATATATATATGGATTTTGCAATCCTTAGTATGATATGTATATACTTGGGTTACTTTTGAATGTGTAGGATTGATAAGTTGTCAATTTGATATAAATATCAATTCTGTCCACTTTCTAAAATATATCAAATTGACATGTTTTGGCATAATTATTTAGTTAATATGGATATTTATAGGTACCTACATGCTAAGGTAACCCTACACCTATTAAGTTTCAATTTTAAACTTCCTTTCGTATCCTCAAGAAACTAAAATGTGATGAGTAGCAAGTGTAAGCTTAAGTTGAATATCTAGATTTAATTTTTGTATAAAAATTTAAAATCAAGCCAATATCACAAGTTTTATAAAATTATTTTGTAAGCAAGATTTTGATATCATTGTGCTACTAATAATTTTGTTTTGAACTTGGATAGTATTAAGCAAGTTGCGTTAATCCAAGAAAATTGCTTACATGCTTGCTAAGGTAAGAAAGTCTATATCTAATCACATTTTATATATGATGCTTACGTTAGTTCCGGTGTTGAGAGTTGCTTCACCGAAGGGGTCGACGTACCTGGGAATATATATAAATTGCATGGTATCGGTGTCGAGGGTTGCTCCACCGAAGGGGTCGGCGTACCTAATTATTGTTATATTTTATCTATTATAAAAAAATTTGAGTCAATAGATACAAAGAAAACTCTGCCAAAATTTTTAATAATTTCCAGTTTAACCGTCATTTTTTGCTAAGGACGAAAATTTCCTTCTTAACCTTATTCTTTTAATGTGTGAATTCCTATCACACGAAGAAAGAAGTACAATTTAAATTTAGAACATAATTTAGAGTTCACTATAAGTTAGAATTGCATCGGGACGGGAGAGAAACCTTTGGATCACACCTTCGAACTCTTGTAATATTATATTTTAAAAACTGATCAGTTCCTATTATCGACATTCATACGGCCATATGATGTCCGAGGTGAGGCTTAGCTCATTTTCTTGTTTGCTATTTTATATTGGATTCCGAATCCCCGAATTCGGCTTTGTAATATCTAATGTAGCCTGGTTTCGATATTCTTGAAAAATTTCAAGTTATACGACAATTGTTATAACACTTGATTCGGATAACTCGAAAAACAACTCATGTGTTATCCTGATTATATCATATTATTATGTGATTTCTGATAATAATGGGATGGATAAATCTAGGCACCGTCCATTAAGTATAAACCTGATCCCGGATAAATGGGATTTTTGCCAAGATATTAGGTGTTGTGTGATCCAGAAGTGTTTTTCTAAATATTGCATTTGCATATAAGATTTGTCTGAGGTTTATACATTTATACCTGACACCTGAATTCTTTTGGGAAGATATGCTAATACTGTAAGAAATTTTTTATCAGTAATTCTAATTTTAAAATTATCCTTTCCTCCAGTTCAATTTCGATAATTTTATCATCTTACTTTTTCTTCCTTACTCCTTGACTGAGAGCTTGCTCGTCGTATTGACAACCTAGTTTTGTTCACTAGATTTTGATGAAGGTCAGGAGGGAATGCCAATGTACCCCGAAGATGAGCTTAAAGAATAAGACAAAGAGTAGGTCGACTTTGGACATCAACTAGTAGTATTTTGTAACTTTTTGTGTATTATATGTATTGGGTTAATGGTTGTAATTGGGTAGAATAACAAAAATTTCTATTTAAAGTAAAGAATATCCTTTAATCAACCTGTTATTTATTATTTTATGCATCATGTGACCCGTGATCAACCTATCCTAGAACCCTACACAATCGCGAATATGGGTACTGAAGTGTTCATATGTCGCATTGTAAGCCCCCTAAAATTTTGGGATATTTTATTTAAAAGTATATATATTAAAAAAAAATTTTTACAGTTTTTATTATATAAATATTTTTGTTAGATATTATGATAGAGATTTTGAATAAATAGTGGGTATTATTAGACTATAAGTACATCTAGGCAGGTGGTACAAATTATGTACCAAAAACCTTTAGAGTATATTACGTATTTTAGAAGTTTAGGAATTTTATTGCTACTTGGTAATAAAAAAGAATATATATATATATATATATATATATATATATATATATATATATATATATATATATATATATATATATATTAGTTTTAAATAACTTATAATTAGTTTTTTTTCTATTAATGCAAGAAATTGCTACAAGAAATTTTATTTTTTTAGAAAAAGTATCCTGGAATTCTTTTAGAAAAATTTAGAATTTATTTTAAAATTTATTTTGATTTACAAGTATATATATGTATTTATATATATTTAAATCTATAGTTTTTTTAAAATAAGAATAAAATATATACTTTACCTTACGAGATTTTGAAAATCTCGTGAGTACAGTGATGTATATTTCTCCCGCACAGGGAGAACGTAATTCCGAGAAAGGGGAGATCCCGAACTTAGCCAAATTTGAATCAAATTGATTCAAATCAAACCCAGATAAATCTACAATAGATTCTCCGTACATCCTACTAATTCTATTCGAAAACCTACTGTATAAATCGAGTTTAAACAAGCAAAAAAAAGGAGAAAAACACAGGTCGGACCATAAAGCCGTTCGCAACCTTTCCTCGACGCTGAATCGCTACCCAAACCATCGACACCAGCGTCTCCGCGAAGCCCAGGCGACCAACTTCAGCCACCTGTAGTTCGCCAACGACCGTCGTTGGGCGATTGTAGCCAGGGAACGCCCCGGTCGATCAGAAAATAGGGGATCCCTGTTTTAAAACCAATTGCGAGGTACCCTTCTTTTCGATCCCCTTTCTTCTCGAATACTAATTCGTTTTCAATTCCGTTGGATCCTCTAGAAATCCTACATAACCATCTCGAATTCCCATCAAGGGGATTCAAATATTATTGCGCGACCAGCCGGAGAAATCGACGTAGAGTCGAAGAAAAACTGACTGAAACAACACCTAAAAACCAGTGCGATACCCACCCTTGGAAGGCAAAAATTTGCTGATTCCTCGACTGTATTGAAAATCTGTTTGAACAGATTTGATAGAAAGATATACCCTATGGAAACCCAACTTGTAATTTTATTTTTCAATGATTAGTCTGTAAGTAATTCACTTTCAAAGTTTAGCGAAAAATTATCTTTAAACCATTGAAAATTTAGAAAACTTTACCGATACGACGTGCACCCCGACAAACAGGGCAACGTATTCGTGTGCTATACGCATCGAAGGGCGCGTATGGACATTTTTGACGTGTGGGAACTGAAGGAACTCAGTTTTGTTGTTTGTGCGCGACGAAATCAGTCCGTATCCGTCGAGATACCCCCGTATCGCCAATTTGCAAACTTTGCCCTAACTTTGTCTACAGTCGTCGATTCAAGACGAAACTTGCACCAACAGGTCCGAATTGAAATTCTGGTCCTCTGTGCCAATTTTGGTTTGATTCTGAGAAGGTCGAATCGGAACCCCTTTTTGGGGGGCCCGCGACCCACTCAAACGGGCGATTTTGTACGCGGCTCCTCAGAATCCAAAACTGGACATACCGTTGAGTTCCTCTCCTCAAACTGAATCCATAGACATATAGTTTGATGACTTTAGAGACCATAGAAACTGGCACGCATTTCGGTGTAAAACGGGTCCAACGGCGGATATCGTTTTGATCCTAAATTACGATTTTGCCCCTGTTCCAGAACTTAACTTTTGGGCAGGCATTTCCTAGACATATCTTTTATACCGAACATATTCGTGATGTTTGTTTCAGCATCCGGAGCTCTTTGTGGATTTTGACTTTCGTGCTGACGATACTGATTGTTGGATTTTGTTGCTTCTCGCACCATCCTCAGGCAAGATACCTTGTCTTATTTACTATTTATAATTAGATGCATCTTTATTTATTTATTTACTGCATATTTATTATATGTTTTCAATTTGAACCATTACTTGCTATTTTTAGTTCACTTTATTTGCTTTCAGTTATTTTTGTTTCTTGCCTTTTTGTATGCATATGGACCTAGTCTTAGCAATCTACCTTCTGTTAGTAACCTTAGGAGGGAGAAGACAATTAAATGTATATGATACCCCAAATCCAAAAGCTGTAGTAGCTGCGTACTATGGTAGTCGAGTCGCGAGGGGCACTAGCCTCGAGCTATGTGGACTGATGGGTTACGTGGGCCGCTAGCCTCGAGTTATGCCGACTGATAGTATTGGTACGTGACATATGCGTGTTGTGAGTTGTCCTAGGGGAGTCAGCCTTCACCTGCCCATACATCGAGATATTTTCTAAATTGTCTACTAGAAAGGTTAGGAGACCTTAGCAAATTTCATGGTCTAGTCATGGCATGGAAAAATGTCACATCACAGAATATTAAGTTACCCCTTGTCCTTGTTTGGTTGTAGGGGTAGCCTACTGTTTTGATAATGGGATATTGAGCCGTGTTATGGTTTGGACACTTTTACTTTATCTTTATTTTATGGTGCATTTAAATTCAGTTCATATGGCATGTTCTTCCTGTATCTTGTTACGTCCCTCTGAGGACCTGGTGATCTCTCTAGGTATAGACGATTTCCCGCAGGAGTATGGCTCGGTATTGGATTCTTCATACCTTGATGACGAGGCATATCCCGCTGATATCTAGATTTATGTTATTCTTTGAGACTCATAGTGGACATCTACTTTATTTTAGATTATTTTCATATCTGTTTGGTGTGGGCATGTCCACCCGGCTATCTTTTGACTCACTCATTTATTCTATTGGACTTATTATATCTTCTGTGTGTGTGTGCTGTGGATGAGATATAGCTTTATGATTTACTATCCTGCAATTTATATTATCACAGCTTATGTATATATACGAACATTCCATATATTGGAGTATTCTTCGTATATATGCAGCTGGCATGCTACGTTCATAGTCCTACGTATTTTGGGATTGGGGCATTACATGTTTTTGTGGTGGCCCATGCAGGTCAGAAAATATTGTTGGGTTACACGACTGTTCCCAATAAGCCTGCATATAGGAATAAGGATAGTATCTCATCCATGATTATTACCTCCTTTGACTTTTCGAATCCTCTTTGATTACTTGAATTGCCTCATTTCTAACCCTTCTCAACATTATTCTATTTTCGTGCTTGATAGAGGTTAAAGAGATGACTCGTACTAAGAAGACATGTTCCATCGTTACTAGCTTAACTCTTATAAGTTGTGTAAAATGCCTCCCGATCTAACCCTTCCTTGACCGTAACCATGGCCTCAGACAAGAAGACAGTAGAACGTCTATATGGACACGAAACCCGAACAAAACTTCGATTCTTAAGAGACAAAATTTTTTGTATTCTTTTATTATTATCTCACGTACTTATGTTTACCATCTTGACCAATGCTGCTAGTATAGCCTAGTTTTGCAAGCTTATTCTTTTATCAGGATTGTTCATGACATATATGTTATTGGACGTACCCCACTAACGTATTGTCTATCAGAACTGGTGCATGATGGTCTGATCAACCTAGTGCACTTGGTTCGCTCTTCATAAAATTATTCAATGAGATATAGTTAACTTGTTTTCCCAAAATCTCATCCGCAATCGCGTGGACAACTCTTCCTCAACTGCTTGACCTGTAACTTGCTTGAATATATTCTAACGTTATCCTATTTTTGTGCCAGCAGTATGGATCTACGAAGCGGACGCAGCTCTACCTTGGCCCTCACCTCTAATGATGCGTATACCCAGGAGAAGCAGAATCCTCCAATAACCCCGGTGACTCCGTATCAGCTAGGACAGCTGTAGACTACCATAACCCCATCAATGGTACAACAGAAAACCCAAGGGCCACCAGTAATCCAGACTGGGCAGGCTACCGTAGTACTACCCGAGGAGAATGTACCATCACCTCCACCACCCGTTCGACAGTATCCACCTCAATGCGGGCCACAGATGCCTCCACCATCAGAGGATAGAAACCCTACTACACAGTTCATGTATGCCATGATACATACTCAGTGGCAATAGGCTGAACCGATGAGGCAGAGCATGACGGAAGCACTAACTAGGCCCCCACCTCCACCTCCGATACCGGTACCAGCACCAGCTCAACATCCATATGAGGGCTCTATTAATGACTTCATGGATATGAATCCCAAGCCCTTCAGAGGTACCGAGGAACCCCTAGAGATTACTGTATGGCTTATCAGCACGGAGAAGCTATTGAGGGCGTCCCAGTTGCCAACAAATGATTGGATGACAGCAATAGACTTGCTCTTAGAAGACAATGCCCATCATTGGTGGGAAGCCGAAGGAAGACGCTTGGAAGCCAAACAGACTTGGGAAAAATTCTATAAACTTTTCAATGAGAGGTTCTTTCCTATCCATGTACGTGATGCCCTCTATGATCAGTTCCTATACCTCAAACAAGAAAACATGACCGTAGATGAGTACGATGCAGAATTCAGTCGACTGAGCAGATTCGGTGAGACACTGATTCCTACTGAGTAGGAAAGGGCCAAGAGATTTTACGAAGGATTGATACCAGAGCTCAAGAAGCATACCACAGTACAGTCTAGAGTTTCTCATGCTGCAGTGTTAGAAGAAGCTAGAAGCCAGGAACTCCTTGACAAGGAAATACAACAGGCTCAGAGACGCCATATTCTAGCAACTGGGCCAAGTAACCTTATCAATGGTAGACCAATCAGACATTCTATGACACAATCACCAATAAGAGCATCACCTTATCCAATTGATGAGCTTCTTACATGTCGCTTCTGTCATAGGAAAGGTTATGTCATGAAGTATTGTCATCGCAGATTAGGACAATGCATGATTTATGGTTCCAATCATCACAAAGCCCGAGACTGTACAGAACAACTAAAGGCAGCACAACATCGGATGTAAGGACCCGTAGCACCAAGACCAGTAGCAGAGCCAAATCAACCACCATATGGAAGTTATCCTAAAGGATCACACTTAGCTGACCAACCTATATAAGTTAGTCAAGCTAGACAGGAGATAAATGGACAAAGGCATGGCAAGCATTTAGTATGGCTGTGATAGGCACCCATCCTGAGGTTGGAGAATTGGCAGGTATTATTTTCGTTGCAATATTTATTTGTTTTAGACATGGCTTAGCATTAGAACAACACACTCATTAGCTTGGTCAACATGTATAGCATAATACTTGTCTTAGTATAAATTACTAGTTACCAGCGGCAATGTATATGCAGTACCTTCGATACCAGTAGAAATCTATTAACCATAGCCTAGCAATCTTATTACAGAGATTTATGACTTAGCAGTTAGAGATCCTTGCAAAATGTACCTTAAATTTTCATCCGCATCAATAACCGTCTTGTGTGCTATAAGAGAGGGAATCATTCAATTTCCCCGGTACACGTGTCAGTCATGGCATCCCTCGCCAACTTAGAAGCATAAGGATGACATACGTAGCCATTTCTCCATTGTCAAAATTCAAAACAAGACCTTCGACTCGACACATTTCCTCTAATCGAGCAAATAACCCAGTAGTTCACAACGTTTACTTCTATCAGTATCTCTATCGATGCTCCTACCGTGACTTTGAAAGATGGAGCACAACACTAGCATTTTTCTTCCAACAAATTCTATATGCGAGCCCTAGACGAGCCATCCTACACACATGACATACGTGTCACACACAAACCCACCATTCTGTGCTCCATCTCAATTGCACCACATGAATGTCACATTTTTTTCCATTAGAACAAACAGTGGATGCCATTTTGTTCCATTTGATGTTAACCATGCAAATATCGACCAATTCCTATACCCAAGCTAAATACCCGTGATCCATGCAATATGCACAACATTCTATAGCAAGGTTCGTGTATGTATTATATATTCTCATCACTTGGCCATCAATTCATGTTTCCTAAATTCTTCAAGCTCATCTCCTATTTTTATAGGCGAGGAATGAACCTCCTTAGAACCAACCCGTATTAGTTATATCCAAACAAGAGATTCCTACCATCTGGATGAGAGCATGGGCCTTATAGGAATGATGTTATAAATTCTCTCATAGAAGTTAACGATCAAGGACGCTATGGCAATATCTAGGCACCCTTAGAATCCGTAACTACGGCCAAAAGTGTCCAATATACCCATGTCACTCTTTAGAAATTATCCTTCCCAAAATTCTTATAACGGCAATTTCCATGGTTAGCCAACTTCTATAAGTTGGGGAGAGTCCTGAATGAAGATACCTATTTACGGTAAATAGAGCCAGTGTGGCTTTATTTTTATAACTACCCTCCCACCTTTTAGAAACCAAGTGACGAATCGAAGTACTTACTCCCCGTTCATTTTAATTTTGTTATTCCTCGTTATTAAGGATTATTTTAATTTCGAGGAAAAAAAATTTATAAGTTGGGTAGGATGTAAGCCCCCTCAAATTTTGGAATATTTTATTTAAAAGTATATATATTAAAAAAATATTTTTATAGTTTTTATTATATAAATATTTTTGCTAGATATTATGATAGAGATTTTGAATAAATAGTGGGTATTATTATACTATAAGTACATCTAGGCAGGTGGTACAAATTATGTACCAAAAACCTCTAGAGTATATTACGTATTTTAGAAGTTTAGGAATTTTATTGCTACTTGGTAAAGAAAAAAATATATATATATTAGTTTTAAATAACTTATAATTAGTTTTTTTTTCTATTAATGCAAGAAATTTCTATAAGAAATTTTATTTTTTAGAAAAAGTATCCTGGAATTCTTTTAGGAAAATTTAGAATTTGTTTTGAAATTTATTTTGATTTACAAGTATATATATATGTATTTATATATATTTAAATCTATAGTATTTTTTAAAATAATAATAAAATATATACTTTACCTCATGAGATTTTGAAAATCTCGTGAGTACAGTGATGTATATTTCTTCCGCACAGGGAGAACGTAATTCCGGGGAAGGGGAGATCCCGAACTTAGCCAAATTTGAATCAAATTGATTTAAATCAAACCCAGATAAATCTACAACAGATTCTCCCTAGATCCTACTAATCCTATTCGAAAACCTACTTTATAAAATCGAGTTTAAATAAGTAAAAAAAATGAGAAAAACACAGGCCGGACCATAAAGTCGTTCGCAACCTTTCCTCGGCGCTGAATCGGCACCCAAACCATCGACACCAGCATCTCCGCGAAGCCCAGGCGACCACCTTCAGCCACATGTAGTTCGCTGACGGCCATCGTTGGCCGATTGTAGCCAGGGAACGCCCAGGCCGATCAGAAAATAGGGGGGCCCTGTTTTAAAACCAATTGCGAGGTACCCTTCTTTCCGATCCCCTTTCTTCTCGCATACTAATTCGTTTTCAATTCCGTTGGATCCTCTAGAAATCCTACATAACCATCTCGAATTCCCATCAAGGGGATTCAAATATTATTGTGCGACCAGCCCGAGAAATCGACGTAGAGTCGAAGAAAAACTGACTGAAACGGCACCTAAAAACCAGTGCGATACCCACCCTTGGAAGGCAAAAATTTGTCGATTCCTCGAATGTATTGAAAATATTTTTGAACAGCTTTGGTAGCAACATATACCCTATGGAAACCCAACTTGTAATTTTATTTTTTATTGATTATTCTGTAAGTAATTCACTTTCAAAGTTTAACGAAAAATTATCTTTAAAATATTAAAAATTTAGAAAAAAATTTGATACGGCTTGCGCCCCGACAAACCGAGCGATGTAGTCGCATGCTATATATATCAAAGGTCGCGTAAGGACGTTGCCGACGTGTGGGAACTGACGGAACTCAGTTTCGTCGTGTGTGTGCGACGAAATCAGTCTGTATCCGTCGAGATACCCCCAAATCGCCAATTTGCAAACTTTGCCCTAACTTTGTGTATAGTCGTCGATTCGAGACAAAACTTGTGCCAACATGTCTGAATCAAAATTTTGGTCATGTCTGCCATGTTTGGTTCGATTCTGAGAAGTTTGAATCGGAACCCCTTTTTGGCGGGCCCACGATCCACTTAAACGGACGATTTTGTACGCGGCTCCTCAGAATCAAAAACTGGACATACCGTTGAGTTCCTCTCCTAAAATCGAATCCATAGACATATAGTTTGACGACTTTAGATACCATAGATACTGGCACACATTTTGGTGTAAAACGGGTCCAACGGCGGACATCGTTTTAACCCAAAATTATGATTTTGCCCCTGTTCCAGAATTTAACTTTTGGGCAGACGTTTCCTAGACATATCTTTTATACCGAACATGTTCGTGATGTTTGTTTCAGCATCCGAAGCTCCTTGTGAATTTTGACTTTCGTGCTGACGATACTGATTGTTGGATTTTGCTGCTTCTCGTACCACCCTCAGGCGAGATACCTTGCCTTATTTACTGTTTATAATTATATGCATCTTTATTTATTTATTTACTTCATATTTATTATCTGTTTTTATTTTGATCCATTACTTGTGATTTTTAGCTCACTTTATTTGCTTTCAGTTATTTTTCTTTCTTGCCTTTTTGTATGCATATGGACCTAGTCTTAGCAATCTACATTCTGTTAGTGACCTTGGGAGGGGGAAGATAGTTAAATGTATGAACTACCCTAAATCTAAAAGCTGTAGTAACTACGTACTACGGTAGTCGAGTCGCGAGGGTCACTAGCCTCGAGCTATGTGGACTGATGGGTTACGTGGGCCGCTAGTTTCGAGTTATGCCGGCTGATAGTATTGGTACGTAACGTGTGCGTGTTGTGAGTTGTCCTGAGGGAGTCAGCCTTTACCTGCCCATACATCGAGATGTCTTCTAAATTGCCTACTAGAAAGGTTAGGAGACCTTAGCAAATTTTATGGTCGAGTCATGGCATGGAAAAATATCACATCACGGGATAGTAAGTTACCCCTTGTCCTTGTTTGGTTGTAGGGGTAGCCTACTATTTCGATGATGGGATATTGAGCCGTGTTATGGTTTGGACACTTTTACTTTATCTTTATTTTATGGTGCATTTAAATTCAGTTCATATGGCATGTTCTTCATGTATCTTGTTACGTCCCTCTGAGGACCTGTGATCTCTCCAGGTATAGACGATTTTCTGCAGGAGTATGGCTCGGCACTGGATTCTTCATACCTTGATGACGAGGCGTCTCCCGCTGATATCTAGATTTATGTTATTCTTTGAGATTCATAGTAGACATCTACTTTATTTTAAATTATTTTCATAGCTGTTTGGTGTGGGCATGTCCATCCGGCTATCTTTTGACTCACTCATTTATTCTATTGGACTTATTATATCTTCTGTGTGTGTGCTGTGGATGAAATATAGCTTTATGATTTACTGGCCTGTAATTTATATTATTACAGCTTATGTATATACGAAGATTCCCTATATTGGAGTATTCTTCGTATATATGCAGCTGGCATGCTACGTTCATAGTCCTACGTATTTTAGTATTGGGGCGTTACACGCATAGCCTGGGGATGTTGTTACGTACTCGGCTCACCGTATTTTAGGAGCGGGGCGTGACACATCTTTTTAGTGGTGGCCCATACAGGTCTTAAAAAATAGAAAACCTAGGATAGGATGGAGGTCAAGCTTTTGAGGAGACCTATATAGGTTAAGCTTTAAACCTAAGTCATGTTCTTATGAAAAGTCTACAAAGAACCTTAGGATAAAGAATACCTTATAGGTTTTATATGTTAGACTATCATCCATTCTACTTGCCCTATAGATCCATACCTAATAGATTTCCTTTAGTGATTCCAAATAGTTAAGAATCCTAACCCATGACTACTATTAAGGATGTAGGTGATATTCAGGAAATCATGGGTAATATAAGGATAGATATGGCTAAAAAATATAGGTCGCATAATTTGTAGAGAATAAGACAAATATTCTTATTAGAGCGGCCTAGTAAAGGTTTGCAAAAAGTTCTTAAGGGTCTTGAACCTTGTACCCTTAGTAAACCTGGGATTAGAATTATCTTGATATTATATATATTAGAATAGTAAGGAATTATGGACCCCGTAGCCTGGCCAATAGGGATTTAAAAACTTCTATTTAGATTGAATCTAGTATGTTTTGTTAGATTGATATATGTACAAATATGATTTAGGACTATTAGGTAAATGAGTACTAGTAGTATGAATCCTTGATCTCTTGATTTTATCCATGTTTACATCCTGACTCATCTTCCCTTTCTTTGTTGAATTTCATATTATCTAATTATCTCGCAAATCCGACTTTCTTGAAATCCCTCAATTTCTTGTTTTATCTAAAAAATTCATTAATATAAATTCCAGAATTGTATCCTTCATTTTTTCTTACAAATTTTATTTTTCAGCAACATCCCTAATTTTGTGAATCGTCCTCCATCTAAATATCCAAATTTATTGTAAAAAATATTTTGATTGAACTTTCTATAATTGAATTTTCTGTGAATGATTGTTTATTTATTTATGTCAAGAACTCGATAATTTATTAATTGATTTGACAATGCAGAAGAACATGCAGTCAATTAGATTGAATTGTGAAAGAGAAGTTGTTGCAACCATTCAGACTGGCCATCCAGATTGGCGAGGCACATATTCTCAAAATATGATTCAAGAATTTTATAAATTTTGGGGATCAAGACAATTTTTCTGTGATGGATTTCATAAAATTGATTTTCAGATTTTGATTTTGTCTTACCACCATTTGGATTTGAAAACCAGTGTCCTAAATAACTTAAAATGCTATTCAGTATTTTTGATAACATAGATATATGAGATTTTCCTACTAAATTTTGTCAGAAGATTTTATATTATGATATTTTATAGTAATTTGATACTCAGATAAAGGATAAAAGGAAAAGATGAATTTTTAAGTACTGGTTCTAGTATCTTTTGAATTTCCAAGGATACCTTAATGTGTAAGGCTACTTCCAAAATCATAATTCCTACTTATTTTATGGTTATCAAGAAAGAGGTAGCAAATCCTGATAGTGAAATGGTATCTTGATTGCAGCCATATGCGCAATGGCGAGGCACAATATTACTTATCATGTCAATAAAATGAGAAATAAGGAATATGATTTTGATTCTGTAGAACACACATGGTTATGGTATCTGAAAATTTTATTTGACTATATGGAATTTCAAGAATCTTGATAATTTCAAATATCTTTGAATTGTCCTTATTTTTCGTAAAGCTTTTGCTAAATATGTTTCAAAATATCTTATTTATTACTACTTCATCTCTATAAGGTGGGTAGCATATCTTGTTTTTACCTATAATTGATTTAAAATCTTATCTTTAAATTTTAAATTTCGAGGACAAAATTTGTGTAAGGTGGGTAAAGTGTAATAGCCGTACTCCATAAAATATTTTAAACATTTATACCCTAATTAATTTCCTAATAACAATATAAACAACAAATGGTAATAATAATAATAATAATAATAATAATAATAATAATAATAATAATAATAATAATAATAATAATAAAGTTTTATTAATACTTTTTTATACAAATTTTGTATTTTGACCCTTAGAAAAATTTATACAATTTCATCAAATGAATGTACCAACTCATGCGGCCATGTGGTAGCTCATGAGATTAGGTGGCCTCTTCCTAGACATGTGGCACTTACTAATGCCACATGGTTTGATGCATAAAGAAAAGCCTCTTCAAATTGCCAACTCACACTCTCTCTCCCTCTCTTCTTCATTCATTCTTCTTCTTTCTCTATTTTCCCCTCTCCATTCTTCTCCACTCCCCCTCTCCCTCTTCTCACAACTACTGCTGCTCCTGCTGCTACTGCTGCTGCTACTGTTGCAACTGCTGCTACTGCTGCCGGCCGCTGCCGCCAGCCACCACCTCCAGAATCACTCCTTCTCCTCCTTTTTGATTTCTTCTAGGTATAAATTCCTTTCCCTCTTTCTTTTAATATTTCAATTTCTAAACCTAGGTTAGATTTAATCTCTAAATTTTTTTGGAAAAGGAAAGATCACAAAGAAATCAAGAATTCCCTTGGATTTGAGAAAGAGAACTCTAGGTTTTCCAAAGCAAGGCAAGTCCTCTCCCTTTTTTCCTTCTTGAAAATTTTATTTTGATATCCTATTATCATAAGTAAATATTATTTAGTTTTGTTTCTGAAATTATGAAAACTAATGGCAAATCTAATAAAGAAATAATTGTATCAATATTCTCTCTCCCGTTTTTTTATAATTAGATTTTGCTATGCTGTCATAGATAACAAAATCCAGAGAGGATTATGAATGTGGCAAGTTGTTTTGTCATGAATATTTGGAATTCAAGTTCGTAAGAGACATGACCTCTCACTATGATGAATGAATGGGTGATCATTCACTTCAATTTCCAAGGAAGAAATATTGAATAAACGAATGGTCGTTTAAACTTTCGAAGAAGAAAGCAAATGAATCAAACACGTCAGTTTCGAAGAAGGAAAGATGAAGAGTCGGTTATGAATGAACCGTTAGAAATGAACGAACAATTATGCCTCTTTTCAAAAAGTCGCATCATTTCTCAAGGCTGATTACTTAGTTGTTCTGCCTATAAATAGAACAAAACTTTTGTAAATATTGTCAATCTCTTTTCTTCCTGTACAAGAAAAAATGTCTTCCAAAGATTTGATTGCTTCGAAGACTGAAGAAGAAACCAAGACTTTCCTTGCTGAGCCTCCAGTGCCTTCTCAAAAAGAAAGGGGCGAAGGCTCAACTGTTCCTCCTGCACCAGGACAGTATTTGATCTCCAAGTTAGTGGAGCCTGGAAAAACTGCCGAAGAAGAGGCATTGAGGATGGCTGTTTGTGAGTTCCTGGTGTATTCAGACAACGAGATGTTTGAACGGTTGGCGAACTTTGTATTTAATCATGAAGGATCAGGGCCTCCTCCCCATCTGTAATATTATGTAATTAAAAAAAATGAACTTTTATTTACATCATGTCTCTGAAAATAAAGTACATTTTGTCTTTATACATAATATTTTTTTTAGAAATTTGTCATTGATGGGCATCATAGCAACTATGTCATCCATATCTGTTAATTGATAGGCTCCATTGGAGAAGACTTTATTTACCACATACGGTCCTTCCTATTTTGCCTCGAACTTGCCTTTGCTCATATGTGTCATAGTCATAGGACGTTTGACTGTAAGAACCAACTCGCCTTCTTGAAATGTTCGCACTCTGACTTTGCGATTGAAAGCTTTTGAAATCTGGGCCTGATAAAGTTTGATATGCTGTTGAGCTAATAACCTTTTCTCGTCGAGCACTTCCAATTCCAGAAGCCGAAGACGATCATTATTGTCTGTAGTAAGCTCATTAGCAATGGCGATTCTCAATGATGGAATTTAAATTTCCAAAAGTAGCACAGCTTCACATCCATATACCAGAGAAAAAGGTATGCAACCTGTAGGATTACGGACAGTAGTACGATATGCCCATAGACATTCTCCAAGTTTATCACTCCAATTACATTTGTTAATAGATACAAACTTCTTAAGGAGTTTGATAATGGTCTTGTTGAATGCTGTAGCCAACCCATTAGCCACAGGATTATAGGCTGTAAAGGCGATATTATTGATTATGTTGTCATCACAGAACCTATTAAGCTTCTAGCTGATAAATTGTGGTCCATTATCATGGATGATTCGACGAGGGACACCAAATCTATATATCACATGATATTTGGTAAAATTGATAACGCTACTAGTTTTTACTTTCGCCAAAGTTATAGCTTCGGCCCACTTGGAAAAATAATCGGTTATAACTAAGATGAACCGATATCCTTTAAATGAAGGAGGATTGATGGGACCAATTATATCCATACCCCAAGCTTCAAAAGACCACGAGGCTGCAGTTGGATGAAGAAATTCTGACGGTTGGTGAATAAAATCTGCATGAATTTGACATGCACGATATTTTCTTACATAATCAATATCATCTGATACCATAAAGGGCCAGTAGTAGCCCATACGTCGAATACGATCTTGTAGTTTAGGACCAGGCTGATGTGCTCCACAAACACCATCATGAGCCTCACGTAATATCTGCTTTGCTTCATCACCAGCGAGATACCTCAAGAGTAATCCATCAAGAGTTCTTCGATAGAGTATTTTAGTAGTATGATTATAATAGAATCGAAGCGATCGACGATGGATACTTGTAGCTTCTTTAGGATCTTCTGGCAAGATGTCATGCACTGCAAAATCAATGAAAGGTACTCTCCAATCCTCGCTAAGGATATTGACTTCATTTAGGTTGCTGAATTCAATATTGTGGTTGTTTTCAACACAGAATAGATTTCTATTAGAGATAACAATCATCTGTTATCTTTTAACTGAAACTGCCAATACCCCAGCTAGGTTAGCTAAGGCATCGGCTTCTGTATTGCATGCCCGACGTACATGTTCGATAAAAAAACCCTTTGAATGAAGAAGCTATCTTGGTTGTTGCTTCATGATATGGTACTAGATCTTGATGTCGGACTTCATATTTGCCTCTAACTTGATTAACAATCAGTTTAGAGTCGTCATATACTTCGAGATATTCAATATCCAGTTGTTTAGCCAATTGGAGTCCAATGAGAAAGTCATTGTATTCTGCAACATTGTTAGAGCACGATTTGTCTAAAGAATAAGCCCTTTGAATAGTTAATCCCTCGGGTGAAACGAGAACAATTTCCACTCCCGTAACAAGAGTACCTTCAGGTCCAATTCTAGAAGCTCCATCAAAGAATAATCTCCAAGTAGGAAATTCTTCTGAGATCATATTTGATTCCAAAGTTTCGTCCGGAATCTCATCATAGAGTTAAGATGTTTCAGGAACAGGATGAGCTGCTAAAAAGTCAGCAAGTGCTTGGCCTTTCACAGACTTTTGAGGAACATAAACCATATCATATTGTGCTAATAATATATCCCATGTGGCAAGCCTAGAATTAAGTGTACTTGTTTTCTTCATTAAGACTCGAAGAGGATTGATTCGGGATATGACATGAATAGTTTGGCCTATAATGTAATGTCTTATCCTCTGAACAACAAACATTAAGACTAAACATTCCATCTCCACTGGGCTATAACGATGTTCATCTCCAATCATCGTTCGGCTAAGATAGTAGATGGCTTGTTCATGAACTTCCTTGTCCTTTTGATCCAGCAAAGCTCCCAATGAATGATCCATTGCCCGGACATACATTAAGAAGGGTATTCCTGAGGTTGGTGGTACAAGAATCGGTGGGCTCATTAAATACCGCTTTATGTCATCAAATGCTTGTTGACATTCTTCTGTCCAAACGAAAGATACACCTTTCTTTATTAATTGAGTAAATGGTCTGCAACATCCAGATAAATTCGAAATGAACCGCCTAATGTACGCAAGTCGATCTTGGAATCCTCGTAGCTCTTTTAGGTTGTGTAGAGGACGCATCTCTTGAATGGCTTTGATCTTCTCAGGATCAACGTGTATATCCTTAGATGTAATGACGAAGTCGAGAAACTTACCACTAGAGACACCCAAGAAAGACTTGGTGGGGTTCATTTTGAGTTGATGCTGGAGCATTAGATTGAAGATAGTTCTTAAATCTTGAATGTGATCTTCTTTGAGACGAGTTTTGACAGCAATATCATCAACATAGCATTCGACAGTCTTTCGCAAATGATCTCAAAAGATATTACTCATATCCCACTGGTAAGTTTCACCTGCGTTCTTAAGACCAAACGGCATGACTGTATAACAATATACTCCCCGAGGAGTACGAAACGAAGTATATTTTTCATCTTCAGGATTCATCCAGATTTGATTATATCCAAAAAACCTATCCATAAAAGAAATTCGTTCGAATCCACATGTATTGTCGATCATAACATCAGTAACTGGGAGAGAAAATTCGTCTTTAGGGCAAGCATCATTGAGATCCCGAAAGTCTATGCAAACTCGAACCTTTTCGGTCTTCTTCAGGACTGGGACAACATTGGCCACCCAGTCAGGATGTTGTTCTTCTCTGATAAAACTGCAAGCTATAAGCTTTTTGACTTTATTATCAATTGCATCCATCATTTCAGGCTTGAATCGCCGTTGTTGTTGTTTGACCGATTTGGCATTCAGCAAAATGTTAAGCTTGTGAGTTATAATTTGAGGATCTAATCCCGGCATATCTTTGTAACTCTAGGCGAAGACGTCGATATATTCACGAATAAGGTAAATTAATTCTTGTTTATCATCCTCTGGGAGATTTTTGCTAATGAAGATTGGTCGTGATGCACCTTCCTCTCCAATATCGATTTGGACCAGTTGATCCTCAGTAGGTGGTTCTCGTTATTCAAAACAAAGTTTCCACTGGTTGTCCATCCTTTGTGCCTAAGGGTCCATTTCAATAGCTTCTTCAATGTCACTTTCATCATCTTCTGAGAATTCAGCAGACACCATGTTAGAAGATACTATCACCTTATGAACATGACCGATGCTGGTATCAGAATCCCATGAGATAGAATCAAAAAAGTTTGAACGTTCTTATTCATCAGATTCAGAAGGTTTTGAAGTTGGAAGTGGTGATGTATAACCTAGTCCTCATTTCGTTTTACTGTGGTACTGTTGTGATTTCCCTTTTGGAACAGCAATACGAAGAGGAGTTCGCCTTCCTTTACCATTATTGAGACCTATTCTGAAATCATAGCCCATTTTACGGATGATGGCTTTGGATTGTGGACTATAGCGTCGTAATTGTAGCCTTCATGTATCATCTCTATTATCATTATAGAGCATGATTTTTGGTTCTTCTCTTTTGTTGAAGAATATAGGCTTTTCATCTTTCTTTCGAGACGGTACTAAGAAGTACGAATCTTGTATTGAATCCAGTAATACCACATTTCGTCGAGATGATACGCTTCTATTGTAAGTGGTTTAAAGCTATCTAGCATATCCAGATAACACTGAGCATAGAAAAAGACATCAGTATACTACAAAGGAGATGCTTTATTGATTTTTACACCATCATTTACAACAGGGACTTTAGCCTTAGCAGGCTTAGTCAGATTGATGACAAGAGGGGAAGAAGAAGAACGAAAAGGAAGAGGGATCTTCTTGCGACGAAGATCGATTACAAGTGGCTCAGAAGAGGTGAGCTCCCTTTGTTCTTGACTGTCACCTTTAGATTGCTTCTCATGGAAAGAAAGATAGTTAGTCAGAGGTTTGGAAGACTGAGGACAGGAGGTACGTCCTTTGACCAAAATCACCAGAGTATCATTAGGTATACTCTTATGTTCTTCATCTGTGTCCATTGCTAGTACCACCTTCATGAATTCTTCTTTGTACATACGAGAATCGTTGCAGTATGCTTCAACTCCTTTGAAAGGATTCAAATCTGCAACTCTTTTTGGACTTCTCCATTACCATCCACATATTTGAAACACTGGTGGAACGTAGAGGGTACAATATTGTGTTCATGGATGAATGGCCTTCCCAACAAAGCATTGTATGAGCCATGATTGTCAATAACATAGAAAGTTACCTTTGTACGAAGATTGCCAATTTGAAGTTTTAGGCGTATTTTTTCCAAAGGTTCACTTCTTCCTTGATTGAATCCCAGGATGGTAGTGATAGTTGTAGAAAGATTGTGTACTGGGATTTTCAAAGCATCCAGTAAGGACTTCGGCATGATGCTAAGTGCAGACCCGGGATCGATAGAATGCGGTCGACTTTCATGGTGTCTACATACCCCATAAAATAGAGAGGAAGATCATGAAGATTGTCTTCTAACAACATGTCATCTTGTGTAAAAGTGATATTGGACATTAATTCAAATACACTATGTCAATGTGCACAGCTGACTGGCTCCTTTTTGGGCTTCTTGAGAAGAGTCAAACAAGCGTCAGCCTGCATCAAGGCTTCACTTAATGTCTCACAGTTTCTTTTGAGAGATACAAAAGTACAAAGATTGACAATCTTGCTGGAGTATTGGCCAATTGAGCCAATATGTCAAAATTGTAAGGCTTTTCAAATCCAAGAGATGATAACTTCTTCAATGCTTTATCAAAGCGAACAGGTTGCTTTCCCTTGTCTGCTGATGTTGGTTTAGGAGGAGATGGTTCAACCACTAGTAAGGATGTAGATGGTGTATCTTCAGCAGGAGAAGATGATGGAGGAAGAGCATCCGGGGATGGAGCAGGGTTCTCTTGATTTTCGGAATACTCCCGAAGATAGGGTTTTCCAGATCTAGTGCCCATTAGAATTTCTTCTTTTGTTATTGGTTCAAAGGATACCATGTTGCAGTTCTTGGATTTAGACTTGGAATGCTTCTTTTGTTTAGAAGAGGAAGGCATTTCAAATTCTGCCACCAGATCTGGATGAATCCACATAATCTCTCCTCTGTCAGTTGACAGCGGAACAAGACCTTCATTTTAAGGAGGTGGGATATTCACAATTTCCAGAGTAGTTCTTGGAATGGGGACAATACCATCTTGTAAGAGTTGTGGTGGAAAATCACCGAATTGGAGAAAAACCACATTAGCAGTCACCGTTTTCTCATTCTACTGTAAAGTAATTGCTCCTGAGTTGACCAACTCCTGGATTTTGCCTTTGAGCACATAACATGCTCTGGTTGGATGCCCTATAAATCTGTGATAAATACAGTATTTAGGGTGATCAGTTTTACCAACTTCTTCTGGTCGCTTTGCTTATGGAAGCTGAAGCTTATTGCTTTTGATCAAGCAATCGAAGATGCTTAAATTATCATCTTCATCGAAAGAATACTCTTCTTTTGAACGAGTTAACTTTTGCAGTGGTGCTGATGGGGTGGATGCCGTCTAAGTAATATTGACAGCCAAAGACTCTTTGCTTTTGAGATTAATGGCCAGTGTTTTTTTATTCTTGCGGTTATTCTGACGATTACTACCCCCGGGTGTAGAATGTTCATCTTGGTTAGGATGAGTCATCTGGACTCCTAACTGCTTGAACTTTTCGGCACTAACTTCTGTCGCCTTTGCATTAGCAATGAAAGAAGGCCAATCCTGGAATTGTGTAGATTCCATCCACATACTGATAATAGAAAACAAGTTTGATTTACAAGTGTCTATTGTTACAGCAGATGGAGTACCTAAAGGCATTTTGAGTGCCTCTCGACGGAATCTTTCAATGAAACTCTCTGTGGATTCATTGTGCCTCTGTTTAGTTTTAATGAGGACAGACATCGTCATGTCATTGACTCCCTCATAAAATTGTTCCAAGAACATTTGCTTGAAACCATCAAATGAAGTGATACAACCATCAGGCAGGCTACGATACCAGTCATATGCTGTACCAGCTAAACAATCGACGAACACTCTGGTAAGGAGAGCATCATTTGGTTGTAATTGATCATTAATCACCTCAAAATGAATGATATACTGACTTGGAGAAGTGTTGCCATCAAACAGCATAATGGTTGGAAGCTTATACTTAGGAGGAAATGGAACTTTCTTCCACTCTGTAGGATATGGTTGCTTTATGCCTAGTCTTTGTAGGCCATCCTTCTGCTTGAAGGTCTCAAACTGAGTGCGTAAGAGTTTTACAACTTCATTAGCATCCCCTGATGTTTGGAAATTGGTAGGCTGGTTAGAAGTGTTAGGAGGAGGAATAGCATGGTAATTACCACCTCCAGCACCAGACTGACTTGGATCAGCTGAATTGGCACAGAAGCAACCTGAGGGGCTGGTACCCCTAAACTAACAGGTATAGAAGATGCTATAAGCTTAGGATTTATAACAGGGTTTACAATCGGGGGCAGTGTATGTTGAGCCACCATTATGGTGTGCATGCTTGCAACCATTTCTGTCATAGTTTTCAATTTGTCTTCTAATGCAACAATTCGTTGCTCTTGGCTGGTTGACGTAGAGGCATCTTGATCTTCCATAATGGTATATGTCGTCACTTCTTTTGCAGCTGTTGATGAGATAGTTTGTTCAGAACTTTCACTATCTGCATCAAACTCCGAAAGAGAGTCCTCTCCCACATGGGTGATAGGGAGATCTTCTTGAATAAAGACACCTTAGTTCAAATGTCGATTTCTTGATCTAGTGTATTGAAGGAAACCTTCACTGGATGCATGGATCCGATCCAAGTATTGCTGACTGGGATTACGGAATGCATTACATCTTGGATGTTTCCTACCCCAGTGCCTTGAGAAGTCATGTTAACAAAAGCATATAATATCTCATCTTTGTCTTCTATTATATGTTCAGGAGTTGAAGCATAGTTCAGACGATCGAAGATAGATCGTCGAGCCGATTGGCAACAACAGTTGATGATAACTTCATGTAGGCAGTGGCGATTTGAAGCACAATTTGGAGGTGAGGAAAATATTCCCATAGTCCCCCGTCTTTGTGTAAGAAGTTGCCGGAGATCAGTTACAACCACAGGACGAGAAGAAGTCAGAGGAACATATTCCTTAATGATGTTAGGAACATGTCTCCTATTCTTCAGGTGTTTAGTTCCTTGAGTGTACAAAGATGTACTCAACTCATTAGCATAGGTAGATGGGTCTTTCTTTTCAAACTTTGGCTTTTGGTGCAGAACGGCCTTTGGCATAGGGTTCTTGCGTTTTGCCAAAGTTAATATTGTTTGACGCCTATTGAGATAAGTGCATAAATCTAAAAATTCTGCTCCCGGTGTCTCTGTTTGTGATACCTTCAATTTTCCTTGCTTGGATCTTGAAATTTGCAAGGTAGGAAGATCTTGACCAGACCCCATAGGGGTAGGTAAGATACCTCTCTGATCAGTATTCTTTCCGGTATCAGAGATCCGAGGACCTCTGTTTACAGGAATAGAATCTAATACGTCTTCCTCTGAGTCATAGACCAGAGAAGTTTTAGAAAAGACCAAAGGGTGCTTTCCTTTATTTTGAACAGGGTTAGCTAAGAAGTGTTTCCCTTTATTCTGTTGTATGACCATTTTAGGCATAGATTGTGCCAATTGAGGAAATTTCAAAGGACTTTTCCTTTTGTTCTGTCTAGTATTGGCACTAGGATATGAATTCCCCAAGTTCAGAACTTGAGAATTGGAAGAGGAAATAGCCAAAAGACTAGTTCCCTTGAGTTGCGCCAGAGTAGCAGATTGTGCCTGGATTGCTGATTGCTTGGGTTGTGCCATAGTCCTACGGACTACTGGTAGCGCCTTGGCAGCAACATTAGTAGACTGTGCCTCGACAGTAGCTTGAACTGACTGCACCTTGGCAGCAAAGATAGTAGTAGACTGCGCATGGGCAGCAGGATGAGCAGAATGCGCCCTAGCAATAGAAACAGGCTGTGCTGGAGCCACTGAGGTGGATTGTGTCTTGTTCATTAAGCACTCAAGTTGCGTCTGGGCAACAGCGACTGTAGAAGATTTAGGAGTCCACAAAGTCCTGTTCTTGGTGATAGCCACCGTGCGCTTGTTGCTCTTGGTGTTGATCATATTCTTGTAGGCTGTCTAATTGACTTGAACAACCAAAGTCTTCTGCGTATTGCCGATCGACGCAATGTCACATTTAGTTGTCACTTTCTCGTCGGAGGAGAAAGTCGCCCCCAGCAGAGTCGTCATTTTGTTTACAAAAACAAAATTTGTTTATTCCAACTTGTAAAAGAGTACAAAGTACAATAAATTTTGGAGAAGTACAACTTTAAAAATATGATCAGAAGACGATCACTTTATTCCTTGGACTATGTGAACTTGAAGACTGTAGCCTCTAGAGAACGCAACAGTAATTTTGTAAGAGTTCTTGATCTCTGTCTCTATCTGATAATGATTGGAAACTCTATTTATAGAGTTCTTGAAATAACTGTTTTAGCAGTTATTCTGATGGTGCGCGGAGCTGGATTGTGCCACATTGAGTTGCACTAACCTCCTATTGTGCCAACTTCCATTCAGTTGTCAATCGTGTACTAACTGTATTTAGATGCGTGGCATCATATGATTGAGATGTGCGTGGTCGTTTACAGGATAGTAGACACGTCTTTAGAGATTAGTGGCATGTGCGCCATGTCATCCTGCTTTAGAATGTAAGTTGTTTCAACTTTATCAGGTTGCACGAGCTTCAGTCAACAAGTCAAACTGTGCTTGATTTGGGCTGCACCTACACAAGTGGCAGCTTCTAAGCAGAAGTCATTCAGGTTGCGCCCAGGCGCAACTAAGGATTTTGTTTAGATTGTGCCTGGACGCAACTCACGAAGTGTACAGGACAGCTGTCCACCAACTTCCCTTAAGCGGCACAATTCACGGGATTCGAAAAACTTTTCCTCGTTCACTATTGTGTCAGTCGTCAGTGTTGTCAGATATTGATGATCATTAAGTGTCAGATGCCACGTAGGTTTTGGCGCAACTAGACTGAGCACAGTTTGATATCAGGCGCAACCTGATCAGTGGCGCAGTCCGTTCTCTGAGCTTCATATCAGTGGCACAACCTGATCTTTGGGGCGCAACTTGATCACTGATTAGTATGTTCAGGGCGCAACTTGATTTTTAGGCTCTACACTAATGAGCACTATACTAAATATATGTAAAATAATATAAATTATATAATAAGTCAATAAATAGTTATTTAAAAATCCAAAAAGTCAAAAAATATTTATTTTAAAAATTCAGGGGATTTACAAATGTCTTATCTTGATAAGGACTAAGAAGAGTTCTAATTCCCTTGGATTTTTTACTATTTAATTCAAATTGATTTAAAAGTAACTCAATCAAATATAATCCAATGTAGATAGATTCTACCTCTAATTTAAACTGTATTTAAATAACTTAATATTTTTTCAACTTAAATCACCATAATTAATTATATATTAAATCAACCCATATTAATATACATTTTTCGAAATAATATATTAATGATAATAATTAATTTCAAAAATATAAATATATATACACTCGCATGCAAAAATAATACTTACATAAAATACAGTTTTTCTAAATTACTAGTTATACTTGTACCATAAAATAAAATGGTCTTTTTAAATAAAAATAAAGTTTAGCAATCCTCGGCGCGACGCATTTACAACTTCAAGCAATATAAAATATTTATCGTCTATTATTTTAAAATATTTTCTATATCTATATAATTAAAACGTTTTATAAAAATATGTACTTCGCACTTATTCGCACTTGACGAGAAATTTATGAAACGCAAACTCGTACGCGATGTACAAATACGAAGTACAAAAATCAATACCATATTTATTTAAAAAAATTGTAGTAGAAATTAGGGGTTTTACACAATATGAAAGAATTTTCCCTATCATAAATATGCAGAAACAAAGAAGAAAGAGGGAAGGGTTACCAGGTAGCAGGCTTACTGTTCGTCGAGCAGGGGACTCGCCAGTATCAAAATGCAGCGGCGAGGGGCGTCTCGATGATCGACGGCGAGAATAGGAATGGCTCCGGCTGCGTCGATTGGTTCGGAGGCAAGGAGGAATGTCGGAGCTCGTCTTCGGTTTAGTGCCGCTGGAACAAAAGGGAGGTCAGGAAGAATAGCTTCCCCGACGGCTAGGGTTTTATAACTATACATACCAATCGGTTTGCTAATGATAAGGAGATCAATGTTGGCTACATAGATAGAAAATTCCTTAGGGTGAAAACATGAGAGGGATAAAGATTTGCTTATATTTAAATGGTATATATTTATATCTAGTATTGGTTTGAGCACATGATTTCCTATGGGATTAAGTTCTATCCAATAGGCTTTGGCGAATATAAAGGATAGTGGGCTATAGGAGGTTCAAAACTTGTAACATTTGGATGGCTTGTGGCTGGGCCGGACTAAGCCCTATTTCCTAATAATGTATCACAAGTAGAAGTGATAAACTCATGATAGAAGTTGAACATATTTTGGACTTGAATTACACTAGCATGCATCTATAGCATGACCTGCAACTAACTTCCCGAAAACAATACCAAAGCCTAGCCTTGAAGGAACAAATGTAGGATGCATTATATGTGTTTTACTTTTTCTCTTTCTTAAAATTGATTCTATCAAACAAATAAAATAAAGTACTACCCATGCTGACCAAGGTATTAAAAATTTACTCTAATCGAGTTGCTCAAGATGAGTACATAGATTCAGTAATGAAGACACTTCACCACTAGATTAAATATATGTTCAACAAGAATCTGCAATAACTAATCCTCAGCTCAGTCATTACAAAACAGAGGTACAACCTTGACTCCTACATAATATATTATAAATACTTGTATTTACCAAAGATTTTATAATTACACTCAAGCTATAGTTAAAATCATCTATCGTAATAATTAACTAAGTAATTTATAAAATTCTAAAATTACCATTTAAATTAAATAAATAAATAAATAAATTTAAAATTTTCGAGAAGAGGAGTTACAAAGAAGAGGACTGTGCGATTAAGGCACAGGTCAGCGAATGATCTAATTAAAAATGGGGTCATTGCCGTGGTGGATGTTCGGAGCCAAAAGAATATGGTGGATCCATTCACCAAAGGTCTCAAGCGTCAGCTGGTCGAGGACTCAACAAAAAAAATGGACTTGAAGACGTTCTGATATTGTGTCTCTATAATCCTACCATAAAGTTTTATGATATTAGTTCAAAGAGAAATCTACTAGGCATCTAGATTTTGGTTCAAGAGAGGACCATTGACTGGAAGATTTTCAGGTGCAGTGGGCAATCCTTTGGTATACTGCGGGGTCACGGACCTAGAACCACTTTAGTGGGCACTCCTCTGGATATTGTAGGATCATGTACCTAGAACCACTGTTAGTGGACAATCCCTTTGGATATTGCGGGATTTTATACCCAGAACTACTGTAAGTAGGCAATCCTTCAGGACTTTGCGGAGTTATGAACTCAGAACCACTGTTGTCTATTGTTTGTTCTTTATATAGAACAAAGTCTTGTGAGAGGATGGCTTGGAAGCCTTAATGAGTTCTCGGGTATTTGGGATGTCCGACATGTTTTACAGGAAGCATGGGTAGCACAGCACTACAAAGGAGTATAGTAATCCATGCTACAGTGGGGTGACACCACATGAGGTACCTAGTGAGGGTAAAGCCTCGGCTTCGAGATAAGTCACAGCAGCACAGCACCGCACAGAGGCAAGTAGGCCTAATGCTATAGAACAAAGTGTAGTAGACAGCTCTATAAAGAGGCTGGGCCTCATGTTATAGTGGTGTGACACCACATGAGGCAGTGTCTCGGCTTTGCAAGCCATGTTACGATGGCGTAACACCGTAAGGAAGCGAAAGGCTTCATGTTGGGTAGTTTGGCACTACAAAGAGGCTGGGCCTTATGCTATAGTGGTATGACACCACATGAGGCATTGTCTCGACTTCGGACCATGTCATAGCGGCATAGCACCGCAAGAAAACGAAAGGCTTCATGCCAAGACTTTTTAAAAGAACTCACCTAGAGTGTATGAAAGAGATGTAGGTCGTCTCTGAAGGTAAACTTGTAGACATTCAATATATATACACCGAAACCAGGCTGGTACAGGGCCTTTAATGTGCAGCCAGAATCAAAGTTGATATCATTATGTGAGTGAAAAGAATTGTAATTTTGGTGCAGAAGTCAAGGCTTAGTCTATTCTTGTATCATACCGTTATTTAATCCATACGAAAAGATTTAGGTCGTAGTGACATCTCTCCTAATGCATGATGGGCAGTCACTATGGGGAACGCTCAACCCATATATTGAGATATGTAGGGATTGTTGGTATTTTTGTCTTTAGACTAGGAAAGATAGTCCCACATCGGCTACACCAAATGGTGAGTATCTCAATATAATGCATTACTTGTGTTGAGGTGTGCACATGAGGTGTGGTGGGGCATAAGTGTGTGCCATGTGGGAGTATTTTTCTAGAAAGAAAAAAAGATTAATTTCAACAATGAGACAAGTTGATTTTTGTCGTTCGGACTCGAACTCGGACACGGACTACAAGATGCCTCGTGCATGCACGGACATGTGTGCGGGGGTAGGCGTGGACTGGCACTCGACTATGCTAATTGTGGGATGAACTAAAATATCAAACTCTATTTTTTGAGTATTGGTATTTTAGTCCCACATCGGATAGGAGAAAGGTGAAGTCTCACTCCACTCTATAAATAGAGCCCCTGGCCTCCTTTTTAAGATGCACCAAAGAAAAGAGAAAAGGGAGTTCGTGAAGTCCAAGGAGCCCGTCCCAGTCACAAAAAGTTGACTAACAAGCGTTCCAGAAGTTCTTTAAGAACTTGCTGGTTCCTGGAAGCGGATCGTATAAAGGCGAATTATACTTTGAGCCACGGTGATCTTCATCACCCCAGTAGAGTTGCCTTCGTCTCTTCCTTCTTTCTTTTACTACTTGTTCTGTGTGGCTTCGGGTACTTTTGGAGAGCAAACTCGTTTGCAGAAATCTCTGAAATACTTTAAGGATATTAGAGAGCTAATACTAGCTGAAAATCTCTAGTATTTGATCCCTTACAAAGGCTATTAGAGAGCTAATACTAGTTGAAAATTTCTAGTATTTGTTCCCCTTCAAAGGCTATTAGAGAGCTAATACTAGCTGAAAATCTCTAGTATCCGATCGACTCTCCATCTAGATCTGTTTCAGGAATAATAATCAAAATCAGGAGAGGGTATCCAAAAGTATACAACTTGACCATAATGTACTCTTTTTTCTAACTTGGGTTTTTTTTACTAGGTTTTTGACGCCCTAAGAAGATTTTAATGATGCACCCATATATTTTTTTACCTCTAGATATTTTTATGTCTTAAAGGCGTATCAGCATCGGCTCACATTGTTCCTTTGATTGTTGTTTTCCCATTGGCTCTTTCGAATCAAGGTTTTGGTAGAGTCTACCTATACATGTATATCCCCAAAAACATGCATTAATTTGTTATCCGGGACTGACGAAGATCATCCCTGAAGACTGATGTTAATCATCCTTGAAGATTGATGCCGATCATTCTTGAATATTAATAAAAATTGATTATTGAGTTGTTCACATTAAAAGAAAAGCGTTGTTGTAGTTATAACTAACTATTGGATGATTGTGCCACCAACAATAGAGATATAGTTATCTTTTTGTAATCTTGTAAAGACACTATTGTATCTAGTTGTTAAGCCATCAAACTATTATAAATAAAAGGCTATGAAGAACCTTAGGATTCAATGACTTTGATTTCTCTCTCTCATCTCTTATTCATTAATTGACTACAACAACAAAAACAATCAAACCCTTCATAAAAATTCTTCTTTTTATTTTTTGATATTTAAGCCTGTTGCCATAGTTTTTAAATGACATGTACATGAGCAAGTTTTAAATCCATAATATAATGACATTTCACCATTCACACATTTTTGTATTATTTATATGGCATGGGAAGTTTAAAATTTCAAACATAGCATGATATATTATAATTAAGGTAGTGCTAACCATCACACTTGTTAGTTATTAGCAAAATAAACAAATCATATTTTGTTATCATCAAAATAATTCAGTTTCATGACTCCAGCCTAACTTTAGTTGTTTACTTGACAAAAAAAAAGTGTGATTCTAAAGTTTGTTCCTTGATGCATTGTACCTATGCTTGTTGCAAAGTGATGTTTGTCATGATCAAAAGACCCTATGAAGACTCAAATCACATCATTTAGGACTACATACACATGTTCCAATAGGTAAGCAATTGTTAATGAAGAAAAAGATTGACATGAATGGTGAGACAAGCAGTGACATCAGTTTCTTTCGGGCTACAATTTCCATCTAGTCTTAAACAAACATAGTTATACTAATATCAAAGTATTTTGGCTACAAGCTTGACTACTGATGAAAAAGAAAAGAAAGTTAGGTATTCGTTTATATATATATATATATATATATATATATATATATATATATATATATATATATATATATATATATATATATATATAGAGGATGAGGGAGGTGAGGTGCCACCCTATGGAGGGTGTCTATTTGTCATCCCTCACATGCTATCATCATGCATCCATGTGCTTGATGATAGCATGGGGGGTGACAAGTAGACACCCCCCGTGAGGTGGCATCCTGCCTCCCTTATTCTCTCTCTATAGAGGATGAGGGAGGTGAGGTGCCACCCTATGGAGGGTGTCTATTTGTCATCCCCCCACATGCTATCATCATGCACCCATGTGCTTGATGATAGCTTGGGGTGGTGACAAGTAGACACCTCCCGTGAGGTGGCACCCTACCTCCCTTATTCTCTCTCTATAGAGGATGAGGGAGGTGAGGTGCCACCCTATGGAGGGTGTCTATTTGTCACTCCCCACATGCTATCATCATGCACCCATGTGCTTGATGATAGCATGGGGGGTGACAAGTAGACACCCCCCGTGAGGTGGCACCCTACCTCCCTTATTCTCTCTATAAAGGATGAGGGAGGTGAGGTGCCACCTTCGAATGTCTTTATAGATTTTTTTGGGGCCAATGGATCTGTCTTTATGAACTAATATGTACGATCCAAAAAGACATATTCATTACTGTTATTTTGGAAACATTTAGAGATGCTTGATATTGAAAATTTCGGTTCCATCTCATACATATAGGAGAGATCGGGATCCCCGCTCTTAATTATCCCAGAATAACTTTGAAATAATAGCCGTTGGGTTTTTTTTTATCGTTCATATTCGATCAATTTTTTGCGAAAAAATAGATAGTATATGAATTAATCTGAACGTTCAAAAAAGATAATACAATTGCTGCTATTTGGAGAAACATTCAGAAATATTTAAGAGCAAGAATCCTAACCCCTTGTGTGTGTATATATATATATATGGGTCCAGATCTGAAGCTCCTCCAGCGGGAGCCCCGTCGCCCTCGACCGTTGGATAGAACGGACGGTGGGACTCCATAAATGGTACTTTTGATCCGCGTCATATATATATATATATATATATATATATATATATATATATATATATATATAGAGCACCGCCAAGTCAATATAGGCACCGCCAAGTCAATATAGGAGATCATCTAATGGAGGGACTACTGAAGGAGAGGGTGACCTCTGAAAATAACTTGTCACCGGATCCCCTCCCTCCACCTTGGCAGTCGATTCCTGGTTGTTGGCATCGCTGTCGTCCCACAGTTCGAGCTCCTTCTCCAAGTAAGCAACCCAACTATCGCTCGATTCATCGTCCGGAGCCGCACGGTTCTGGTCGTTGCACGCGACGGTGCCGCCTACGCCTATATCGTCCTCTATCATGCTCCATATCTCCTCCATGGGGTCTTTAAATGTGACCATGTTGGAGGAAGAAGAGCACGCAGGCAAGTACTTGGATGGTTTTGGAAAAGAGTGATCATCATCATCAAGAATTTCCCACAAGTCCATATTTGCCTCCATGGGGATCTCAAACTTGTCAATGCTTTCTTCGACGTCCGCTTCTCTTGCCACCTTGTCGGTCTCTAGGTTTGCGTTCGTGTCCTCGCTCTCCGTCCTGCTCTCGACTTGCTCGGAGCACGATACAAGGGCAGTAAGGATCGACGACGATGGAGAGCTCGGCAGTGGCTCTTCGGAGTACTTCTTCTTCTTCTCTTCAGCCTCTCCCTCCTTTGGTTTCTGCAGCCTCTTCTTCAAGTGCGTGTTCCACACATTCTTGATTTCGTTATCCGTCCTCCCAGGCAGCAGCGACGCGATTTTGGACCACCTGAAAAAATATATTAATAATTAATTTGCTTGATCATCAAGTTTGTCTCGATATATAAAAAATGTAAAAAATACAAGTTCCTAGCTAGGTCAAAGTTTTCTTATTCCAGGGTCAGCCGGTGAAAACATAATCCTATATTGACAGCAGGCCGGCCCAATAAGCCAAACAAGACTTCAGATTTGTCAAACCCTCCTCTGCTTGGAAAATCCTCAGACATGACCGGTCCAGGAGTTGGATTGTCCTATCCAGAGGTAATTTTGCTTGGCCCTTGACTTTTATTATGGACCGCAAGGACGGAACCAGGAACTTGAGCTGGGGTAGGCTGGGGTGTGTTAGGGTGAAGTAGGTATATCCTTACTCACGTTAAAAAAAATCCCAAAAAAATTATACATAAAAAAATAGTTTTGTGGTGGGCTGGAGCCCACCCAGCACTATACTTAGGTACGCCTTTGATGGACCGGTCCGAGGGTATCACCCGTGACCCTAACCTCTTGCAGGGTCAAACGAAGTATGGAGAGTTGTCCTATCAGAGAGGGTTGTCCAAGTCCGAAGTATTATCCGGCTAACCCTTGGGCCGGCCCTGCCTCCAGGCTCAGCATGACCGTACAAGCAGGATCGGCCCGCAATAAGACTCAAGGGGACAACTAAAACTAATTCTGGATAGGACAATCAAACCCTGTGGGCCGGCCCTGCTTGGCTGAGTGGGTTCGATCCAAAGTTTAAAAAAGAAAAGAAAAAGAAGTTACTAGCTAGCTAGGGTTTACTTGTTCCCAAGCGATGCATGTAGCCTGATAATGTCCTCCTCTTCCTCCTTGCTGAAGTTGCCTCGCTTTACGTCGGGCCGCAGATAGTTGATCCATCGCAATCTGCAGCTCTTCCCGCACCGCAACAAACCTGACTAGATCGGACACACGCATGTCACCTAGCTGGCTCATGCACTACTACTTCGAATGTTTCCGAAGCAAATATTGAAACATATAATATAGAGTAAATTTCAAGGGATCTAGCTCACCTGCTTGCTTGGGAAGAGCTCTCCAGCTGGAGTGTCCGTACTTGTGAATGTAGGCCACGAGCCTCATGTCCTCCTCGGGCGTCCACGACCCCTTGTTCAGTCCGATCTTCTCGCAACAGGGAGCTCGGCCTCGACCCATGGTTGATGATGTTGTACTCAGTACTTACTTATCACCGCTTCTGGTAGTGGTAGGAGAGCTAGCAGCTGCTGTGAATGAATGTGTGTGCGCATATATATATATATATATACAACAGGGGCCTAGTGTTAGATTCTCTCCTTACCAAACCTTGATAACAGCTGACAAGTATGTTACTGTTTTGTTCAAAACATTCAATCTGTGTCTGTGTCAAATTGATAGAAGTAGGTGGATGGTGTTGGGAATGAGTTGTGATATGAAACAGAGTTGGTCCATGAGATGTGATCTTGGACCGGGCTCATATATCTTATGATAAATTACCAACCCCGTTAATTGTCACCCCCTTTTGACCTGCTATCTTTTGCTCGTTTCCGCCAGCCGAGCACCCAGGAGATTCAACATATTGTGATCACATTTTGCTCGTTTCCGCCAGCCGAGCATCAAGAAGATCCAATATATTGTCGCCTCGATCCATTCGACTAAGGAACCAAATCAACACGTTAATCCACACCAACCACATCTTGCTCCACCTTGTGTGCTTCCGTAGTTGCATATGCTTCTGACTCCACCTTGAAAACGGAGCTCGTATATCCGTGTATACGCATGAACTTTCAGTATCATTTGTCTTGAACCAATTAGAGCCGTCCAAATCAGTCCCGTAACTATGGGCTCTGGTACCCACGTATTGGGATGCGATGTGACCCGAGCTGGAGTTGGCCAATGAGGTGTGATATTTGACCGATTCATATGTGTGACTAAATTAACAACTACATTGTCACCTTCATTGAGGTCTTAACCGAAAACAAGATACAATCCAGCAAACTCATCAAAATAGGATTTGCTCAAGGTTATCAAATAAAAGGTTTGTCTCGTGAAAGATTAAGAGGGATGTTAGAACATAGACTCTCATTATAAGCGCTCTCGAGTTTTGGTCTAGTTGATTGGACTTTAACATGGTATTGCAGCAACCCAATTCAACTACTCTGCTGCCACACGCATTTTAGATGTATTTCATAAAAAGAAACGATATGGTGCGTGAATCCAGCTCTTAATATAACTCTAGAATTTTGAAACAGTAAAATGAACTTTAACATGCAAGACAACTCAGATTTAAATTTTTATTTAGAGCATTTTAAGGTGGATTTTGCAAAAATATTATACAACAATTGTGGAGTTTTGGTGCAGAAAATTTTTGAGTTGTTTTTGTTGTATAATATTTTTCAAATTTCCACAATTTTTTTTCAAATTCTTTATGAAATTGTTTTAAATTTTATGTATACAACATCTTTTGGAAGAACATTTTTGTGCTATTTTAGAATTTTGAAAACTTTATATTTCTTTTGTAATTTTGTGTAACTTTAATGCTACGTACGAAAATTTTCGTTTATTAATAAGAGGAGGAAAAAAAAGGTTCTAAGATAAGGGTTGTTGTGATGATCTCGTGGGGCCGGGTTGGGAGGCAGGCTGTTTGATCATGAATGGATGGCTGATTAGGACTTCACACTAAATTCCTCTAATTATTTTTCATCATTAGAATAATCTTTATTCAACAACTTATTTGTCATTTACTGACGAGAAGAAAAGCTCTTTTTTCCCTCTTTTGGTGCTTGTTTGTGGTTATAGCAAGAGATTTTATCATAATTAAAGATGAAACTAATCCCATCAGTTTTGGCATATTGTGAAGTTCCATTTTAAGGGAAGCTAAAAATTATGACTCTATGTATGTATAAATTGTTATAAAATCTATAATTGACTTTTTTTGTAATGATACGTATGTGTGTGTAACTTTCAATTTTTTTAATGATGTACACACAGCCTTACATAGATGCGTGAGACAAAGGGAGCCTTGGTATATATGACCCAAGAAAAGATGTCAACTTCATTATTATTTGTGATCATGGATCAGTGACTTCTCCTTAGAATGGGGTTAATATTTCATTATTCTTTCTGCTGTTATATTAAAACAAGTGTCATTAAATCTTCTGCTGTTATATTAAAACAAGTGTCATTAAATCACTTTACTTGCAATCTGGCACTGGTATAGTGGTATTTATCAAGAAGAAAATTTATCTTTGTGTGTCTATATTTTTGTGCACACACACACATATATTTGATGCAGAATATGCAGTAAGATGCAAAAAAGAGAAAGGCACATACATGAGCTCTCCTCCAAAAGGCATGACAGTTGGGGAAGATTCAGATCCTCCTGATGAGGGGAGGCCATTGGTTGGGGTGGAAAGGAAGGAGAGTTGGACCATGGTGGAGAGGCGGTGGAAAGGAAAACGATTCTCCACACCGAAGTGTAATGACCTAACACTACAAAAATACTGCAAAATAGTGACAAAAATTTTCAATGTTATTTTGACGTATTCGGTCGCTAAACAGTAGTAGCGACGAAATATTGACCGAAATTTTCCATCGCTAGTTAATGTTGATGTTTATTTTTATCAACTAATAAGCGACAAAATATCATCGACGGACTAGCGACTGATATATCCATCGCTAAACCATCAAATAACTTAGCGACTACAATAGCAATTGCCTCTAATACTGTTTGTGTATCATACAATAACTATATCATTATAGCGACTAAAATATTAGTTGCTGATCCGTCGCTAGTAGTCGTTATTCCGTAGCTGATGAAAAAAAATTTAGTTCGACATCGCTGATCCGCCGCTAACTTGGATACTTTTTCTAGAATCAAATATTTTCTTCTACACACAACCTATAGCACAAAATATCAGCTATATTCCAATCAAATATCCATATCTCAGTATAAAATACAACAAACACATACCCACATGCAGTATAAAACACATCCACACAATATAAAGCACATCCAACACAGATCCACACATATAATATAGTACAACACAAATCCACACCCATAGACTAACAATAGTACGTA
Source organism: Iris pallida (assembly GCA_029216955.1). Classification (NCBI taxonomy): domain Eukaryota; kingdom Viridiplantae; phylum Streptophyta; class Magnoliopsida; order Asparagales; family Iridaceae; genus Iris; species Iris pallida. The sequence goes on along the minus strand of JANAVB010027196.1, from coordinate 6,377,118 downwards.
CTAATATATACATACAGTACAATAATAATACAACATTAAAATATAATACATCAAAGATTATCAATACATCTATAAAAATCACCCAAAATTAGCCTGTAGGTGGGGTTGTTGCTGCAGCAACTTGTAGAGCCTAAAAATTAAGTTGTGCCATGTATTTACTACTCAGCAATCAAGTTGCGTCCCAGAAATCAAGATGTGCCACTGTTATGAAGCTCAGGGATCAAACTGCACCACTGATCAGGTTGCACCATATATTAGACTGCGCCCAATCACATTGTGCCAAAGCCTATATGGCGCCTGATAATAATTGCCATCATTGCCTGACAGCACTTGCAACTGACAGCCGATAAACGAAGAAAATCTTTTCGAATCCCGCAAAGCGTGGCGCTCGAGACGATTTGGTTGACAGCTGTTCTGCGCACTCTACAAGTTGCGCCTAGGCGCAATCTGAATAAATTCTTCTCATACATTCAAATGCTGCCGCGTGCCTATGCACTGAGTTGCGCCTAGGCACAACCCAATCAAGCATAGTTTGACTCGTTGACTGAAGCTCGTGCAACATGATAAAGTTGAGACAACTTACGTTCTAAAGCAGGATGATGTGGAGCACATGGCACTAATCTCTCAAAATGTGTCCACTACTCTATACACGACCATGCACATCTCAATCACATGATGCCACGCGTCTAAATACAGTTAGTACACGATTGTGTAACTGAATGGAAGTTGGCGCAACCCAAAGTGGCGTAGTTCAACCTCGCGCACATCAGAATAACTGTTAAAACAGTTATTTCCAGAACTATATAAATAGAGTTTCCAATCATTATCAAAGCATCACAGAGATCAGAGAATTCTTGCAAAATTGCTGTTGCATTCTCCAGAGGCTCTAGTCTTCAAGTTCACATAGTCCAAGGGATAAAGTGATCGTCTTCTGATCAGATTCCTAAAGTTGTACTTTTTCAGAATTTATTGTACTTTGTACGATACTTTTAAAGTTTGTTATAAACTTTTTGTTTTTGCAAACACAACTGATGCTATTGGCAGCACATGAATGCATAAACGTAATCAAGGCCTGTTGCATGGTCTCCAAAATGATAGGAGTTGGAGCAGAAACAATCGGAGGAGCAGGAACAAATGGAGGAGCAGACTGACTCGTCAGAGGAGGGGGAGCAATAAGAGCGGTAGCATTAGAAGCAGGAGGAGGCATCCTCTACATATTCTTTCTTAGCTGCCTTTGAACGCCGTACATCATCGTCGACATCTACTGCATACTAAGCACGCCAGTATTGTCGGAGGTATCGGTTTGTAATGGTGCATGTGGAGGTGGAGGTGGAAGTAGCTCTGGAATAAATTGACGAATGTGATGCCAACGATCTAGTACCAGACACTTGCCACCTTACCTTCTCCCAATAGCTTGTACACGCAGATCGTTTCTCTCAGTTGGCGTACGTGGCTGACTAGTCTTAGTCCCCCTCTTATCCCCTCCCACAACGACCTGAGAGGCTTGACTCTCAAATGTCTCATAAGTCTTCTATATTTATATAGAACAAGAATAATTATTTTGTAATTTTTGTTTGTTATGCTATTAAGAAATAGAGTTAGGGTTAGGTTTTTAGGGATTAGAGTTTTAGGGTTAGGATTTTTAGGATTAGGATTAGGGTTAGGTTATAATTTTAGGGTTATGGTAAAATTAGGGTTTGGTTATAATTGTAGGGTTATGGTAAAATTACTCTAAATATTCAATAAAATTACTAATTTATTTGTCAAATCAATATAAGAAATTGGCTTAGATATTAAAAGAATAGACACTTACATGTGCTTTAACAGTCTGATCGTCTACTAGCTCTCCATCCTTCTTCCACTTGTGGGTGCACTCGAAGATTTGGGGAAGTCGACAATATTCGAATCTCCGTCCTTTTGGCGGCTCCTCGTACTATAAAAGCTAAGTAATCAAAAACAAAAATATGAATATTAAAATAATACATAAAGATATGAATATCAAAAGAATTATATGTACCATACATCAAAAATGCTCGACAATCGGAATGGATCCATCCATGTGGAGATCAGCCTTAGCACGGGCCGCCTTCGCCTTCTCCGACCGAACCATGTACCTATGAGTGGACATATCCTCCTTCATCTTCTGCCAAAATTCCTCATTAAGCTACTATTGTGTCTCTCTCCAGGAAGTAAGGCCAACACCTTTTGATTATTGATCATTTCCTCTCATTCTCTCTTCTAGTTTGGTCAGGTATAAAATATAGCACTCTTTAATACTTATATTACCTACTCTTATTAAGATCCTTGATTCATTACTTTAAGATACATACAAGACATAGATATTGTATAATATTCCCTTTAAGATCGTAAATGGAATCCCCATTAAACTACAAGCAATTAAATTCTTATAAGTATAATCACATTGAATGAATTGAATTATTTACTGTATCAATTAATTGATACAAACCATGCTATAAATGTTAGTTTGATTGAAGTAAATCATTGAGCCAAGTATTGCATGGAGTCATTTTGATGTAGCATGGATTCCAATTCCAAATCGTTCTAGAATTTCTTTTTATTTTTCGTTCCTTTTTAGCTTTATTTATTTTGATAGAGTTGTTAAGGATTCTATTTCTTTTAGAATCTTATTTTGAATATATCTTTTATTAGGATATATTTTATCTTTATTTGATAAGAATAGAATTTGTTTATAATTAAGATTTGTCATAAAAGTCCTATAGATATGCAACCTTTTGTATCTAGTTGAAAATAACATTTTATTAATAAAATTCTTCTTTGAGTTCTAAGATTCGTTCTCTCCTTTTTTGGTCGTGGACTCAATTTTATGGATTTGGAATCCCGTTGCTTGAAGTTTTCAAGCAACCTTCGTGCGAACCCCTCACCAGGCCACCCGTCAAAGTTTTTGCCATACTATTTTACTAATCTTATTAAGCAACGATGGTCAAGTTATTGTTATCATCGATCGACTTAACTATTGTCAAGCACGAAGGTAAGCCATTCTGCTACCATGATGCATCAAGTGGTATCAGAGCACCACAGATCCAAGATTTCAATTTTTTGAAAATATTTGTTTATCCTGGTTTCGCAAACAACAATAATAAAATTTGTTACACATGAGGAGTTTGATGTCCTTTCTGACAACGTACAAGCCTTGTCAAGCAAAGTTGATGTCATGTCTAACAAACTAGATAGAGTACTAGGTTGTCTTGGAACCAAATCCAACGATGTTGTTAACATCATAAAAATATCGCTTACAGAGATAGAAGGCACAAACGTTCATCCTACTCCCAGTTGCCCACAAAAGGGGATCGAGCGTGTCCATAATAGTTATCATTGATGACTATGAAGATGAAGATTGAGAAGAACGTATCAAATTTTGATGCACCTAGTGCAAATGTTGAGCTGGAATCTGTAGGAACGAAATAGTAAAGCGTAATACTCTAGAGGGGGGTGAATAGAGTTGGCAGCGAAAAAATGCTAATTAAAAATGTTAGCAGCACAATCACAGAATATTAATCACAACTAAAATAATGTAAAGGCAAAGTTAAGAGAGCAAACGCAAAGACAGCGATGTATACTGGTATCCCTCTGTTGAGGACTAATCCAGTCGGTAGAACTCTTGCTACCAGTTGAATCCACTATTGGAAAAACTGCAAGTTTTCTTACGAAGTCCTTGCAACTTCTACAACGCGAGCTTTGATACGAAGAACTCGTCCAACTTCAAATGTGAAGAGGTATTCTTCAATCAAGCCTTCTGATTACAATCTCTCAGAAACTTCTAGACCGTACCGTACTGGCAAATTGACTAGAGGATTGTAACTGGCTTGGGATCTGAAATTGAAAGCTCTAGAAAAACTCTTTGGAAGACTGAAAGCTTTAGATAGAGAGAAGATTGAAAGTGAATGAGTGAATTGAAATGATCGAAATCCTTCTCTATTTATAGGAGTTCCAAAGGCAGACTTCTGTCAGAATTCGGGCAGAATTCAGGCAGAACTCTTTGAGCAAATGTCAAATCCGCAACTGCAGGAGGACCAAGTTCCAAAGATTCAAAATCACAACGGCCACCAACCGAACTTTGGCCGAACTCTGGCCGAACTCGGTCCGAGTTCTGTCAGGGTTAATTCAGGGTTTAGTTAGGGTTTTTGAAAAAGCTTTTGGTGATTTTTGAAAACCTTTTTGAAATCCTTTTTGTAAACCTTTTTGAGAGGTCATTTTAAAAACTTTTTGAACTCATTTAGGGATAGCCTATTTACCAGTACGACTCGGTGTACATTCCTAGACTCAAATAAAATGAAAAATACATTGCATAAGGAATTACAGACTCGAGTAGGCAAACAGATCTCCGGTCTTGAATGGAGTGGATAGCCAATCTTGATCATGTCCAAGAATCCGAGATGTCCCGACTAGCTTTGTATATCCAGACAGAGTTTGATCAATTATTAAAATCAGGTTGACCATATGACCAATGGGCCAACAATCTCCCCCATTTTGATAATTGACAAACTATGAATGATATAACATTAAGCTAAGCTTGTTCAAGAACATATCAAAAAGTAAAAATTGTTCATATCCTGTATTATCTCAAAAGAAATGTTAGATCTTTAATTTTCTTCCCCTTTGTCACTTAGCAAAATAATTGCAAAAGAGAAGGCTCCTCCGCAATCAATGCATAAGTAACAAGTAGTGAGAAAACATATAAAAGGCATAAAAAAAATTTGAGAAACACATTACAGCATGTATTGTTTCTACAGATTAGCATAACAGGCATGTATTGTTTCAAGAAAAAATCTCAGGCATGCTATTTCACAGGCAGTTTGTAATGAAGAAGCAGTATAAAGAGATAGTGCTAATAATTAAAATAAAGTGCTGAAATAAACTGAAATGCCATAACTGAAATATCATAAACATGTCCATGAATGATAATAGTACTGAAACAAACTACAAAGTGCTGATAATAACTAGAAAGTACTGATAAAAGAAATACTGATAAAAACTTGGAATGTTGGAGCATTTCCAAGTGTACAATAAAATGTCACTAAAAAATCAAATCACATCTCCTCATCACTATCCTCGTCATCACCAACATCAGCTCGACCAGCATGTCCTGAAGGACCAGCACCAGAAGTACCAGCGCCAGAAGGATGAGTAGGGGCGCCAGCATAGAACTCACCAACGTAGTCACGAGGTGCACGATACCAATCATAGGCGTTACCTGGCTGGAAGTAGGCATGGACAGCCTCATCCTCACAGCGGTAACCCGAAAAAGCTAGATCTCGAGGGATGGAACCGGCTGAATGACCAGTCTGAGCGAAACGAAGATCAGCCAAGGAGTTTGCCATCGCCTGATAACGGGTGACGTTGCGGAACTCACGCTCGCGAGCCATGTCCGTCATCGAGACGTGCAAAGCAGATAAATGCTGATGTATGCCCTCAAATGTCATGGCATACTGATGAGGTGGTGGAGGAGGTGCAGTAGGAGGAGCAGTAGGTGGAGCTGTAGCAATCATGCTACGACGAGATAACTGAAGAAACTTGGGCTCAGGGTCCTGAGTACAAGTCGACAGATCGATATCGAAGCGCTGAAAGATGTGTGGGAGAAATATCGCGTAAGAGAGATTTCTATCTCTTGTACGACAACGACCCATCATCTGAATCATGGTCTTAGGGGCAGAAAAAGGAATCCCCTTAAGAATGTGGTACATGGCGGACAGCTCAAAAGAAGTCACATCATCCTTTGAAGTGGATTTTGGAAGAATAGTGGAATAGATGATGCGATGCAATTTATAGTTAAACAAGTTCAGGTTGTTAGCCTTGAACTTTCCAGAGCGTACTCTATCAGGTGCACAGAGTTCCGTTTTGAAACTTGCGAGTGTCGTGCCTTCGGGAAAGTCAAAATCAGTGATATCGACTAGCGGTTCACCTTCGTTAGGAATACCAAGGATCTCCGCTAAGAGGCTATCATCGAAATTGATATTAATACCTCCAACACGTGTGCTCACATCGAAAGTGTCTAATATGAGATTGCAATAAAATAATCTAATGGCATTAGTTGCTATAGGAAAGCATATTTTAACAAATAAGTGTAACCCTAATGCCTCAAACAAATGACTGATAATTAGAAAATACAGTCCATTTGACTGGAGCGCCTGTGCATATGGATCGCATAGAAAATCACCATACCACAGTAGGGCTTGGTCGTGGGTTTGAAAGAAAAACCCGTCGAACGCACCGTCACTCGTTTGGACCGGCGAAAAGAGTGAATCCGTATATGGATGCGAAGATGACCCTTCCTCACTAGGGGTCGTCTTCTTCCTCTTAGATGGATTGAATTTAGGTGCCATATGTGCAAATTGGAATAAAAATGCACTAATTGAAAGGTGGAGAGAGATGGAGTTATACCTCACAAAATCAAGATATGTCGTAGAGAACGACGATCTCCGCACGATTCCAAATTTTGGAGAGATTTCACCACTTAGATTGGATGGAATAGGGTGGTGTAAAACTAGGGTTTTGATGCTCGGGTCGGCTGTTGCTGCTGTTTAAAATAGTTTGGAAGCAATGAAGAAGAAGGGCTGCTCGGGTTCTGTATATATAACCAGACACCCTCAACTGAACTCGGGCCGAATTCGGTCAGAGCTCTGGCCGAATTCGCCTAGGGTTCTATAAAGTTGATTTTGCCATTCTTTTTTATTGTCTCATTTCAAATATTTAATTCAAAGATTAGTTATTTTAGCCTTCAATTAACATAATTAATATTATTTTATGAATTAAATGTCGTTACACAGCGACTGTCTCAAATTAGCTGTAGGAGTACTGTCCCAGCTGGCGGAGGTTCACCGGGGAACTCTTAAGTACCGCTTCGCTTCAACCGTAGTTGTGGTGACAGACAGACTCTTTATTGGCTTGTCTCTAACACAGTTTTTGCATAATGATATATAATCATAAAACAAAATCAATTAATATTATTGACGTCCAAAATTCCTAATTCTCGACGTAAATAATTGAAACGATCTTCCGCTAGAGGTTTAGTGAAGATGTCAGCTAGTTGATTTTCAGTATCTATGTACACAAGGTTTATATCTCCATTTTGATGATGATCTCTAAGAAAGTGATGTCGAATCTCGATATGTTTAGTACGAGAGTAACATACTGGATTCTTAGTCAAATTAATAGTGCTTGTGTTATCACAGAAAATGAGAATATGTGTGTAAAATAAATCATAGTCTTCTAGGGTTTGTTTCATCCACAAAATCTGAGCGCAACAACGTCCTGCGGCGATGTACTCAGCCTCTGTTGTTGATAGGGCTACAGAATTTTGCTTTTTACTAAACCAAGAGACTAAAGCTTTGCCTAAGAAATGACATGTGCCACTTGTACTTTTTCTATCAACTTTGCATCCAGCAAAATTTGCATCCGAATAACCAATAAGGTCAAAGGACTTAGTTTTGGGATACCACAAGCCAACAGAAGAAGTGCCTTTAAGGTATCGAAAGATACGCTTAACTGCGGACAGATGTGATTCCTTTGGGTTAGCTTGAAAATGTGCACACAGGCAAACACTAAACATTATATCTGGACGACTAGCAGTTAAATAAAGTAAACTACCAATCATACCTTGATACTTATGTGTGTCGACTGGCTTGCCTTGTTCATCTGAATCAAGCTTTGTTGAAGTTGCCATTGGAGTGCCAATAGGTTTGACATGTCCAGATCGAACTTCTTTAGCAGATCTTTTGTATATTTGGCTTGATTTATGAATGTCCCATTATCAGTTTGTTTGATTTGCAATCCGAGAAAGAATTTCAGCTCTCCCATCATGCTCATCTCAAACTCATTCTGCATACACTTAGAAAATTCTTGACATAGAGATTCATCAGTAGATCCAAATATAATATCATCAACATAGATTTGAATTAAAAGCAGCTTGCCATTAAAAGATTTAATAAACAGTGTAGTGTCAACCTTGCCTTTTGAAAAACCGTTGTCAAGTAGAAAAGAACTTAAACGATCATACCAAGCATGAGGTGCTTGTTTTAAACCGTATAAGGCTTTCTTCAACTTGAAAACATGATCTGGGTTTTTGAAATCTGTGAAACCTGGAGGTTGTGCTACAAAAACTTCTTCTTTTATAAAGCCATTTAAAAAAGCACCCTTCACATCCATTTGAAAAAGTTTGAAATCATGAAAACATGCAAATGCACATAACATGCGAATGGATTCTAATCTCGCAACTGGGGCATAAGTCTCATCGTAGTCAATACCTTCTTCTTGATTGTATCCTTGAGCTACGAGTCGAGCCTTATTACGAGTCACTAAACCATTCTCATTCAGTTTGTTTCGGAATACCCAACGGGTGCCAATAACCGGATGATCAATAGGCCTGGGAACAAGTTCCCAAACTTGATTCCGTTCAAATTGGTTTAATTCCTCTTACATAGCATCTATACAAAAACTATCACTACATGCTTCATCAATAGTTTTGGGTTCTAGCTGTGAAATAAATGCAATACTAGAAACAATATCTCTACAGGATGTACGAGTACTTACTCCCTTGGTAATATCACCAATTACCAAATCCTTTGGATGATCAGCTATAAATTTTAACCTTTTCGGTAAATTCTGAAGGTAGCTGGTTCCTGGATCTTCTCTAGGAGGTTCAGCTAGTGCAGAGCTTGGTTGAGAATCAGCTGGAGTTGAGCTTGGTACAGATGTATCTTCATCATTGTCATCGATAGTCATTTGATTCAATTCATCAAAAGTGACATTGATTGACTCTTCGATGATCATGGTACGTTTGTTGAAGACTCTGTATCCTTTGCTCTTGGCCGCATAACCTAAAAATATACCTTTATCGGCCTTTTCATCAAATTTTCCCAAATTGTCTTTTGTATTAAGAATAAAACATTTACAACCAAAAATTCTAAAGTAAGAAACTGAGGGAATTCTATCAAACCATAATTCAAATGGAGTCTTCTTCGATTTGGGTCGAATTAGAACTTTATTGAGTACAAAGCAAGCTGTATTGACAGCTTCAGCCCAGAAATATTTGGGTAGACTAAACTGGTTTAACATAACTCTGGCCATTTCGGTTAGAGTTTTGTTCTTACGTTCCACAACTCCATTTTGTTGTGGAGTCCTAGGGCAGGAGAACTCGTGTATAAAATCGTGTGTGTCACAAAATTGCTCAAAATCAGCATTCTCGAATTCGCCTCCATGATCGCTTCTTATGCGAGTGATCATGTAACCTTTTTCATTCTGTACTTTCTTGCAAAAGGCGACAAATTCGGATAATGCATCATTCTTGCGTGTCAAAAAATATACCCACGTGTATCTAGAAAAATTATCTACAATTATAAAAGCATAAAGTTTACCTCCGAGGCTAGCAACTCTGCTAGGACCAAATAAGTCCATATGAAGCAATTGTAGAGGTCTAGTAGTACATACTGCGTTTACTGATTTGAATGTGGATCTGGAAGCTTTGTTCCTTTCACATTGGATGCATACCGAATCCTTCTTGAATGTAATGTCCGGTAAACCGCGTACTAACTTCTTTGTGGATAATCTTGATATTGTATCCATATTAGCGTGACCGAGTCTCATATGCCACAGATGACTCTCATCACTCTTAGCCATTAAGCATCTACCTGAAATCTTAGTTTCTTCTAACAAATAGAAAACATATATATTGTCTTCCCTGATACCTTCAAAGATAGTACTACCAGTTGAGCTATCAACTATAGTACATTTGTCTTTGCCAAAGTTGATTCCATAACCATGATCAGCTAGGTGACTTATGCTGAGTAGGTTATGTTTTAACTCGGTAACCAGACAGACATCCTTAATCACAGGATAGGGAGACTTACCAACATCACCGATACCAATAATATACCCTTTCAAATTATTACCGAAGGAGACATAGCCTTCCTTCTTTTTCTTCGACAGTGTTACAAAAAGGGTAGCGTCACCGGTCATATGCCGTGAGCAACCGCTGTCGAGGATCCATTTGCTTCTAGCATGTGAAGGGTGTTCCACCTACAAAATAGTTTACAGATGAAACCTTTGGTACCCATTTCTTGTAGGGTCCTGAATTGTTAGCTTTAGGTATCCAAGCATAAACATTTAAATCAACAAGCTTTCTCATTCTACATGCAGATGATATATGACCAATGAAGCCACAATAATGACATTGTACATGTCGAGTGTTAAAAGCTGAGTAGTGTGCATGGTTGGTAGGTTTGGGTTTTCTAGTATAGAAAAAAGCATACCTATAATCTTGTTTGGGCTTAACCTTTTGGGGTAAAGGTTTTATAGGGTTAGGTTTGACAGTGTTTGGCTTGGGAATGTTCCAATTTTTCGGTAAGTGACACGTGTTAGGGTAGGAAGCAGCAGGCTCAGGCTGTTTTCCTAACCTAATTTCCAATCTTTTGAAAGTGTCATACAACTTAGTATAATGAGAAGTAAGTGATTCCATTCTGATTTGTGCGCATTGAAGACTTTTCTTCTCTATAGAAAGTTCTTCCTTGAGTTGGTCAATAATTTTGTCTTTCTCTTCAGATGACTTGGTAGTCTCGTGTAATAAGAGCTTTATTGAAGAAAGCTCACCAGACTCACTAACATTATTTCTAACCTCAGCTAGTAGGTCGGTAAGTCTATCTATTTCACCTTTGTACTCTTTGAGTACCTTCTTAGAGGTCTGATACTTACTACGCAGTTTCCTGTAATCAGTCATCAGGTCACTGAAGGCATCTCCTAATTGCTCAAAGGTGAAGTCATCATAAGTATCAACTACAGGTTCAGTAGGTACCTGATCGGATGCCATAAAGCATACGTTTGCAGCATTTTCTGATTGTTCGTCTTCTGAGTCGCTGGCTTCACTTTCATGCCATATGCTGGTGTTGGCATACTTCTGTGATGTTGATCTCTTCAGGTTCCCTTTTTCATACCTGTTGCTCTTCTTGCTTGATGATGAGTTTGTGGGACAATCCTTCTTCATGTGTCCCTTCTTCTTGCAACCATAACAAACAGCATCTTCTTGGTACCAGTTGTTGCTGTTGTTTTTTTTGACTCTCTTCTCATGTCTCATGAATCTTTTGAACTTTCTTGCTAGGAGTGCTTGATCTTCAGCGTCAGATCCACTGCTGTCTGAGTCATCTTCAGCAGCTTTTCTGTGCTGAGCCTTGAGGGCGATAGTCTTCTCCTTTGGTGCAGGCTCTTCAAAATCTTGTAGCTCCAGTTCATGAGTGAGTAGCTTACCCATGAGTACTTCTAGGGATATCGTTGTGAGGTCGTTCCCTTCAATGATTGCAGTAGCCTTTGGAATCCAGTTCTTAGTGAGAGCTCGCAGGAGTTTGTGCATCTTTTCATGGTTACTGTAATCTTTGCCTAGGGAGGACAAAGGATTTACAATATCCAAGAACCTCTCGAACATTTGTGTAACTGTTTCGTTGGGCTTCATTTTGAACGCCTCGTACTCTTGAGTAAGTCTGCTGACTTTAGATTCCTTGACTTGAGTCGTGCCTTCATGTATGACTTCGAGTAGCTTCCATACTTCATTAGCCGTTGTGCAGATAGACACCCTGTTAAATTCAGTTCTGTCTAAAGCACAAAAAAGAGCATTAATGGCATGTGCGTCAAGACTGGCCCTTTTCTTTTCTTCCTCTGTATATCTGCTATGGGGTATCAACATTTATACAAGGTGGCTTCTGATAGCCATCAAGAACAATGGACCATAAATCAAAGTCAAGAGATTTCAAGAAGAAACTCATCCGTGTTTTCTAATATGTATAATTCATACCATCAAACAGTGGGGGTCTGTTTGTGGCCTGGCCTTTACTTGTGAATTTCACAGTTGCCATATGTTGTGCTGTGATCTATATAACAGTTAATTCAAATGAATAAATAATTGCACTGTTACCTTTGCTTTACCTGTAACACCCGCTCTGATACCAATTGTAGGAACGAAATAGTAAAGCGTAATACTCTAGAGGGGGGGTGAATAGAGTTGGCAGCGAAAAAATGCTAATTAAAAATGTTAGCAGCACAATCACAGAATATTAATCACAACTGAAATAATGTAAAGGCAAAGTTAAGAGAGCAAACGCAAAGACAGCGATGTATACTGGTATCCCTCTGTTGAGGACTAATCCAGTCGGTAGAACTCTTGCTACCAGTTGAATCCACTATTGGAAAAACCGTAAGTTTTCTTACGAAGTCCTTGCAACTTCTACAACGCGAGCTTTGATATGAAGAACTCGTCCAACTTCAAATGTAAAGAGGTATTCTTCAATCAAGCCTTCTGATTACAATCTCTCAGAAACTTCTAGACCGTACCGTACTGACAAATTAACTAGAGGATTGTAACTGGCTTGGGATCTAAAATTGAAAGCTCTAGAAAAACTCTTTGGAAGACTGAAAGCTTTAGATAGAGAGAAGATTGAAAGTGAATGAGTGAATTGAAATGATCGAAATCCTTCTCTATTTATAGGAGTTCCAAAGGCAGACTTCTGTCAGAATTCGGGCAGAATTCGGGTAGAACTCTTTGAGCAAATCTCGGTCAAATCCGCAACTGCAGGAGGACCAAGTTCCAAAGATTCAAAATCACAACGGCCACCAACCGAACTCTGGCCGAACTCGGTCCGAGTTCTGTCAGGGTTAAGTCAGGGTTTAGTTAGGGTTTTTGAAAAAGCTTTTGGTGATTTTTGAAAACCTTTTTGTAAACCTTTTTGAGAGGTCATTTTAAAAACTTTTTAAACTCATTTAGGGATAGCCTATTTGCCAGTACGACTCGGTGTACATTCCTAGACTCAAATAAAATAAAAAATACATTGCATAAGGAATTACAGACTCGAGTAGGCAAACAGATCTCCGGTCTTGAATGGAGTGGATAGCCAATCTTGATCATGTCCAAGAATCCGAGATGTCCCGACTAGCTTCGTATATCCAGACAGAGTTTGATCAATTATTAAAATTAGGTTGACCATATGACCAATGGGCCAACAGAATCTTCAACCCCTCAAGAAGGACATCCAAGAGAAAGTGGTCATTCCCAAAGATGATGGTAAGAACTTGATAGTGGTCTCAAGAAATAAGAAAAAATCTACGCATTGGTTGTATTAGGCAAAGTAGAAGTATCCCGCACCAATATTCCTGAAACAGTCCAGCCTTTACTATAAGAGTTATGTGATGCCAAATGAACTACCCATTGAGGTACCACCAAAGAGGAACATTCAATATAAAATAGAGCTCATCCTAGATTCTAGACTTTTAAATATTCCATATTATCGGATGATCTCTGATGAATGCAAAATCCTCCAAGACCAAGTTGAAGGATTGGTCCAAAGAGGATTGATAAGAGAGAGCTCCAGTTCCTGTGTAGTTCCTGCCTTGCTTGTGCCAAAGAAAGAGGGCTCGTATCATATGTGCATCGACAGTCGGGCTATCAACTACATCACCATCAGGTATTGCTTTCCTATATTTCGACTAGAATACATGTTGGATATGCTTGCAGGTCTACCATATTCTTAAAGATCGACTTGAAGAGCAGCTATCATCAGATCCAGACCGCCCTAGTGATGAATGTAAGACTATTTTCAAGACCCGATAAGGACTATACGAATGACTCTTTATGCCTTTCGGACTTTCGAATGTGCTAAGAAACTTTATGCGCATCAAGAATCATGTTTTCAAGCCATTAACAAGAAAGTTCATACTCGTATACTTTAAAGATATTCTTATTTATAGCAAGAGCCAAACTGATCATATGAAGCACCTCAGGTAAGCTTTCACTCTTCTTCAAGTTAACAAAATCTATGTCAATCTTAAGAAATATAGCTTCTTTAAAAACCAACTCATCTTCTTCAGATTTATGATTAGCGTCGATGGCCTCAGTGTTAATGAAGAGAAGATTCGGCAATTCGCGATTGGCCTACTGTCACTCCAGTTTTCTGTTATACGTGTACGAATTTCTGACGTTTGTCAGGTGGACCGTAGTTAGACTTGTCTTGCTTAGCCTAGTCTTGGTTTAATCTTAACTTGGTTTATTTGACTTGGTTTGGCTTGGCTTGGTTTGGTTTGAGATGGAGATGGTTAATATATAACCCAACTCCTTTTCTCTCTCCTTATTCACTTCTTCATCTTCTTCATTTACTCCTCCCACCTACCAAGTCCTAGGCAACTGCAACTTGCTTCATGATGGATCTCAAGTTTTATTGTTCCATTCTCTTCTTTACTTGATTCTAAGCCTCTTTAGAATTTGGAGTTTTTAGTTTCCATGGATAGATTCTTGTAGATCTAGAGTTAAAGTTTTTTTGGTTTTGATATCTAAAAACTTAGTATTTCCAAAAACTAATGGTTTGTTGTAGAGAATTTAATTTCATGCAGTTTTGGCTTTTGTTTCACTTGATTTCGACTTTGGATGAGGAAGTTATGGCCATGGCAAGTTTTCGGAACTTTCATGGCTGAACTTGTTGTTAGGGACGATGACCCCCATGCGCCCGGGAGGCCATGCGCCGTGAAGTCCCGGCAATGCATTCTTTGACTCCGAACATATCATGCGCGTAGTCTTCCTACGCGCATGTACTGAAGACGTAACGTAAGTTTCTCATGCGTGGATGCGCAGAATTTCTGATGCACAGGAATTCTGTTGTGCTGGAATTTCTGATGTGCATATGTGCTGATGCGCGAATGCGCAGGAATTTTGATACACGAATGTGCAGGAATTCTGATGCACGGATGCGCAGGAATGCTAATGCGCGGATGCGCATAATTGCATTATTTTGTTGTTTTTACCCGTTTAAGCTGTTTTGTAGCTAGAATCTCAAAAAACTCAGAACATGAAAGTTGTAGAGCTTCATCTCGGCTTCAAGAATCTTCTTGTCTTACTTTAATCAGGTTTCATGTGTGACTTATGGTTTCATTCCCATATGGGTGTTCTCGATCTTCTTTGCATGTTTTATATACTTGACCTAAATTGCGGTGACCCGATTTGACACTTGATAGTCTTGAGCTAGTAACTTGAATCTGGCACGAACATGATAACATGAACATGAAATGATAACATTTGATAGTGACCCGTCGTGGTTCACTCTTGACAAGCAACTTGACATGATAATTCTTGATAGTGGTCCGTCGTGACGCACTCTTGACATGATAAGTAACCTGACATGACATGATAATCTTGAACGTTGTCGCGACAGCTACATGGACTTGCTAAGTAACTCTTGTCTTGACACCGTGGTTGATTCTCTTGGTTGTGCCTGTACAAGCTACATGTCCCGTCTTGCATTATGCCTAGGACATGGATTACTGATTACCACGGTCAGGGATTCATATTGAATCTGACTAGGGTAATAACTAGATTGATCAAGTAGTTCATAAAGAGATTTCCTAGCTACAGTCAATCTCATCATCTGGACGCTTTAATTGGACTTGTAGCCTGCCATCGAGTAGGGCACATTTTCAGTACACTGTCATGTGTTGCACCCCCAAGTCACCTAATCCAACTCTCTCAACTTGCAACTGGATAACCTGGATTAAGTCTGCAGGGCTTGTGACTGTTGGAACATCTCATTGAATCTTGTTAGTAATTAGGCTTATGATAACCCTAGTTAGTTAAAAGTATCAAGCCGTACTCATTGCTTGGCCATGATTGATGGATGGAGTCTAATCTAGTCTTGTCTAGACAGGTCAGTACATGGTTACTTCAACACATTACTGTTATGCTTTACTTATTCGATAATTAGTTAGAGACTAAGTTCTGTTCATGAGGTGAAGGGTTACAACCTCGGTCCTTGTTTGGTTTACGGGTTGTAACTTGGTTACTGGAATAGTTCTTTAGCTATCTTATCGTTTATCACCATGTTTTCTCTAACTCATGTTTTTCGTTATCCTTTATAAATCATGTGCTAACATGCTGGTTTTAGTTCTTAAGTGAAGCCTCCCTTCTGGCACTTGCTCTTTCTGGGTTCTGACCCAGCTGGTTTTGTATGGCCAGATTTTGGAGTACCTCCCGAGGATCTTCCAGCCTTCCAGCCAGATGGTGAACACTAGACGCAACCCTGGCAACTAGTAGGTTTTATTTTGCTCTACCACTTTATTGTAAATTATTCTTGAGGCGTTTAGCCGCCGAGCAAGTGTTAGCTCGTATTGAATTTACATTCCTATCTGCCTAAGGGCTGTAACATGATTGACAAATCCTTGGTTGATCATGTATGACTTTAACTCTTGCTAGTCTTCGTATTTTGTAAGACTAACTTCATGATCATCTGAATATGTAATGTATGGGACGCCTTACTTTATATGTCTGATGATTTACCATCTTGTTACATTTACTTGCTTGCTTGAGATTGAGACACTAGACTTGTTCTTGACCATGAGTGAATGTTGGCTTATAGTTAAACCCTCATGCATCTAGACAGCCGTGACCGTATATCGAGGTAGATTATACTTTAATGGACGTAGCTGGCTGTGTCTGTCCCCCGTTCTCCAGTATTCTGGTTCTGGGGTATGACACGGTTTAAGTGGTGGCCCATGCAGGTCTTGTAAATCAAGATGTGTGAGGGTTTCACTGAATAGATGTCTCAATCAGCACTCGCCCTTGATCTCTACTCGTGTCTTCTAATCTTTCAGAAATCTTTCCCTGATCATATGTTTATATCCTTGATCTATCTTGGTTCTTTCTTATTGTTTCCTACGTCATATCTTCAGTGGCATTGCTCCTGGTCCTACCGATCAGCAAGGTGGAGCACCTCTAGTGAACCAGCCACACCCTAGGGACCAAGCCCAGCACTCGGAGCAGCATCCCGAGTCATGCCTTCCGGGGATCTAGAGCCAACAGTTCAGCCAGCTCAGCCTGCAGAGCCTGATAATTAATGGAACCCTGGTGGAGCTTATTAGAGAATTACTTACATCTCAAGATCGTAGGGGTGATGCCCTGTACCAGACAGTACAAGATGTCATGGGCAGAGTTGGTTACCAAGGAAATAATGCAGCCAACAGCTTCAAGCGCTTGAACCCTCCTTTCTTTAATGGCAGTGAAGATGCTATTGCTGCCGATGTATGGCTTCAGGACATAGAAGTTATCCTAGAGGCAGCTAGAATTCCTGAAGAAGAGAAGGTGGCCGTTGTGCGCCTGCAACTATTAGACTTAGCCCGCAGCTAGTGGGCGATGCTAGCAGTTGGATTAGCAATGCATGTATTTTGAGCGATATTCAGCAACAAGTTCCAGACCAAGTACTTTGATGCAGTGGTTCGATATGATCTGCAGACGAGATTCACCAATCTTAAGCAGATGGAAAGGACGGTCGATGGATATGCGGCCGAGTTTTCTAGACTTAGTCGGTTTGCTCCTACCCTGGTGGCGACCGAATTGGATCGAGCCCAGCAATTCCAGCAAGGACTCCACCTAGAGATCATTATATCGGTGGAGCAGTTTGAGCACCAGACGTATGATGTCGTCTTACGAGCAGCAAAGAGACATGAATATACTTTGTAGAGGATTATAGATAGAAGCAGAGGACGAAAGAGGTCTCATGGAAAGATGTCCCAGTCATCAGCACCAGCCCCGGCAGCTAGAGCTTTGACTCTTGGAGCTCCTAGGAGGGCGACCATAGTTCCGTCGGTTCAGCACTCGACACCGACGTATCCTCAGCAGCAGAAGCAGAAGAAGTCTTCCGCAATGAGCTGCTCTCATTATGAGAAGCCAGGACATGTACTATCAGAATGTCGTAGAGCACAGGGATTGTGCTTGGCTTGTGGGACACCAAATCACAAAATAGGGTCCTATCCAAATAGAGCCAGTTCATCATCATCAAACCTAACCAGTCCATCGGTTTGGGGTCTAGCAGCAGTACCAGCCTCCGAGACCATTGTTGCCTCAGGCTCAACATTATGCCCAAGCTTAGATTCAGAACCGACAGAGAGATTTCCAGCAGAGGGGACCAGCACCAAGAGGATAAGGACAGGCTATGGCTCTGACCGTAGCAGAAGAATTGGCATCAGGTGAGGTGGTAGCAGGTACCATTCTCGTCAACTCTTTTCCAGCATCAGTCTTATTTGATTCGGGTGCATCACATTCATTTATGTCTACACGATTTACAACACGGATAGGACTGGAGCCCGAGTCATTATCATTAAGGCTCAATATACTTACTGGTAACAGTCTTGTGGGGGTAGATAGAGTCTTTTTCTCGTGTCGAATCGTAGTTAGCGATAGAGAGTTTTCCGCTAGATTGATAGAATTTTCGATGGCCGACTATGTTGTGGTCCTAGGAATGGATTGGTTGAAGGATCAATACGCAAGAATAGACTGCCATATTGGTAGGATTATTTTTGGTATTTTTGGCGAACCAGAGTTTTTATTTTTCAGAGGTAAAGTAGAACCTTCTCCACCAGTCTTGCGGATGGCAGTAGCAGAAGCAGTTCAGTTTCCCAGAGTAGTAGGAGAGTTCCCTGATGTATTTCTCGAAGAGCTTCCAGGCATGCCCCCAGAGAGAGAGATAGAGTTCACCATTGATTTGTTTCCAGGGACGACACCAGTGTCAGAGGGAGTCTATAGGATGGCACCTTCAGAGTTAGAGATCTTGTACAAGATGATTGAAGAACTCAGAACCAAGGGATTCATTCATGCTAATGGATCACCTTGGGGAGCCCTGATACTTCTTGTGAAAAGGAAGGATGGTACGTCAAGATTATGTGTTGATTATCGTACGTTGAACTCTGTAACAATCAAGAATAGATATCATCTACCAAGGATAGATGATTTATTTGATCAACTCAGAGGAGCGGCAGTATTCTCGAAGATTACTTGCAGTCAGGGTACCATCAGATCAGAGTCAGAGAGCAAGACATCCTGAAGACAGCATTCCGATCTAGATATGGACATTAGGAGTTCCTTGTTATGCCATTTGGAGCGACCAATGTGCCAGTCGTATTCATGGACCTAAATCGTATCTTCATGCCCTATTTAAACCAGTTCGTAATAGTGTTTATAGACGACAACTTAGTCTATAGCAAAAATGAGGCAGAGCATGAGCAGCATTTTCGTGTAGTTCTTCAGATTCTCAGAGAGCACCAGTTGTACGCGAAGTTCAGTAAGTGCAAATTTTGGCTAGATCGTATTTCGTAGTTAGGTCATATCATCACCAGAGGTGGAGTGGAAGTAGACCCCCAAAAGATAGTGGCCATAGAGATATGGCCAGTACCTAGTACCGTCGCAGAAGTTCAGAGTTTCCTAGGATTGGCCGGCTATTACCAGCAGTTTGTATCAGACTTTGCTCGGATTTCAGCACCATTGACGCAGTTAACCCGCGAGGATGTGCAGTTTGCTTGGACAGCAGAGTGTTAGAGTTTATTTGAGAAGTTGAAGCAAGGATTAATGACGGCACCCATTCTCACGCTTCCATATAGGACTAGAGGATTTTTAGTTTATTATGATGCTTCCGACAGAGGATTGGGACGCGTCTTGATGCAGCATGGTAAGGTAGTAGCTTATGTGTCACGTCAGCTTCGTGATCATGAGAGGAATTATCCAACCCATGACTTGGAGTTAGTAGCGGTGGTTTTCGCACTCAAGTTGTGGAGGCAGTATTTGTATGGAGATCGGGTGAAAATTTTTATCGACCACAAGAGTCTTAAGTATGTGTTTACTCAGAAGGATCTCAACATGCGTCAGAGGAGATGGCTAAAGATACTTGTGGATTACGACATCAACCTACAATATCATCTTTGGGAAGGCCAACGTAGTTGCAGATGCGTTGAGAAGAAAAACAGAAGCTTATTTCCTAACATCACAGCCATAGTTGTTAGCATATCTTCAGAAGATGGGTATTGAAGTTGTTCTTCCTACCAATGTGGCATTGATGGCCAGCATGCAAGTTCAGTCCAGTATAGTTGAGAGGATTAAGTTAGCTCAGTCAGCGGATTCTAAGCTTCAGTGGCTTAGGGCAGAATGTGTAGCAGGACGGAGAGCAGAGTTATATATTCATGAGGACGATACACTTCGACATGAAAGGCGTCTTTGTGTACCTAGTGGTGATATTAGACAAAAGATCATGGCAGAAGCTCACAGTTCACAGTATTCAATTCATCCTGGCAGTACGAAGATGTATCGTGATATCCGTCAGCATTTCTGGTGGAATAGCATAAAGAGGGAGATAGCCCAGTTTATCTCTCGTTGTTTAGTTTGCCAACAAGTTAAAGCTGAACATCAGAGACCAGCTGGACTTCTTTAATCTTTACCGATTTCAGAATGGAAATAGGAGCATATTACCATAGATTTTGTAACTGGATTACCAAAATCCCCAGCTAGAAGAGATGCTATCTGGGTTATAGTTGACAGACTCACCAAGGTAGCTCATTTTATCCCTTTCAAAATTAGCCAGTCGACGGATCAGTTTACAGATATGTACCTTAGGTAGATAGTCAGATTGCTTGGAGTGCTAGTTAGTATTGTATTGGACAGAGATTCGAAATTTACATCGTACTTTTGGCGGAGTCTTTAGGAGAGCTTAGAGGCTCGTCTCAAGTTCAGTTCAGCTTATCATCCGCAGACAGATAGTAAGTCAGAACGCACGATCTAGACTCTTGAAGATATGTTACGGTTATGTACACTCGACTTCGGTGGTTCGTGGAAAGATCACCTGCATCTCGTGGAGTTCTCCTATAACAACAATTTTCAGGCCAGTATCCAGATGGCACCCTTTAAGGCCTTGTACGGCAGAAAGTGCAGATCCCCGTTAGCATGGGATGATATCAAAGAGAGATAGATGCATGGTCCAGAGATGATTATGCAGACTATTGAGGTTGTCAGACCAATCAGAGATCATCTTCGAGTTGTGCAAGATCGCCAGCATCATTGGGCCAATTCTCATCGATGTCCCCTTGAATTTTCTATCGGCAACCACATATTCCTTAGGAACTCGTCTACCCATGGCGTCATCCGATTCGACATACGAGAAAAGCTTAGTCCTAGGTATATAGGATCATTCGATATTCTTGAGCGAGTAGGTGATGTGTTATATCGTCTCGCTCTTCCGTCGTCGTTACATGAGGTACATGATATTTTCCATGTATCCCAATTACGACGGTACATTCCGGATCCGAGTTATATCCTTGATCATTCAGAATTGGTTGTTTGTACCAACCTTTCGTATGAGGAGAGGTCCGTATCCATATTGGACCGAAGGGAGAAGATACTCAAGAATAAGACTATTAAGTTAATCCATGTTGCTTAGGGTCATCACCCTTTGGGTGAGTCAACGTGAAAACGTGAGGATGATATCCGATCATGATATCCACACCTGTTTGACTCATAAGGTATATGTCTTCCTTATGCCTTATGCCTTATGCTTTTACTTCCTTGCTTGCACGAATGATTGTTTGATTGACTGTTAGTCGTAGATTGCCAGTATTAGTGTAGCTTGCCCTGACACCTCTAGCCTCTTGATTAAATTCTGATTGAAAATTCTTTTAAGGTGGGTAGAGTTGTCACTCCCGTTTTTCGTTATACGTATTTTCAGTATACGTGTACAGATTTCTGACGTTTGTCAGGTGGACCATAGTTAGACTTGTCTTGCTTAGCCTAGTCTTGGTTTAATCTTGACTTGGTTTATTTGGCTTGGTTTGGTTTGGTTTGGTTTGAGATGGAGAGGGTTAATATATAACCCAACTCCTTCTCTCTCTCCTCATTCACTTTTTTATTTACTTCTTCATTTACTCCTCCCACTTACCAAGTCCTAGACATGTGCAACTTGCTTCATGATGGATCTCAAGTTTTATTGTTCCATTCTCTTCTTTACTTGATTCTAAGCCTCTTTAGAACTTGGAGTTTTTAGTTTCCATGTATAGATTTTTGTAGATCTAGAGTTAAAAGTTTTTTTCTTGGTTTTGATCTCTAAAAGCTTGGTATTTCCAAAAACTAATGGTTCTATGTTGTAGAGAATTCAATTTCATGCTGTTTTGGCTTTTGTTTCACTTGATTTTGACTTTGGATGAGGAAGTTATAGCCATGGCAAGTTTTCGAAACTTTTATGGTTGAACTTGCTGTTGGGGACGATGACCCCCATCCGCCCGGGAGGCCATGCGTCGTGAAGTCCCGGCAACGCATTCTTTGGCTCCGAGCGTGTCATACGCGTAGTCTTCCTACGCGCATGTACTGAAGAGCAGTGTGAGTTTCTGATGTGTGGATGCACAAAATTTCTGATGCGTGGATGCTGATGCACGGATGTGCAAAAATTCTGATACACGGATGCGCAGAATTGTATTATTTTGCTTTTTTTTTTGCCCGTTGAAGCTGTTTTGTAGCTAAAATCTCAAAAAACTCAGAACATGAAAGTTGTAGATCTTTGCCTCGGCTTCAAGAATCTTCTTGTCTCACTTTAATCAGGGTTCATATTTGACTTATGGTTTCATTCCCATATGGGTGTCCTCGATCTTTTTTGCATGTTTTATATACTTGACCTAAATTACGGCGACCCGACTTGACACTTGATAGTCTTGAGCTAGTAACTTGAATCTGGTACGAACATGATAACATGAACACGACATGATAACTCTTGATAGTGACCCATCATGGTGCACTCTTGATAAGCAACTTGACATGATAATTCTTGATAGTAGTCTGTCGTGATGCACTCTTGACATGATAAGTAACATGACATGACATGATAATCTTGAACGCTGTTGTTACAGCTACCTGGACTTGCTAAGTAACTCTTGTCTTGACACAGTAGTTGATTCTCTTGGTTGTGTCTGTATAAGCTACATGTCTCGTCTTGCATCATGTCTAGGACATGGATTCCTGATTACCACGGTCAGGGATTCATACTGAATCTGATTAGGATAATAACTAGATTGATCAAGTAGTTCATAAAAAGATTTTCCAGCTACAGACAGTCTCGTTATCTGGGTGCTTTAATTGGACTTGTAGTCTACCGTCGAGTAGGGCACATTTTCAGCATACTGTCATGTGTTGCACCCCCAAGTCACCTAATCCAACTCTCTCAACTTGCAACTGGATAACCTGGATTAAGTCTGCAGGGGTGGCTGTTGGAACATCTCATTACATCTTGTTAGTAATTAGGCTTGTGATAACCATAGTTAGTTAAAAGTATCAAGCCGTACTCATTGTTTGGCCGTGATTGATGGATGGAGTCTAGTCTAGTCATGTCTAGACAGGTCAGTACATGGTTACTTCAGCACATTACTGTTATGCTTTACTTATTCGATAATTGGTTAGAGACTAAGTTCTGTTCAGGTGAAGGGTTACAACCCCGGTCCTTGTTTGGTTTACGGGTTGTAACTTGGTTACTGGAATAGTCATTTAGTTATCTTATCGTTTATCATCTTGTTTTCTCTAACTCATATTTTTCGTTATCCTTTATAAATCATGTGCTAACAAGCTGATTTTAGTTCTTATGAAGCCTCGCTTGTGGCACTTGCTCTTTCTGGGTTCTGACCCAGCTGTTTTGTATGGCCATATTTCGAAGTAGCTTTCGAGGATCTTCCAGCCTTCCAGCCAGATGGTGAACACTAGACGCAACCCTGGCAACGAGTAAATTTTATTTTGCTCTTCCACTCTATTGTAAATTATTCTTTTGAGGTATTTAGCCACCGAACAAGTGTTAGCTCGTGTTGAATTTACATTCCTGTCTGCCTAAGGGCTTTAACATGATTGACAAATCCTAAGGTTGATCATGTATAACTTTAACTCTTGCTAGTCTTCGCATTTTTAGGACTAGCTTCATGATCATCTGAATATGTAATGTATGTGATGCCTTACTTTGTATGTCTGATGATCTACCATCTTGTTACATTTACTTGCTTGCTTGAGATTGAGACACTAGGCTTGTTCTTGACCATGAGTGAATGTTGGCTTGTAGTTAAACCCTCATGCATCTAGACAGCCGTGACCGTATATCGAGGTGGATTATACTTCAATGTACGTAGCTGGCTGGGTCTGTCCCCCGCTCTCCAGTATTCTGGTTCTGGGGCGTGACACCTACTCCAAAGACAATGACTAGAGTTCAAAACTTTCATGGTCTCGTCAACTTCTATCAGCAATTCATTTGCAAATTAAATGCTATTGTGATGCCAGTGACAGGATGCAGAAAACATGCAGATCTCTCCAACCTTTAATGTCGCTGATCTTTATGAATATTTTCCTCCTAGTGAAACAATTTATTCTGATGAGAACTCAGGGAAGAGTTCTCTCGAAGCAGGGAAGACTGATGTAGCGTGGATTACAATTCTGAATTCTTTTAGGATTTTTTTTTCTTTTTTGTTTCCCTTTTTTAGCTTTATCTTTTTTACGATAGAGTTTAGGACTTTTAATTTGACCTAATCTTAATTAGGGTAGGCTTTACCTTTATTTGATTAGGATTGTAATTTGTGTTAGATTAAGATTAGGTTGTCACAAAAGTCCCATAATAGGCACATTTTATATCCAGTTGCAAATAATTTTTTTTATCAATAAAAATCTTCTTTGAGTTTTGGGATTAGCTTTCTCTTTTTCTTGGTCATGGGATTGACTATTCCGTGGATTTGAAAGTCCGTCGCCTAAGGTTTTCAAACAACTTTCGTACGGACCCCTCACCAGACCATTCGTCGGAGTTTTGGCGGCACCTCTTCGCTCTCACCAAGTAACGGTAGTCTAGTTATCGTCATCACCAATTTACTTGGTCATTGCCAAAAACGAAGGTAAGCCCGTTCCGCTATCACGCTGCGATTGATTTGTTTAATTTTGAACGGAAGGACTTCCTGCCTATAGGAATGATCACTTGTAGCAAGTTGAGTATGCTAATCAGACATATGTTGAAATTTAACTGATTCTCAAATTCAATTAATCCTATCACTCTGTCGAATTTGAACTCATGTCAAAGAAACAAGCCCCAAGTGGAAACAGAACACGCGAAACCTTTTCCTCGGATGCAAAATCTTCAGAAAGTAACAAGAAGAATCTTTTTTATTTTTTTTAGTTTGTATTTAATTAGGATGGATCAATTTTACATGAGCTCCTTGATCAACTGCATTGTGTGCAATGTTGCTGGATATCCAAATAAATAAATTTACTTGTGAAAGTGAGGTCTCGATTTGCCCTGGTTATATCAATCGATCCATATAGGATATGTACTACATCATTACTATTATAAAGAGGTTTGAAAACTGTCATCGTATATATATTCTCATATAATTAAAAAAAATCTAACCATGGTATGTATATTCCTCACTTAAAAAGATATTCTAAAATTCTTCTAACTACCTGAACATATAGCCAAAATCCTATAAATATATCTAAGAAATTCATATTAAAATATATTACTCAAATTATATTAAAACTAATCACATGGTGTTATTTATATGTCCAAAGTTCTAAAAACATATCTTAACAAATTTTAACAAAAATATATTAAAATCATATTTAAACTATTTTTTAGAATTTTTCTTTTCTTTTTGATACGTGTATTGCACTTGAACATGACTAGTTATTTTTAAAACATTTTCATGATGCAGTTAATAATGATGATCTTCATGGAACATGCATTTATGTGTTGAGCTTACACTGAAAGTTACACTAGTGCCATCACAAAAAATAGAGCTCGACACAAAACCCAAACTTACTAGCTATGATGCTACAAGATTACTAACACCAGTACCTATCCTCTTCTACGTCAGTTTATGTAATAGTGTTAGGTCATCTAGCTTTGGCAGCAAACTAATTGCAAGACATCTATATCATTATATTTTATAGGTTAAAGTTAACTCTGTAGTATGATACTATATCCTGGTAATGAACTTGACCACATCATCGTCTTCTAAAGTAAAATTATGTACTTTAATTTTGGCCAAACCTTTGCAAATTGCAACAACCCCTATAGCCCTTCCAACGAACCTGACCTTAAAAAAAACTATTTCTTCCTCCTTAGTCTTCGAGTTAGGGTAACCAACATATCAATGCCCATTTACCTTACCATTTTGTATACCTAATCTTTGACGAGTGCTTTTAAGAGTATGAAGAAAAAAAAGATTATCAGTTGGTTTCCTAGGACTTTGGCACCTACAATTTTGAC